>CM046440.1:5396665-5732946 GCA_025506505.1 Flaveria sonorensis | reverse complement strand
CTTCAACTCACTCACCTCTTCGAACAATCTCCTTATCAGGTCCTGTTGACTCAGTATCACTTTCTTCATTTCATCAATCTCCACATCCCTCAGCTTCTCCTCTCCTTTGAGTTTATCAGCTTGTCTTTATCATGCTCAACTCATTTGATAGGGATGTGTGACATTCCTGATCACATCCTCATCAAGCTGATCTTGTTATCCCTCTTAAGCCTCTCAAATTCTCTTGCAGAACCAGTCTCAGGATAACTGGCTGCTACTTTTGCTCCTCTTCTCTCGAGTGTGAGAGTCAGCTCTATCATGGAAAGACTGTTTCTTTACTCCCTTCTTCTTTCTCTTTTTCATCAGCTCCTCCTCTATCTCATCCAACTATTCTTCAAATATCATATCTGTCTCTTTTGTGTAGTTCTTTCTCTTCTTGATATCCTCTACTTGTCCTGCAGTAGCTGCTGCTCTTCATTCCTCCAAAGGGATTAGAGTCTTAATATAGTTCCATCTCTCCTTAGTATACATGCTCTCCAGTAGATATGTGATCTTTCCTGAAAAATCATGCCTGGAGGTAGCATAATCAGCAAAAATCCTTGGATCATCAGAGTCAGCTTGAGTTCATCTCTGAGTAGGTAAGTTTGGCTTTAAGTAGTCTAGGTATAATCTGAATGAATCTTGGATAAAGCAAACATTTATCCTTCTTCAATGACATGATGTTCTCCAATAAGTAGTCGTGGATGATCTGGGCTATGTTTGCCTTCGCACCCTACCAAAACATAATTATAAACTATGGACCACCTCAGATTCAGCCCATCTGATCCTCCCCTCCTATGATCTAAATAGCTAATAAAGACATGAGCAATAACCCTCCACTCCTTTGAAAGAATTGTCTTCTTGATCTCCTTTAGCTCTCGACGTCAGTTCCCTCATATCCAATATCCTAAAAGCTCTGAACCTCTGAATCAGTCATCTCTACACTCTCCCCTATATCATCTACAGTCGCAAGGCCTTAGCCACTGTCTTAGCTGATATCTCAAACAGTTCTCCCTCAACTGACGCTCTAATGATCCTCTCCTGGCGTCATAGTCAGCAGTTCTCCAACTCTCTATTATGCTTCTCGTCTATAGTAGGGGAGTGAGGAAATAGCATAGTGGATGGGTGATCTCTTCAGCCAATCTATAGCATCTCGATAACCAGCAGACTTTGGATCTCTGTCGTTCAGATACACCACTACGTTTGATCTGGGATCAAACTTCAAGCTTCCCTATTGACTGCAGGTGAAACCGAGAGTTTGTTAGACACAAAAAATCTATAGTTTGGCGGATAATTTTGCACCGAGAAACTATAGTTTCACAGAAGGTAGGGAACTATAGTTTCACACAGTTTAGGTGAAATTGTCTATCGAAATTACACGAGAGAGACTACAGTTTCGCACCGATCCTATGAAACTATAGATTTACACAACCCAGGCGAAATTGTTTGTATAATCTACAATTGCGAAACTATAGTTTCGCACTGGAGAAAACTATAGTTTCGCATTGAGATACTATAGTTCGCATGGACTACAAAACTATAGAGTCACAAGATCCGATAAAAACTGTTCAGTGCACATGGGCAGCATGATTAGATAGTTTCGCACGGATCAGTGAACTTTTGTTCAGTTTCGCAACATAACACCTTAGTTTTGCATAATGAATGCGCGAAACCCAAAAGTCACAAGTTTGATTTTTGTCCTAAAACCCAATCAAAGTCCATTCTATGATTCGAAACAAGTTAATAATCAAAGTTTACTGGTTAGAATCACAAGAACTCACTTCGAAAATCGATTATGAATTGACAACAAACGAATCGGTTCAAATTTGAAATTTTAGGTTCTTTCGCAAATGGCGAAACAATGGACGAAACTGATATTTATACAACATAGTTTTGCATAGGCCGAAACTATAGTTTCGCATGGATCAAGGTGAACTTATGTCATGAGACACTACCAGCGAATCTATAGTTTCGCATGCAGAACTAGTCAACGAAAGAGTAGCTTCGCATTGCAAAACAATAGTCTCGCACAGCGAAATAAAAGTTTCACACGAGGCATTATTTTAAATGTAAAAAAAAGACTTCTTTACCCACAAGATAGACTTAAGACAAGAAATAAAAGAGAAAAGACAAAGACAAAGATAAGGATATCAGACACGCTTTTGCAAGAAATCGTCTAGAGAATCAAGGATTGGCGGGATTGTCAATATGTTTGTCCATTTAAACCCATGCCGTATTCTTTTCAATGGATACTTGTAACATATTTTATCATGTTTTGGGTTCACTTAAGAATGCTTACGAAAACTTGGTTCCCACAATCATTCGGAAAAAGAACTCATCTTGTCATCATGATTTATTGAGTGTAATCATTGATTCTGCTTGAAATTTTCTGAGATGGACAAAATACAAAGCATATGATGGATGATGTATATGACATCCATAGATATGCATAATGATGGATGATGGGGAAATGATCAGAGCTTTAGGTCTATACTCACGTATAATAGAGAAGATAATCATTTTGAGCGTGTTGATGAGAGCCTCAGGTCTATACTCACGTATAACAGAGAGGATCATCACTGCAGGTCAATACTTTCGCATAGCAGAGGAGTTGGACATGCAATTTATTCATGACATAAGGGCGAGGGAAATTTGGAAATACAGGATCAAAACAGATATCGGCCACTCTCAACCAAGTTTTTGACGAGACTTGTAACTTTGTGCAAGCCGAGATGGCATGGGAATGAGCCTCATTACTGAGTGTTGAATCTTAGTTAAGTTACACAATCACTGTCTAATTCGATTTAGGCCACTGGGCCTACCAACATATCCCAACACAAGGCCTCTGAACTCCTTCAGACACTCTCCGTGATTCCTGAATCCTACACCAAAGATAGGATAAGTTTATATACACGAAAACTTTAAAAGAGCCAATTTAAAAGTCAAAGTCTATTCTCCCCCCAAAATTTCTACAAAGTGCAACTAAGGAAATTTCCTTTTTCAAACTGGAATACACTTCGGGGAAGTGTGGGTTTCGAAGCTCCTTAGCACATAGATCATTAAAATTATTTGTATTATAATTTTTTTATTTGTTTTTATTAATTTAAGACTTACAAGATATTAAATATTTATAGATTATCACAAGAATTTGCTCTTAGAAAGATATTAGACCCAACATGTTGATCAATTCATAAAACTGCGGTTTATATAAAGTTTTTGTGAAAAGATCAGCCTTTTGACTTTTGGTGTCAATGGGAATAATATCTATAAACCCCTTTTCTTATGCATCTCGGATTGCATGAATTCTTGTTTCAATGTGCTTGGTGCTTGTATGATGAATTGGATTTTTGGCAATTCCAACAATAGGTTCATTATCATAGAATAGCGGTATGTGAAGAAAATTGATCCTGTAATTTATCATTTGATGTTGAATCCACAACACTTGACAGCAGCAACTTGAAGCAACAATATACTCAGCCTCGCCTGTGGACAGTGAAACTGTTGTCTGCTTTTTGCTTTGCCATGAAACAAGACAATCCCTAAGATATTGACCTCCACCAGTAACTGACTTTCTATCAAGCTTACAACCTCCATGATTGCTATCAGAGTATGCATGAAGATTAGAGTTTCCTCCCTTTGGGTACCAAAAATCCAAAAAGGGGAGAGCCCTTCAAGTAGCGGAAGATACGTTTAACAGCTTTCTCATGAGATTCCTTTGGATTGGCTTGACATCGAGCGCAGTAACACATAGCAAATGTAATATCTAGACGAATCATGAGGATACATTCGATCATTGAACAATAACAGTGAGTATCAACTAGCTTTCCATTGTTATCAGGGTTAGGCAGGTTTGTGCAGAAAATTGAGTGAGCTCGGAGAAGCATCATTCATGTTGTACTTTGATAGGATTTCTAGAATGCATTTCTCTTGATGAATGAGAATTCCATCTGGCATTTGTTCAACCTATAATCCTAAGAAGAAGCACCTCCCTCATCATGCTCATTTCAAAGCGCTCTTTCATCACTTATTCAAACTCTCTACACAACTTTTCATTGTTGATCTGAAGATGATGTCGTCGACATATACTTGGACAATGAGTACATCTCCATAACCTCCTTCTTGAACAAAGTCATGTCTATAGTTCCACATGTGAAGCCTTTTCCGAGAAGATACTTGTTAGGGTTTCGTACCAGATTCTAGGAGCTTTATGTATCTATACAAGGATTTATCCAATTTGTACATTTTCAGGAAAATCTGGATCTCGAAAACTGGGGTTGACAAACATAGATCTCTTCATCATGGCTCCATACAGGAATGCATAGTTTGCATCCATCTGAAAGACTTTGAAGTTTTTGTGACCAGCATGAGCGAGAAAAATATGAATGGCTTCAATCGGGCCACGGGGGCAAACACCTCAATGTAGTCAATCCCCTCCTCTTGAGCAAATACTTGAACCACCAGTCTTGATTTGTTTCTAATCACAACCCCACGATCATCTGGTTTGTTCTTGAATACCCACTTTGTACCAATCGGATACTTATTTGGAGGAAGATCAACTAGTTGCCACACCTTCAATTTTCTGAACTGTTGAAGCGTTAATTGCATTGAATCCACCCAGCTTGGGTCTTGAAGTGCATTGGCCACATTTTTTGGAACTATTTGAGATAGAAAACAAGTAAAGTGACTTCATGATTAGCCCAGATTGGCTTCGAGTCCTGATACCGTCAGATATTGATCCAATGACATAAGTATGGGGTGGTTTTAGGGTTTGAAGTTAGTGTTTAGAGTTGAGGAATTGGATGAAGTGGGTTGTGGTGATGATGGTGTGAGGTGGATGATGGTAAAGTGGATGGTTGATTAGAAAGAGGGTTGTGTGATAGTTGTGATGGTGTTGAAGGGATATGATGTTCAGGTTCAGGTTTAGGTTGAGGTGGGAGATCTAGTGTGGTTGAGGTTATGGTTCTAGTTATGGTTGAGGTTGTGGTTGAGCGGGAATGAAGGGTTGACCACTTGATGAAGTAATGTCATATCAGGAAAGGATGGTAGATTGAATGAAAATGAAAAACGGTGTTTGAATCATAGAACCAATCCAGATCAGAACCAACATTGGACCACATTGGACTCTTGCCAATAACATAGAAAGATTCTTGCATAATTCTTATTCGTGTGTATACTCTATAAGCTTCTGAGTTGAAGAATATCCGGACAATGTAAATTCATCAGACACTGCTCCAAACTTTGATTTTGAGCTGAGTATCAACAACGTGCATGAGCAGCCAAAAGGATGAATGAAGTCAATCAATGGTTTTCGCTTATGAAATAGTTTCATATAGGTCTTCTCTTATCTTTCATGATTAGAACTCTGTTTAGAACATACGAAGCATAGTTGAATGCTTCTACCCAGAAAATAATAGGAAGTTAGATCAATGAGTATAGTCCGGGCTGCTTCAATAAGAGAGGACCCTTTCTTTCAGCAACATCATCTACTGAGGGTGTTCGTGCAGCGCTGAATTGTCTAAGAATCCCTTTGCTTGCACAGAATGAATCAAAGATTGATTTCTAAACTTGTTCCATTGTCACTTTTGATCGCCAAAACTTGTTGTTGATATTCTTAATAGTCAGAATTAGCTTCTGCAACACCTCTGCTGTCTCCCCATTGTGTGACATGAATCAAACCCAAGAGTATCTTGAATAATCATCTGTTACAACAAGACAATAAGACTTCTTAGCTATACTTTTCACACTTATTGGACTGAACAAATCACAATATAATAACTCAAGAGGATTAGAAATGGAATTTTCTTGTTTAAGCTTGTGTGATTTCTTGTGCTGATTACCTTTAGCAGAAGACATGCATTTTTCAACTACAGAAAAATCCTTTTGAGGTAATCCTCTAACAAGATTATTTTTAACCAATTTTGTTAATATTTTTAAAATTCACATGGCCTTATGCCAAAGAAAAGACTCAGAAGAGGAAGCTTTTGACAAGAGACAAGTCATGGTGGAGGTAGATTCTTTGGAGTTCATATCAAGCAGATATGTGTCATTTCAATTTTTTCTGGAGCTCGCATAATCACTGAATCAACTGGAACTGAAAATTCTGGCTTAAGAAACAAACATTCATTAGACTTAAAAAGCACAGGAATATTCTTATCACAAATTTGTGACACGCTCAGAAGATTGAATGCTAATTCAGGCAAGAAATTTACCCTCTCCAAGGTTAAAGAACCATTGGATACCTCACCTTGACCTATCATTTTATCTCCTTTCTTATCACCCGCAAAAGTAACATATCCTCCGTTTATTATCCGATAATTGGTAAGAAGGTCCTTCAATCCGGTCATGTGCCTGGAGCATCCACTATCAACATGCCCAATGCTATTGATAGTCCTTCTTGAATGTTCCTGGCAAATGAATTAGAGAATTTAGACACGGGGACCCAAACCTTAACCGATTTGGTTCTAGGAGAAGATGAATTTGTACAAAAGAAACTATCCACAAAATGTTTTATTCTATTTCCTAAAGAACAGTTTTCTACATTCCTATTTACAACCTCTGGGCAATGCTTAACAACATGATCATCTTTTCCACAGTTGAAGCAATAAGATTTTAAACCTTTTCTTTTATCCTTTTGAATTGGAACATGATCCATGATAATCTCTTCCTCACACTCAGACATAAGAGAATCATAATCACTGTAAGTGACGTGCACTTCCTGTGATTTGTTTTCTAAGTTAAATGATCTATCATGATTTGTGGATTCTCTTATTCTTGAAATTTTACAATCATGTAAGGATGTTGTTTCACTTGGTATAGTGATTCGAAGAGGAGTGAAGGTGGGGATGGGAACATAGATGAATTTTTCAAAACAATTTGTTTTTGAAGAATTTTTATGGCCTTTACCGAGAACACCAACCTTTTCATTAACACTTGAAACATCAAATCCATTGATTCAAACATTTTGGAATGAGAACAATTGAATTTAAACTATCCAAACTACAATCTATGCTACTGAAACTATTGTATACAAGAGATTTTTGAAATCTGAAAAATTGGAACTACAACTTCCAAGATCTACTTCCTCCATAATCATAATCTTCCAGAACCTCTTTATGATTTACCCCTTCTAAACCTGCAAACAAACTATTAGTATCCTTTTCAACTAAATCATTTGTAGAGTGAGGTGTAGGCATTGGAGAATAGCAAAAGGTGCTAGGAGGTGGGTAAACATAAGTGGTTTCACCATAACCCAACCCTGTCTTAATTCTAGCTCCCCTTTGTTTGCTATAGAGTTCCGCTTGCTTCATTCCAGAAATTGTCCATTTATCAAGTTTTGTTTTAGGTTTCGTAGTCTCAAATTCAGCCAAAGTTACCCTCTCAGTCAAAGTATTAATTTATTTTACAAAACATTTTGCTTCATTCTTTTTAAGTTCCTCGATTATCCTGTTTAGTTCCCTTTCATTTTCTTTTAATATATTGTTCACTTTATAAATTCCAAACAAATGAATTTTGCAAGCAGATGAACACGTCTTGAATTACCTCATATGGAATCTCTATCACCTTCTTCTCAGCAGCTAGAGCCTTTTCACAGTTACAGACCCTTGATTCACCTTTCAACTCCTCCTCACTCACAACTTTTGCAACTTCAACCTTTTCCTCCCTTTCACAATCATCCTTCATGCTGACCTTCACCTCACTCTTCTTCCTTCTTTCTGCTTCACTTTTTACTACCTCTGCAGTTTCAGCTACCAGGGCATGATTGATTTCTTCTCCAGTCTCAGCTAACTCAGCACTCCTGTCAAAGTTGGTTAGAAGAGCTTTTCTTCTTCTTCTTATTCTCTTCTTTATCATCAATTGGAATGACCCTGTTAACCTCGTTCCTGGTTCAGTGACAATGGGAGATGGACATTCTCTTTTGAAATGCCCGAGTTGTTTGTAGTTGAAGAATCTGAGCTTTGATTTGTCAAATCCAACCTTTGCATTCAGGATTCCAAAATTCTTTCTTCCTGCTCTCTCCATGAATCTTCTTTCCTGTAGAGTGATCATAGCCATCTGCCACTGAAGATTAGTGGCAGATCATCAGTTCACTATCCACCTGATACACATCTTCCACAGTCATTTCTTTTCCATTCAGTTCACTAGCCACCAGAGCCTCATAACTATGCACGAAAAGACCAAATAAAGCCATACTCTTTGATGGAATCTGTGGGAGATTTGGTGATTTTGATGTAGATCCATTGTCGGTGGTCTTGTCAGAAGTTCCAGTAATACCATTATAAGTTGATACGTGCATTGATGAATTTGAACTGGATGATATAAGAGCTGTATTCTGTGAGTAAGCTTGAGATGGAAGCATTGCTTGGTTTTACTCTCTCCGGTTTTGGATCTAACTCGAAGGACTTCAACTTGTTGATTATGTCCATGAGCTTGTAATCCAGAAATCCCCTTTCTTGCCTTAACATCCTCACCTGCAAACTCCATTAAGGTGGTAAAGAATCTAGCAGCTTGTTACTTGTTCATTGTTTGACAGCTTCTTATCATACTTCTTCAATGTGCTTGTAAGAGACAGAAAACGATTGATGAGATTAGTGAGACTCTTATTCTTGAATCCAACAAAAGAGTTGAATTCTTTTTTAGCTTGAGCGGCTTTATCCTTGACCAATTCCTCATTACCATCATAGAATTCATATAACGCATCGTACAAAGCCTTTGCACTTTTATATTCACCGAATCTATTGTAGATCTCTACTGACAGGCACAAGGTGAGAGCACCAAACGCTTTCTAATCTCGATCAATCAGCTACATGTCTCCATCTGAATAGTTTGTTGGATCTGCAATTTTAATAATCATATTGTCTTCTATGGAAACAGGAACATAAGGTCCTTTCACAATTGATTCGTATTGAGTGTGATCAGTGTACAGGAAGAAAGCTTTAAACATCTTTTTCAGTCATCAAAGTTGTCACTATTGATTAGCTTAGGGGGTTTGTTTGGAGTCACACTCTCAAGATCAGAAAGGGTGAGACTTTGCATCATTGAAATTTGATTAAATCAAAAAGCAGTAGTTTCGCACAAGAGACAGTAGTTTCGCACAAGAAATAGTAGTTTCGCAGGGAGTAGTTTCGCAGACAGGATGTAGTTTTGCAGCTAGTTTCTGCAGTAATTTCGGCAGCAGTTTCACCCAAAACTATTGAACTTGCGTTCAAGGGAAATGGACAACAGTTTCGCAAGAAAACTGATCAGGCTAATGAACTTTCATTCTAGGTCCGCAAAGGGATCACAACCACCAAATTTCTATAGTTTCGCAGAATAGTTTTGCAAAAACAACTGTAGTTTCGCACTATGAGTCTGAAAACCTTTTTTGCGAAAAATGACCCAAAAATCACAAAAACTCACTCAAATCACAACCAATTTGGAATCTGTTGATTCCACAAGTTTCCCAACTCACACCACACCTTTTTCAATTGATTTCCATGGATAACAAACCTAAAATAGCTCCAAAATGATTAAGAAGATGAATATGTCAAAACTAATCCAAAAACACAAAAAATTAAGAGCACAAAGGCTTTGTTACCGTATTGTTGGTCCAGATGATCGTTTGAACATGCATTTGATGAAGATTTAATATAAGAATCCACAAGATATCACTATATCTAATAGATTTTAGACAAAGTAATGATAGAAGATGAACACAAATCAATCGTAACCCATTTGCAAAAGGATTCGTAAGGATAAAGAGGAATAATGCTTAAAGATGACAAATATAAGCTCCTAGCAATACACAATCGATCAATAGAGTCAAATTAGTGATACCATTAAAGTTCCAAAAGTCACAAAATGAGTAACAAGCAAACATATTTATACAGGACCTAGTTTCGCATACTGCGAAACTGTATGCACTATGGCATGTGAAACTACTGAGCGAAACTGTAGTTTCGCATACAGTTTTGCATGCAGTTTTGCATGCCACAGAATACAAAACTAGACAAATCCAAACTAGATCCTATTACAATAATATCTAAGCTATAATACACTATGACTAAATAATAACAAACGGCAAGGTGAATACCACCCTATACTTGATCATCAAGTACTTCTTCAACTTGCATGAACTTATCAAGCAGTTAACGAGATAAACTTATTGGCAAACAAATGCTAGGCTGAACTTATCCAAAAGGTTTAAGAAATGGGCAAATAACTTGTCTCTGTTAAATATCAACTCACGGAATTGAGCAACCACATTTCACATTATCACATCCTAATTCTTCCACATATAATGTTTGGAGGTTTCTTTTAGACACATTTCATGATGTGTATTGTGCAGTGGCGTGGGAACAAGAGTCCAGTTTTGCCATCTTAGACTGTCAGCTTTTAACGTATTGTGTAACCGTAGATCATTTGGAAATGTAATTTTTGTTTGGTTTGATTTAATTAACTTCAGGACTATTATCATTTGGAAGTGATATAACTTGAGCATGATAAGCACGTAACGCGTAACATAGGAAACTGAAACAACAAAAACCGAAAATCGGCAGCACACAAGGGGAGCACGCCTCCATGCCTTGGGAGGAATTCCCCCGTGCTCTACATATCATGAAACAATATTAGCCTTTTCAGCCCATTTATTCAACCACCTGCACTTATTGAAGCTCAATTCCGAATTTAAGTGCCTAGTCATGCATAAATCCTTCCATTTTTCACCTACGAATCAAAACATAAAAAAAGTGAACTTGTTCTACACTTATCATGATGTAAAATCATGCATTAAGTTAATTAAACACTGAATTATTGCCATGCGATCACATCCCTACACTTAACCTTTTGTTTGTCCTCAAACAAACTTACTTGTAACAATTCACCTTAATAAATCAACATACTGAGTTATCACAACTTCATACAAGTTAAGGTCCCAAGGCATACTTAGTTTTAAACTTTTATCATGTAAGATTCACAACCCAACATGTAATATCATTCATTTTTTAAACTTAGAATCTTTAGTTGGCATAACTTTCACCTTTTGCTTCAAACTTTCATGCACTCACATTCCTCACAACAAACACTCCTCTCGCTTTGTTTTATAGACTAGTGATTATATACTAGTATATCTAAAACTCACAACCCAAGAATGTATAATTTCATCATAAGCTCGTATATTAATCATATCACCATCAATTAACACAATATAACACATAAATCAAGAGGTCTTTCATGGGTTGTAATGCTAGGATAAGGTTTAAGGTGGGTTAGAATAGGGATTTAGAGTGGCAAACTGGTAATGAAATCCAATTTAAACATGCTAGATGTCGTGTTTACTAATTTCTTTCCTCTAACTGCAATCATATCATGAATTCTGATACTATTCTTGTTGCTTCATATCTTGATCATTTTGACCTTATATTTAGCGTTTGCTCTTTCTCTTTTTTTTTCACATATTCATAACAAATCATAATATTATTGAACTATTAGTGAAAGGATGTTCTAAGTATGTCATGGATTGGACTTCATTACCCGAGGTTTCATAAAAAGGCTAAGGCTTGTAAGTTATTGTTTCGGGTTATTCAAACGACAAGTTGGGGCTCAACATGGTGTCTAAAGGAATATTATCAAGGTATGGGATTAAAAAAAGGGTTTAAACAACTGGTTTATTCCTAATTCCTCTATCATATTTATGCACATATAGGTTCATGATCTTGACACGAATCTATTACACGAGTTCTAACTTAAATACACATTATGGTTTCCCTCATTATGAAAAAATATAAAGCAAATCAACATATGCTATGAATTTCTCAATTAGGCTCAAATTCTCACGGAAACGGTGGAAAAGGGTTAAAAAATGTGAAGCATGTATGTCATCTACCATTCGGTTTGTTATGCCTCTTAAGAATTCTACCTAATTTTATAAAAACTCATGATAGGAATGGCTTACTATAATTTCAAAACAAGCATGCCAATGGATCTATACATGCAAAACAAGTGATAATTAACCATGTATGAAATTTTTTTTAGGTCTCATGCATAATTAAGCTTATTAGAAGATTTATTTCTCAAAAAGGTTCAATTTTTTCAATTCTTCCCTTATCCCCACACTTGAGATACATTGTCCTCAATGTATGGTAGTCACAATTGGTATTTTCATAATATAGGGAAGTATATTCTTAATTTCATTCCTATTATTGCTAATCAAGGCAATTCACTACGAAGGGAGACTAGTATGCCATATCTTGACATATTATCAATCAATTTCAATGAAAGCACGAAAAGAATATTGTTCAAAACCAAAGTAGTGGAAAGAGCACACAGACCTGATCATAATCGTTATCAGAAGCTTTCATCAACTGACTTGTGCTTTCCCACACTTGAGTGCTTACGTCTCATGATTGACTATCAAAACAAAACAAAGCAAACCAAAGAAGAAAAAAAAACAAAAACCAATAAAAGAGGTAAAACTCACTTTCGTTGGAATCACGATTGCATTTAGCATATGCAACAAGCCTTTAAACCCCTCAGTAGACCCGAGTGGACGAGTTATAGTCTCATGAGGGTTTCTAGTGAACACACCCACAAAGTTCGCAGGTTGCCTCCTATTAGCGCTAAGTTTAAAGTCTTTAGCCGGATTGTACCTTTCACCTCTAAGGTTGTCGAAGCCTACATTTTCCTAGCGAGTTTCCAACAAACGCTCGATAATTAACATACCAGTACCATAATTGCTTTCCAATGATTGGCATGTAAAATGAGAAGTTGTTAGGAATCCACTTCATGATAGCTTGTCCAATTTCATGCAATGTCACCTTTCTTTTCTTCATCCTTAAATCCTCTTCCTTAACTTTGTAAGTTGGAGTAATAGGTACAAGAGAAGGGTCGGGATAAACTTTGATTAACTCAATCTTTGTGTTTTTAAGAAGTTTCATGTCTTGCTCCAAAAGATTCATAACTAGTTCTTCCAGTGTTTCCTCAGCCATGGTGGATTCAATCTCTAATTCTTCTACAACTGAGGGAAGCAATATGGTATTAGTATCCACAACCTCCTCCATTACTCGTTTTCTAGTGACTCTTCAATCTAGATTTTCATCAAAAGCACATCACATTTGATGCTAAGGTAGTGGATTCATTGTTGATCTGAAAGTTGGTGTTATGATAAATTTCATCGATCGAGGACAACATCACTTTGAATTGAGCAATTTTCCTCCTCCTCAGATTGATAAGTTATTGAAAATGCTTAACATTTTGGATATCAACATTTTTTTGTTTTTTACAAAGAAACTGACATTGATTCTGATTATAACATTGAGAAGTATTTGAGTGGTTCAAGCATCCATTAGAATCTCATTGATTATGCCTATTAACATCCACGTATGTTGCCTGAGAGTATTCTTGATTATAGTCATTGTGAAGTTTACCACCTATTCTTTTGTATACTCGACACTATACTGGTGGGACAACATTGTCCAAGCCGAGGGAAAACGGTCAATAGCGAAAATGAAGTGGTCGGAGTTGAAGGAGTTGGTGCTTGAAGAGTATTGCCCACATCGAGAGTTGGACAAAATAAGAAGGAGTTCTTGTATTTGGAGGCCAGGAACATGACCCATCAAGAGTACACCTCTAAGTTCAACGAACTTCCAAGACTTGTGCCAGATCTAGTAACACCTGTGTCCAAGAAGATCAAAAGATACCTGTAAGGCTTGCTAGTAGATATCAGGAGGAACATGATCACCACTAGACCGAGCACATTTAGGTCAGTGGTGGATTTGGCGGGAAGGTTATATGATGAGTGAGAACCGGCGCCAGTTCAGAAAAAGATTGAGAAGTGGAGTTGGAATAAGAACGGTAATGGGAAGAGGTTCAGGAATGACAACTAGGGATTAGGGAAAAGAAGATGAGGGTCGAAGACCGTCACACAGAACAAAGGAAAGGAAATGCCGGAGGGGAGTGTAAGAAGTGTGGGAAGATTCATATGGGTGAATGTAGAGTGGGTATGAATAGGTGCTTCAAATGTGGGGGTGAGGGCCATTATGCTAAGGAGTGCAGGATACCAAGATGTTACCAATTCATTGAAATAGGCCACTTGGGCCAGGATTGCAAGAAGGGTGGAATAGGAAGCTCAGGAATCAAGGTGATGGGGGAGAAAAAGGAAGAGTGACAACACCAAGGCGAAGGCAAGGGCATTCAACATGACCAGGAAGGAAACCAGAGTGGACCCTGAGGTAGTTTCAGGTACGTTTTTGGTAAACCAAATGTATGATTCTATGCTCTTCGATTCGGTTGCTAGTAAGAGCTTTGTATCTACTACTTTTTGTCGTTTGATGCATGGTATGAGTAGGAAGATAGATGTGCCCTTCCATGTTGAAACCGCGATAGGAAAATCTACCAAAGTGACTGATATGATTGATGATTACCTTATAAAATTGGACAGTCATAGGTTTCCTTCTAGATTATATGTGATGGCCCTAGGAGGTTTTGATGTGGTGTTAGGAATGGATTGGTTGGCGACATACGAAGCGAATATCATGTGCCGAAAGAAGATGATTTGTCTGGTTGCGCTCAGCGGCATTTCAGTTACGGTTCACGGAGACAAGGAATGCGTCATTCCATGAATGACATTTATGATAACGACAAAAAAGTTTATGAGGTGAGGGTATGGTGCTTACCTGCCTTATGTGAAGCATATAGATGCGACAGTGCCTCAACTGTCGGAAGTGCCGGTGGTATGTGATTTTCCCTATGTGTTTCTGGAAGATCTGCTAGGGGTTCCACCCAATAGAGAAATTGAATTTCAAATTGACTAGATACCAGGAGCGCAACCCGTCGCCATGGCACCATACCGGTTGGCTCTATCCGATCTTAAGGAACTAATGTCGCAGCTGCAAGACCTTTTGGATAAGGGTTTATTCGACCAAGCAACTTTCCATGGGGTGCTTCGGTTCTATTTGTGAAGAAGAAGGACACTAGTATGAGGATGTGCATTGCCTACCGTGAGCTGAATAAGTTGACCATGAAGAACCGGTATCCGTTACCGAGGATTGACAACTAGTTCGATCCGCTCCAGGGTGCCAGTTGGTTCTTGAGGATAGACCATTGATCGGGTTATCATCAACTGAAGGTGAAGGAGCAGGATATCCCTAAGACAGCTTTTCGCATGCATTATGGACACTACAAGTTTCTCGTGATGTCTTTTGGTTTAACCAACGCGCCGACTGCCTTTATGGACCTTTTGAATCGGGTATGCCGATCGATGTTAGACAGATCGGTGATCGTATTCATTGATGATATTATGATCTACTCCATGAACGAAGAGGAGCACGCCTGTTATCTCAAGGAAGTACTAGAAACACTTAGGAACAAGAAGTTGTACGTGAAGTTCTCTAAGTGTGCATTTTGGCTACAAGAGGTCCAATTTCTTGGCCATGTGATTAATCTTGAAGGAATAATGGTGGATCCTGTGAAATTTGAAGCTATAATGCAATGGGAATCCCCAAGAACACCATCCGAGATCCGTAGTTTCTTGGGTTTGGCAGGTTACTACCGAAGGTTTATTCAAGACTTCTCCAAGGTGGCGTCCTCATTAACTAAGTTGACTCGCAAGGATGTGAAGTTTGAATAGGGTTCAGAATAGGAGGGTTCCTTTCAAGAGTCGAAGATGAGGTTAACTCGAGCCCCAATTTTGACGCTGCCTGAAGGGAATGATGACTCGGTAGTTGAAAATCCATGAGGTTAACTACCCTATTGATGATTTGGAGTTGGTGACTGTGGTCTTTATATTAAGGATTTGGAGGCACTACTTGTTGGTCCATTTGATTGATAATCAGTGCAAATGATTCATAAAACATAGAAATCCCACTGAATCAACACAACTCTATCAATAACATAACGAACGAGTTTCAAATATTTTCAATAATCTCCAAAATCATATAAAGAAGATGAAACAAAGGCTCAAATATGATCAAAATAAGCTTCCAGCCAGATACACCGAAATGCAATAACAATATTTCACCATTAGGGTTTGCCAAAACTTGCTTACAAAAAGTCTAAAGGAACAAGTAAGGTAAGTTACAGACAAAGAGCATTCCTACTTTTTAATAAAGCATGGGAGTTTCACCAACTTGTGTAAAGTAGGTGAACCACCAGAGCAGGCAGCAGAAAGTGTGTCAGCTTTATCAAAAGTTGATTCAGAGAAAGCATATTTTCTTTGTCCTCTGAAGAAATCAGTCTTCACAGCTTCGGAAGACTTTGTCTCTGAAGCTTCGGAAGATTTCATCTTTGGCTTCGGAAGATGCTGGTCTTTGGCTTCGGAAGATTTCACACTTAGAATATTTTTTTCTGTTTGAGTGTGAAACTTCCGAAGTACTCTTTCTGAACTATTAGCTTCAGAAGATCTTACACTTAGACACATTTGAGAGTGTAAGACTTCCAAAGCTAGTTCATCTTTGTTCCTTAGTGCATGCATGGAAGACTTCGTTGTTCTGGCTTGTTGGTTGCATCAGCCTCATAATCTTCAGATGATCATACAAAATGCAACAATAACATGTCCGCATTTAAGCACAAATATGGACAACAGTACTCACATCATCCGCATTAATAAATGTGGCTTAACTATACACATCTGCATTCGTACACTTGGTGAATAAGATACAAATGCAGATGACCAATAAGTTATTGTGGGTGTTGATGAAGCATCCGCATAACTCCCATACTTAACATATCATCATGCATACTTTTAGATTTTGTGAAAACCCACTATTAATCTACAACTTTCTTTAAATCATCAAAATGATAACTTTCATACTATAAAACATTTAATCTTAACAAATCTTTTAGTATGCATACTAGCCCCAAAATACATGAAAACATATAAAATTAGGGATCTAGAACTCACCTTAATGAGAAGAACTCGATGAAACCCTAACCCGAGATGTAACAATCGAGATCTATATAAACATACATCAAGGTGACCACTTTAACGATCAAAATGATGCTAAAACAACCAAATAGCATAGATCTAGCTTAGATCTAGCATTCCATACTTGAAAGTCCTTACCTTTGCTTAAATCTTCAACTTTCTCTCTCTAAAAATGTAGCTTTCTCTCTCTAGCAGCCCCTTTGCAAGAAGGTTTGCATGGAGCTGTCACATCTTCTATTATAGGGGGTTTTAGGGTATCAACTTTCATTTTCCCCCCTTTAACCCCTACACTTCGTTATTTCATTTATTTCCCCTCGGTTATACATTTAAATAAAAATCAGGATGTTACATCTCTGTCAGTATTATTAATACGAATTTTACATGAAATGTTGTAACAATTTCTTTATCAGAACTTGTTGGGTATGGTTCGTCGGGTCATAGATATGGGTTATTAAGAGTATTGTTTTAGTTACATGTTTTATTATTTAAAAGAGTCATAGGTTAGTTGGATTTTGTTAGAGTGAAAGTAGTGGAGTAGTGGGTAGGTTGTTATCCTTTTCTTTAGGTGTAAGAGTTGTTTTCTTATATAATGTATATTTGAGTATGAATAAATATAACAAAAGAGTTCAACCAGTAAACTATGTGTTTCATGTGGGTATGGATCAGGGCCTTAACCAATATTTGGTATCAGATGTTGGATGGCTGTTTTGAGAGTCGTTTCAAGGTGATTTCATGTGAGTCGTAGGAAGAGATGCGAAGACCGGATGCCACAATAACGAAGACTGAAGAAAGAGACCGATGCCGGTAAGGAAGAATTGACAAGAAGGGAGAATGAACATGGATGGAAAGTGAGTTTTTACGTGAGACTAAAACCACCAACAATGCTTCAAGGACCTATAGCTTGAAATTTAAGACCATAGACCGAAAGAGGTAACCGAGACAGGTGGTTTACTTGAGAAAGAAAGACTGACCAATAGACTATACAAGCCTAGGAAACTACACGTTTAGAGAGACCAAAGGGTATTTTTTGTAGCAGTAGACTGAATAGTGTGATCATTGTATGAAAGAAGATTTTGGCAATGAAAAGAAGACAAATCAAAGGCAGAAAAGGGTTTTTGGTGAACCGAGAAGTGTGATCAGATCTGCGTGATATATAGGAGAAAATTTATGTGGTGAACGTGTCACACCAGATCGCAACTGCTTGGAAGAACCTATATGGTGCAAAGAATCTTATGTGATCAATGTGAGGCATCAATTAAGTATACAAGTAAGGTGGATCAACAAGAGTTCATTGATTTTGATTACAAAGAACAAGAGGAAGTCGATTTTAAAGATGCAATAAACGAAAAGGGGGTCGGCAAATATGTGGTTAAAAAGTCAAATAATACTAAAAAACTACCATTCACTTGTGTTGTGTTTGGGGAGGTAAAAAAATGTATTGGTAATTTCTTTAGGGGTATTTACATATTTCCCCTTCATAAAATCATTACTAACATATTTCCCCAACTAAAAATATCAATTACATATTTCCCTTTCTTAAACATATATATTACATATTTATCCATTTCACTAAAACTAATTTATTGAATGACTATTTATGTTTACTTTTACTAGGATATTTTTACGTATTAAACTTTCTAAGACTATTAATTACATACTTCGAGCTTTCTGTGTAAATAAAAACAAAAAAATTACAACCCAAAATTCAAAATTACATATCCGAATACAAAAAATTATTGTCAAAATTTAAACAATTACAAAAACTAAAAAATCAATATGTGATAATTCCAAATAAAAATAAGGGTATACTATTTAATAAGTTAATTATAATGAAATAACTATATATGTAATATATAAGTTTTAGGAAGGGAAAATATGTAATTGATTTGTGTCATGAAGAAATATGTAACTAGTGATATTAGGAAGGGTAAATATGTAAAAATTTCTTTTCTTTATTATTTTGTTAAGTGGAGCAACGCAAGATGGAAGAGGTTTGGCTTGGCATGCAATTAATGCTAGCAAGGAGGAGGATCTAATTCCTCAACTTCATCGAAGAAGAAAAAAATCAAAGCAATTCAAGGCTTGAGTTTGAGAAGGAGAAAAAGCAAGTGACAAGAACTATGTGTTCTTAAGCAAGTAGCAAGAACCAAACCTATGTGGTTTAATCAAGAATTGAGAAGTACGAGTGGAGGCCAAAATTAAGGGGTGAATGTTGGAGTAATCTTGATGGGTATGGGTCGTTGGGTCATGGATATGGATTATAAAGAGTATTGTTTTAGTCATGTTTTATTATTTAATAGAGTCATGGGTTAGTTGGATTTTGTTAGAGTCAAAGTAGTGGAGTAGTGGGTAAGTTTTTTTCGGTTTCTTTAGGTGCAAGAGTTGTTTTGCTTATATAATGTAAATTTGAGTATGAATGAATATAACAAGAGAGTTCAAACAATAAACTATGAGTTTCATATGGGTGTGGATTGGGGGTTGAAGCAACAAAACTTGGGTGACGATACGAGTTAATGGGACCCATGCCTATACAAAGAAAGAGGTATTTTGACATTTTTATAATACTACTTTTTTAATCTTTGTTAACTAATCTCTTGGTGGCTGGTGCTATCAAAGTGGTATCACTTCATCTTAAGGCAATGAAGTTAATGGTAATTATGAAAAGTGTATGTTCTTGTGACTGCTGAAACTTATGAGAAAGTTACTACTGTAATTTTTCTGATTGAGTAACCAATCACACCATTTTTAGTAAGTTTTTTAATTATATAATATGATAGTAAAGATATATAATTTTTTTTTGCTTATAATAGATTTTCTTTCATTAGGAAAATGTTGTGGTTGCTTTTCTAAATATGATTAAGCTTATGGTGATGATATAAAGTTCTAAACACGGTCTCAACAACAAAACGCACTTGTGGCTGTGAAAATAAAAATCTAAAAGGAGAACGAGTCAAACGAGTTGATGATCTACCCAGACCTGCTAAATCATATTATTCAATATTTAGGCTAATTCTAATTACAGATATGGGGATTCAATAATTACAATTCAAAACAATAAATGTCGTGTACACAAAAGTATTACAGATTTTGTGTTTTTCTACCCATGTAATACAACGGTGTATAACATAGTGTGTGTGTAGGGTAAAGTTACTTTATTAACTCTTGTTTATTGCGATAACCCGTTAAACCTGATAAAACAAACACTTACACCATAATAATACAATGTAACTAACTTTATTAACTCTTGTTTAATACATATTACACCATGAAATGGATCGTTTTGATATTTTTAATTTGAGTATACTCTTGCTTTATTTTTAAATTTTATTTAAGGTTTGTTGTTGAACACTAGTTTTACCATTATAACTCCAACTTACTAATGTGGACCACTAATTTGGCTAACAGGTTATCGTAACAAACAAGTGTTAAAATTTGATCTCTATCGGTGGCGTGATGTTCTATTACTTTTAGAATTGGGTGACCGGTGATTTGATGGTGCAGACAAGGCGGTAATCAGTGATATTATTCAAATTTACATTCAATTTGAAGTTCTTTACATGAAGGTTAGTGGTCACTTAAATCAGAAGTCATAAATCTTACAGTGAAAGGATCTAGCATATATGGATTACAATATCAAATGAAAAGCAGAAACTCAAATCATGCGAGAGATACAATAATGCGAGAAATACAAAGATGTGAGAACTCTAAGATGATGGATATAAATCCTATCGCGTGAGAACTTAGAGTTACAGTGCGACAATCTCATATTGTCACGCGAGAACATTTATTAGTATAAATAGATGTTTTTCCTTTTTATTTCATTATGTGTGTGTTTTATTTGTAAAAGTGCTTTGAGGGCGAGAGAGCATAAAGTTATGTGATAGGCTGCCCGAGGGTAGCTCACCTCGGGTGGATCGAGCTTAAATGATGGAAACTCCTTTGGTATTGTAATCATTTGATTAATAATATTCGATTGAGTTTGTTTGAAGTTTGTTAATATCACACACGCACACATCCGTTTTAATTTGATTATCAAGTGCAACAATATGTGGAATCGATCATGATGAGGTTTTTACATTTGGTATCAGAGCAAGGTGTTGCTCTTGATACATGGATTTTCATTCCGCTATCATCCGTTTAAGACGTTAAACATGGAGGTTGAAGATCCACAGGTTTAGATCAAGTTTGGACCGGTTTCAAAGGAGAAGATGTTGAAACCGAGGGTGAACAAACATGAAATCGGCTATCTTACATCATTACACTCGGTATCTTTGACTTTTGATGGTGGAAACAAAGATTTGAGATCGTAGCAGTGATTCAAACTCATAAAATTCGATTATGGTTGAAGTTTTTGTAGGAGTAACTGCATCATGTGAGAACTTTGCAAAATATCGTATTTTGCGCGAACTTTTCATGAGAGAACTTTTTAAGAGAAGACTTTTTCATGCGAGAACTTTCCATGAGATAACTTTTCATCAGAAAACATTTCAAGAGAAAAGTGAGAAAACTTTTCCAAAAGAAAATTTTTAATGAGAAAACTTTTCATGCGAAATCTTCGCAGTAGTAACGGTCATTTGCAAAAATTTTCTCATGCAAAAACTTCACCATGTTAAAACTTCATCATCCATACAAAATCTATCACCGATTTCAATTTTTGTAAAAACTTTGCAAAATGCGAGAACATGATCCAAAAGCAAAAACTTGTTAGTATTTGAAGGTTTTGGAACAAGTGTTTCCGTCTATATCTGGAAGATGCTACATAATTTGAAATTTGGTACTTAAACAGGGGTTTTTGTGATGTTTGATCAAGTTCAAGATTCTATATCTACAACATTTGATTCTGGTCGTTTGTGAACTGAAACTTGATAATGTGGGCTTATCTTATTTTACTGATAGGGCAATGATCGAACGATTTAATCAAGTAAAGAATCAAGAGTGTTTGGTATTCTTGCTTTGAAAATATGGGCTTATTATATCTTACATAGGGGGAAGAATGTCTTAAATAATCTGGGATATCATAGAATCTTGTCATCAGATTAAAGAATCGGGTGGTTCGGGAATCCGAAATGGAAGTTGGATCTCTTTGTCATATACCAAATACATCTTAAGTTGTAAGTAATCAAGATAAATCAAATTTATCTTGATTTAGATGTGATATCCTTTAAGAAGCTATACATTAGGAGGAGGTTACATCTGAGGGGGAAGACTACAGAAAGATACCAGAGAATCAGATAATTCATGAAAATGTGTGATCAAAGTCGAACATAGCTTAATATCATAATCCATAGGGGGAAATTGTAAGGATATAGCATTTATGGATTACAATAGCAAATGAAAAGTAAAAACACAAATCATGCGAGAAATACAAGCATGTGAGAACTCCAAGATGATGGATACAAATCCTATCGCGCGAGAACTTAGAGTTGCCGTGCGACAACCACATATTGTCGCATGAGAACATTTATTAGTATAAATATATGTTTTTCCTTTGTATTTTATTATGTGTGTGTTTCATTTGTAAAAGTGCTCTGTGGGTGAGAGAGAAAAGAGTTGTGTGATAGGCCGCCCGAGGGAAGCCTAACTCGGGTGGATCAAGCTTCAATGATGTAAATTCCTTTGGTATTGTAATCGTTTGATGAATAATATTCGGTTGAGTTTGTTTGAAGTTTGTTAATATCACACACGCACACATCCGTCTTAATTTGATTATCAAGTGCAACAATATGTGGAGTCAGTCGTGATGAGGTTTTTACATACAACTTGAAACAGACCATAATTAAGAATTCCTACTAAGCTATTAACCAAACCAACACAATAAACAAACAATCACAGTCAACAAAATAAATTAAAATAAACCTTAACAACCTAACCCCATCAACAAAACAACATGCAACAACAAAAACTCTAACAATTTTCTAAACCGGGAGTCTAATAAGTCTTACAGTTTGAAACAAATGGCAACCAAGAAATTCAATCTAAGCTATCAACCAAATCAACTTGAACCCACCCATATTAAGAAACAAAAAATCATAGGCAAACGTGCATGAACAAACATTTACAACTCACACCATTGAAACATAATCCAAATCAACTTAGAACCTAAAGTTCCAATAATCAGATTATCAATTTTGAAATGAATGTAGTCATCCATCCGTTGTTCAAGATCACCATTTCTGATATCAAAATCTCAGAGCTTGTTAGCAGCGTCTAGCTATCATACATGACTTATTATAAACCTAAAATGCAAGTATTGCAAAAATCACAAAGGCCGAATATTATATTGTGCTTCAATTTTACTAAAAGGTTTTGATTTATTGTCTTTTAGACAAAAGTACACATGAGAAATCTTTACAAATTTATGCAGAGTCTATCAATCTACACTTTCAAATACCACAAAAGTCATAAAATGGCATTCATATGTAGGGTCTAAACCAGATTACAACTTTAAATACAACAAAAGTCACAAAAAAGACATTCATATGCAACTTCTAAACCATACAACTTTCAAATACTACAAAAGTCACACAGAATGACAATGATATGTAGAAACTATTTTTTAGCTTTCATTTCATGTCAGCAGTGGTTAAAAACATGGAATATCAAAGAGCATGAGATATTAATATGATCAGTCTCACTACATCAAACTTTAAATGACCAAATATCCATAATCACACTTGCATTTCCTACATTTTTCCAGAACAAAGATCAACTATGTAATCATAGGACTAAAATTCCCTCAACGCGTACTACAAAATCAAATCAGTTAATGAACAAAACAACACCCAATTTCATCCCCGTTTCACATCTTCAGCCATTAGAATAAACCAAACACCGTATCAAAACACAACACTAATATTGTCAATTGACAACCTATTCTTGAACAATACACAACCACATAACATAACCAAATGGAAATCAGAAACACATAAGTACAGCAACCAAACGACATGCACTTATGCAATCGAACACAAAGAAAACATCAATTTCCAAACCTTTGCATCTAAGGCGCAAAGACGATCAAAAACACGAATAAATAATAAGACGTATGCAATGAATTTAACCTAAACACCAATTCTATTTCAAACAATCATCTTACAAGAGAACATTTACATAGTAGGAGGTATAGCCATAGGAACGCAACCATAAATCTTCAACCGGCTGAAACATGGAAAAAAGCATAGGAAATGGGAGAAAGAAAATCAGAAACCCAAAAATGATATATCAGGAAGACTCGAACTAGGGCACCTCACATTACAAAGTAAGAGTCTACCAAACCAACCACATTGCATTTGTTAAGAAAAAAAACTACAATTTAATTGGTCATATATAAAGTAAATTTAACTAGAGGCCACCCAATTAATAATAAGGTAAATATATTAAGTTTTATTTTATTTATTTATGTTTATGAACTTAATTACATCATTCCTATCTTAAACTCCATATAAGTAGAGAGGGGAGTACCCTTCGGATCGGATTAAGAGTGAACAAGAATTTTCTAGATCGGCAGTTGACAAATATAGAATCTAAGTTAATTGTTTACTATCAAACACAAATACTTTGAGTAAATAATTAGATAAAGGATTCTTTCAAAGTATTCATTTTGATAACTTGTTTGATTACAAAGAGTAATACCAACAGATTACAAGTGGACAAACAAGCTAACCTCAAAACTATACAAGTGTGAGGTATTTATACTAAGAAAGATAAATACTAGAATGAATCCTATCATATATTCTAGGTTTAGGATCAATGGCATGTTTCAGCCATTGACCTGCATATTATAGCATAACACGAATGTGTAATAATATTGGCTATAAACATATGTACAACATAGATAGGAAATCGGTACTTTAGAGGATCAGTAGTTGTAGAAGTATGTTGTCGTCACTACTCTTTGGTACTGATAGTCTTGTCTAGAGCAGTTTATCAAGCTACACAAGTACCAATCCACAGTAGTTTAGTACTCTGAGATTTTAGCATTTTTGAGCAAGTACTAAACTTGGAGTTTTGGTAGCTTCATTCTTCTCATGGTTTAACAATTCCCCCTAGGATGATGCTACCAAAACTCTTTCTCATCCTTCAAGCTTCCCTATCTGTAGTAGTTCATATATGTATCCTCTTCTATCCTCTTCTATCAAGTGTGAGGTATTTATACTAAGAAAGATAAATACTAGAATGAATCCTATCATCCATTCTAGGTTTAGGATCAATGGCATGTTTAAGCCATTGACCTACATATTATAGCATAACACGAATGTGTAATAATATTGGCTATAAACATATGTACAACATAGATAGGAAATCGGTACTTTAGAGGATCAGCAGTTGTAGAAGTATGTTGTCATCACTACTCTTTGGTATTGACCGTCTTGTCTAGAGCAGTTTATCAAGCTACACAAGTACCAATCCACAGTAGTTTAGTACTCAGGAGATTTTAGCATTTCTAAGCAAGTACTAAACTTGGAGTATTTGGTAGCTACATTCTTCTCATGGTTTAACAATTCCCCCTAGGATGATGATACCAAAACTCGTTCTCATCCTTCAAGCATCCCTATCAGTAGTAGTTCATATATGTATCCTCTTCTATCTTTTGAGGGTTGTTAAGAGGTATACTTGTCACACCCTTAAAATCCACCGGCGGAGTTCTACCGCGAGGCGCGTGACAAACCAGGATCTCAGACACAATCATATCAAATGACACTATATGCGTTTTCAAAATAAGAGTTTGACCATATATCAGAGTAAACCACAGTTTTCAATGTAATCAATGCGAAGGCGTAAAGGTTTGTGAAACCATGAGTAATAAATGCGCAAAACAAGGCGCCTAGTGAAATTAGTAAATGTAAATAAACTTTGTTTCAAATGATAAAAAAGATGAATGAGCCTCGGATATGCAACCCTAGCCTTAAGCGTGCTTGCAACCTGAGAAGACATGCTAAAATGTGTCAACACAAGGTTAGGGAGCTCACATGTTTTTATCAGTAAATATGTTTGAACATTTGCTTGGTAAAAGTAAACAAAAGTATACCATAGGTAGCTAGCCTATATATCGAGTTACATAGCATTTCAAACCGAAGTTAACTGTTTATGAGTTGTTATGCCTTCCGTCGTGTTTATCACAGGACAATGGCAAGTGTCAAGGTCAATTATACACCCGTTCGACCTCCAGTCGAGTTAATATGGGTAGGGTTTGTCAAACCCAGTAGTACTACTCAAAGTTACCTTGCTATTTTTATATTAGCAGTTCGAGTGTGTAAGGACTTGTGTGATAACGTTTGCACTACAGTAACAAGTGATATACCAATAATACTAAAACGAAATAAAAATAGTTTGCATGCTTCTCCCCTAAAAAGGAAAGTAAGTAAAAGTGGGGCTGTGAAAACTCACCTTAGATGCGCAGAAAAACACCCTGAAGTGTATAAGTTGAAAGCTAATCGTTACCTAACAAATATTGGTCCATAAGTGTTTGTACATAATAAACATGATGAACCCCATTGTATCCAAACAACGCAAACTGTTAGTGTGTTCGAGAAATATTTGACAAGTTTCACAAAGTTGACTTTTTTACCAAAGTTGACTTTATTTGACCAAAGTTGACCCGACTGACCTGATGACCCGTTGGTGATTCAAATAAGTAAAAGTATTTTAGTCATGCTCAAATAGCTCATAAATGATTCACATATAGTTTCAAGATTATAAAACACATAACAACAAACATCAATCTCACCATCATATCATGTTATACATACATCACATACAACATTCATCACATCATATCACAAAAGTTTCCATAAATAACAAGCATGGTCGAACGAAACATTGTTCACAATTCGATTATTCCCAATTCATCCTATGCTCTAAACATAATATAACAATCATTACATCTCATCAAACATGCATAAATCATCATCTAAATACTAACTTACCCAAAAAGTTTCCTTTAATGGAAAGTACCTGAAAACCAAGCCAAAATCAAAAGTTCAAAACATGACTTTCATCCATTAGCATCAACTAACATCCTAGAACCATCAATTCAATTCAATTTCATCAAAATCATACAATTTCTACAAAAGCCCTAAATTAAAGTTTCCATTATAAGTAAGTCTCGGGTTTTGATCAAAACGACATAATTCCAGAAAACCAATCCATACAAATATCAGTATGTTGAATACTAACACATAATCAATCACCAATTTCAAGTTTTGACTCGAGTTTGGATTTCTAGGGTTCATGTTCATCATGATAATCAAAGAACATGAAATCAAACATAAAACTTACTTGTGATGATGCATAGATGCAAGCTAACACGTTTTGATGCAAGAACAATCTGATATCATCATCAATTGCAAGAACGAATCAAGTGTTGTGTGTTTTCTTATGTATGAGTTCAAAAATGGTGAAGGGGTGGGAAAGGGGCTGTTTGCGGCTGAAATGGGGATTAGGGTTGGGGGTTGGGCTTATATATATAATATATATATATATATATATATATATATATATATTATATATATATTACAAGAAAGGCCCCCTGTCGTTTCATAAAATCGTTTTATTGCTACGCGATTGCACTTTTTCTACAACAAAACCACCAAATGCTCGCATAATATAAAATGAACATTATTAACATGACATAATATTTAGTTACTAGTTTAAAGTTGTTTTAATAATAATTATGTTTTAAAAGCCAAAAATGCGCGAAAACAAGTGTCAGAAAATTGCCAATTTTCACAACCAAGCTACACATTTAGTCACATAATCGTATAACACATAATTTCATATCAATTATGATTTTTTGCAAAGTATTTTGACAAATCACCAACGTTCAAAGATAGACGCGCATGCGATTCGGCAATTCTTCGAATTACTGATACGTATAATGTTCATAATGTTTTTGCAATAAATGAAGCATTTAAGTGAACATCATTAAATCCATGAATATATGATCTGAAAAAAATGTTCCTATTAATCAGAAAGTGACCCGAAAATGCCGGGTATCAAATCATCCCTTGTCGAAATTTAACTAACTCCAATAAAAGACGGATTGAAATTTCCCTGTTGCCACATCATCCCCTTGTTGAAGGAATTTTTTCCCGAATTTTAACTAACTCCGGTAAAAGACGAACGGAAATTCCCGGTTGGTACATCATCCCCTTGTTGAAGGAATTTCGTCCGGAAATTTAACTGATATCCTCAGCTCTTGACAACGCATCTTTGAATAACTATAGGTATTGGCCTTTATATTATTCTTGCTTTCCAGGTGAACTAATGTCCACGCTTAGAGTTCCAACGAACTTTAACAGAAAAGGTACAATTATGCTTGAGTGTTTTTGACCACTTGGTCCATGATTTCAACTACTCCCTCAATGAATCGTAGCTGCAAGTTCATCTATTTCTCATTTAACAGAATGATGACTGTCTCATCAAACAGACATTTCTACATGTCTAAAACGTGTAACACGTTATGTACTCCACTGAGTTCTCTAGGCAAATTGAGTTTTAATATACTGGACCAACCCTTTTGACAATCTCAAAAGCTACATCGTAGTGCGGGTTTAACTTTCCTCGTTTTTCCAAAACGAATTGCATCTTTCCAAGGTGACACTTTTAGACGTACCTTGTTGTCAATTTGATTTTGATGGATTTTTTTTGGTGTTAGCCCACGTAAATCATTTGTCAATCACGTGTTGCTGCCCTGTGGTTACAATTACTTGATCTACTTAGTTGTCTCATGCACAAACTCAGGACTAGTAAGTTGACTTTCCTTCAACTTCTACCCAACAGATAGGTGATTGGCACTTACTTTCATAGAGTGTCTCAAACATTGTAGCCTTGATCGTCGTGTGGTAACTGTTATCATAAGAAACCTTAATCAAGTTTGGGTGAGTTTCCAAACTACTACTGTAACACCCGATAAATTCAAAGAAAAGAGAAGTAAAGAAGAAAAGATAAATATCCAAAAGGTTAAGGAGTGAAGGTGTACAAAAGGTAAACTTACCCATAATAGGTTTCAAAAAGGTGGTAAGGCCGCCCATGACCCTCTCTCTCATGCACAATTCGGCTAAAGGCTTGGAAAAGAAAACCCCATCCGGTTTTAGAGAGAGAAAGCTCCAGTTCTTCGAAAGGCGAGATTTCTGAAGATTTCTTCTCCATTTTTCTGCTGGGTTCGAGCTTATGAACCTATTTTTATGTGTTTTCTTGTGTTGGTTGTTTGTTTTATGTGTTTAGGTGTTAGATATTCTTGTTAGCTCTCGGGTTGTGGTGTTTCACTCGAAAGTGCTGAGAGGTGAGTTCTAGATCCCCTCTTTATATGTTTCTACTTGTTTTGGGCTGATATGCATTATAACTGCTATTTTTCCTAACTAAACTATGAGTTTTACATGGTGTACGGTTGTGTTTGAAGTATGTTGGTTTTAAGTGATTTCTATGATGTTGTGATGATGTTTGTTATGTTTTAAGCTTGTAGCATGTTAGATCTATGCTAAGTTCAAGCTGGAATGATGTTTGAGATTGGAAAACTTCATAAGTTGCATCCTGAACAAGTGTCGCTGTGGATGTTGGTCATCCGCTATGGATATTGTGTGTCCGTTGTGGACACTCAGAAATGTAGGATGTCCGCTGTGAACACTTAAGGAGTTTAAGCTATCCGCTATGGATGTTGGTCTTCCGCTAAGGACACTATCCACAGTGAACCCTTAGAAACTTTGTACGTCCGCTATAGATGTTGGTTATCCGCTGTGTACTATTTCATCCACTATACACTTTTAGTTATCCGCTGTGGACGTTATTCATCTGCATTGGACTATGGATTCATCAGCATTGGACTATGGCTATTCGCATTGTACTATGTTCATCCGCTGTGAACACTTAGTGTTTTACTCATCCGCTGTGGACCTTGGCTGTCCGTTGTAGACTTAGGTTGTCCGCTGTGGATAATTAGTACTTTAAGCCATCCGCTGTATAAGTTACTCATGCGCTGTGAACACTTAGGAGTTTTTTGAAATTTGGGAATAGAGTTCAAGAGTTAATAACTTATTTTTAATGGATTTTTATGCTTGTTCTATGTTTCAAATATTTTATTTACCTTCTTATGGGCTGCTTCCTATGAATAATTATTACCGTTTCATGATATGTGATTTAAGGTAATAATATTATAAAAGAATTATTCATAATAAGTGGACATAAAGGAATAAAATAAGGACAGTAAAACTTAATAAATGTTACCCGAGGGCCCTAACAAAAGGTGAAAAGCCTTGAAAGCTTTTCCAACGGAGGTTCACGACCATGTTGTCGTTAGCTCAACTGATGTGTGGCTGTTTCAGCCCAAGAAAGGCACATACGGGGTCTAATCCCTGTGATTGACCAATAAACTAATGGGATCCAAGTTCATGAGCAGGCTTCGTGCCTAGAAGTGTGGATCAACTGTCGGGGGTTAGCTACCACTTATAAATGTGTACCGACAGGGGTTCGACATTTGTTGCCAACCAACAATGTAGACTCTTGCTTTGTGTGATCCTAGTTAATTAAAGTGAAAGATAATTAAAGAAAGAAAGATACAGAATCTCTTAATCCGTAGTTTCCTGGGTGTGGCAGGCTACTATAGGAGATTTATTCAAGACTTCTCTAAGGTGGCGGCCCGTTAACTAAGCTGACTCACAAGGATGTAAAGTTTGAATGGGGTTCTAAGCAGGAGAGTGTGTTTCAGGAGCTGAAGATGAGGTTAGCCAAAGCCCCCATTTTGACGTTGCCTGAAGGGAATAAAGACTTGGTGTTATACTCAGATGCTTAGTATTTGGGTGTAGGTTGTGTGTTGATGCAACGAGGAAAGATTATAGCCTATGCGTCCTGACAATTGAAGATCATGAGGCTAACTATCCTACTCATGATTTGGAGTTGGCGGCTGTGGTCATCGCATTAAAGATCTGGAGGCACTACTGTACGGGACGAAGTGCACCATCTTCACCGACCATAAAAGCTTGAAGTACTTCTTAAGAAAAAGGATCTTAACATGAGATAAAGAAGATGGTTAGAGTTGATCAAGGATTACTACTGTGAAATTCACTATCATCCAGGTAAGGCAAATGTGGTAATCGATGCCCTTAGTCGAAAGGAGAGGCCGGAACTGATTCGGGTGAAGGCTTGCCAGCTGGTTGTGACGTCGGATGCTATGGGTCAAATTAAGGAATTGCAAGATGAGGCATTAAAGGATGATAGGATCAAATCTGAACGAATGAAGGGGCAGGCTATGGATTTAGGGGAGAACACCCTTGGCGTTAAAACCCGTTTCGGGCGTGGGTTCCTCGTTATGGGGAGCTGAGGGGAAAGATCATGGATGAGGCTCACAAAACACAGTATTCCATCCATCCTGGTGCTACAAAAATGTATCATGATCTGAAGAAGGATTATTGGTGGCCAGGGATGAAGCGTGACGTGGTGTAGTACATGAGTAAGTGCCTAACCTATTTACAAGTGAAGGCGGAGCATCAGAAACCATATGGCAAGATCCAACCCTTGGATATACCTGAATGGAAGTGGGAACACATCACCATGGACTTCATCACAAAGTTACCTCGCACTGCGAGAGGATGTGATACCATTTGGGTGATCGTAGTCCGCCTGATGAAGAGTGCACACTTTTTGCCAATCCGAGAGACTTACTCGTCAGAAAGGTTGGCGGAGCTGTTCATCAAGGAGATCGTAACTCGTCATGGTGTGCCGGTGTCTATTGTTTCTGATAGGGACACCCGGTTCACGTCCAAGTTCTGGAAGAAGTTTCATGATGCTATGGGGACAAGGTTACACATTAGCACAGATTATCACCCTCAAACAGACTGTCAATCTGAACAAACCATTCAAACCTTGGAGGATATGCTCTGGGCATGCATTATTGACTTTGGTGGAAGTTGGGATGAACACCTACCATTCGCAGAGTTCTCTTACAACAATAGTTATCATGCCAGTATTGGCATGCCACCATTCGAAATGCTTTACAGGTGAAGATGTAGAACCCCGGTGTGTTGGGGTGACATCGGGCCGAAAGAGTTGGGAAGTATCGAGGTCATTGAAGCCACATCGGAGAAGTTGGAAAAGATCAAGTCCTTCATGAAGGCAGCAAAGGACCGACAAAAGTCTTACGCTAATAAAAGAAGGAGGCCAATTGAATTCCAAGTGGGAGATAAGGTAATGTTGAAGGTATCTCCTTGGAAAGGGATTATCAGGTTCATAAGCGAGGAAAGTTGAGCCCTAGGTATATTGGGCCATTCAAAATCATTGCCAGAGTTGGTGAAGTGGCATACAGGCTGGAACTTCCCGATGAACTACATGGAATTCATCCTACATTCCATGTATCTCACTTACGAAAGCGCTTGGAGGAAAATGACATTGTTGTTCCTCTTACAGATATTGAGGTTGATGAAAGGTTGAATTATGTGGAACAACCAGTGGCTATATTAGATAGGAAGGAGAAACGGTTAAGGAATAAAGTGTTTGGCCAAGTAAAAGTGCAATGGAAACATCGTAAGGGATTAGAAGCCACATGGGAGTCGGAGGAAGAAATGAGACGGCTCTACCCAGGCCTCTTTAAGGAATGACAGGTTTTAGGGACGAAACCTATATAAGGGGGTAGACTTGTAACACCCAATAAATTCAAAGAAAAGAAAAGTAAAGAAGAGAAGATAAATATCCAAAAGGTTAAGGAGTGAAGGTGTACAAAAGGTAAACTTACCCATAATGGGTTTCAAAAAGGTGGTAAGGCCGCCCATGACCCTCTCTCTCATGCACAATTCGGCTGAAGGCTTGGAAAAGAAAACCTCATCCGGTTTTAGAGAGAGAAAGCTCCAGTTCTTTGAAAGGTGAGATTTCCTGAAGATTTCTTCTTGATTTTTCTGCTAGGTTAGAGCTTATGAACCTCTTTTATGTGTTTTCTTGTGTTGGTTGTTTGTTTTATGTGTTTAGGTGTTAGATATTTTTGTTAGCTCTCTGGTTGTGGTGTTTCACTGGAAAGTTGCTGAGAGGTGAGTTCTAGATCCCCTCTTTTATATGTTTCTACTTGTTTTGGGGCTGATATGCATTCAAACTGCTATTTTTCCTAACTAAACTATGAGTTTTACATGGTGTACGGTTGTGTTTGAAGTATGTTCGTTTTAAGTGATTTCTATGATGTTGTGATGATGTTTGTTATGTTTTAAGCTTTTAACATGTTAGATCTATGCTAAGTTCAGGGTGGAATGATGTTTGAGATTGGAAAACTTCATAAGTTGCATCGCAGGTACTGAACAAGTGTCCGCTGGGGATGTTGGTCATCCGCTGTGGACATTGTGTGTCCGCTGTGGACATTATGTGTCAGCTGTGGACACTCGGAAATGTAGGACGTCCGCTATGGACTTACATGTCCACTGTGGACACTTAAGGAGTTTTAACCTGTCCGCTGCGGATGTTGATCATCCGTTGTGGACACTATCCGCTGTGAACCCTTAGAAACTTTGTACGTCCGCTGTAGATGTTGGTTATCCGCTCTGTACTTATTTCATCCGCTGTACACTTTTAGTTATCCGCTGTGGACGTTATTCATCCATATTGGACTAAGGCTATCCGTATTGGACTATGTTCATCCGCTGTGAACACTTAGTGTTTTACTCATCCACTGTGGACCTTGGCTGTCCGCTGTAGACTTAGGTTCTCCGCTGTGGATAATTAGTACTTTAAGCCATCCGCTGTATAAGTTACTCATGCGCTGTGAACACTTAGGAGTTTTTCTGAAATTTTTGGAATAGAGTTCAAGTGTTAATAACTTATGTTTAATGGGTGTTTATGCTTGTTCTATGTTTCAAATGTTTTATTTACCTTCTTATGGGCTGCTTGCTATGAATAATTATTACCTTTTCATGATATGTGATTTTAAGGTAATAATATTATAAAATAATTATTCATAATAAGTGGAAACTTAATAAACGTTACCCCAGGGCCCTAACAAAAGGTGAAAAGCCTTGCAAGCTTTTCCAACGGAGGTTCACGACCATGTTGTCCTTAGCTCAACTGATGTGTGGCTGTTTCAGCCCAAGAAAGGTACACCCGGGGTCTAATCCCTGTGATTGACCAATAAACTAATGGGATCCAAGTTCATGAGCAGGCTTCGTGCCTAGAAGTGTGGATCAACTGTCGGGGGTTAGCAACCACTTATAAATGTGTACCGACAGGGGTCGGCATTTGTTGCCAACCAACAATGTAGGCTCTTGCTGTGTGCGATCCTAGTTAATGATAGTAAAAGATAATAAAAGAAAGAAAATAAAGAATCTCTTAATGGTGGATTATGTATAATGACGAATGATCACCTTGTGAAGTTTACCAAAGTATATTTTCTATATTATTAAACTAGGACTCACTCAGTAACGCTGACTTTTTATATATGTATATCAGTTGGTAGGTAAGGATGTTGCTGAGGATGGCACGGCTAAAGCTACTTGGTGAATGGAGACTGGCATCCATTTATGCAATTATGTTATTTTTGTCTTGTAATGCAACTAAATATTCTTTCGTAACTCTGACAACGATGTATTATTTGGCAAAAGTAATCATTAAAGCAAGAAATGGTTTTTGGTTAAATTATTCCGCTGCGATTGTTTTCTTATAATAATGTGATTTAAGGTGTTTTTAATAATGAATGATGCTATGAATGACCAACTGTGGGGTCTCTGGGGACACGGCCTTACAACTACCTAAATCAATAGCACATGCTCGTAACATGTCTTCTAGAGTTTGAGTCGTATGCACATTCTAACTATTAGTTTGCGGATGATATGTTGTGCTCCTATCCAACCATGTTCCTAATGACATTTTCAATCCTCTAAAAGTAAGGAATGAATCGAGTGTCATGATCGAAGATGATGAAAAATTGGCACCTTATGCCGAGAGACTTTTTCTCTTAGTTAGGTGTAAGTTAACTTCTCATTCAATTAGTCTCTCTAATATCCAAGAAGTGTGTGGATTTTGTCAAGCGATCTACTATTACCTAAATGGTATCGCATCCGCTAATGTTCGAGGTAATTTCGCATCGAACCCAATTGAGATCTACTCCTATTTCCATTCTGGAAGCTTTGCGGCTGTTGTAGTAAACCATAATGTCTTTCATATTCCACCTTAACTTTAGAACAAGTTAAGCACTTGAACACTTGCTTACATGCGTGGAAATATCACCTTTCATATTCTACCACCAATAAAGAACTTTCAAATCATGACACGTCTTGCCTATACCTTGATGAATAGGATAACGAGTTTTATGAGCTTTATCTCTTTCTAACTCTCATAAATTTACATACATAGAATCCTATGTTCGTTTCATGAAATAATGAATTCATTTTGATTTGTCACTAATTGTTTTTCCATGCCTCACATGGACTTTGCCTTTAGATTCTCATCCTTCAAAGCCTTAAGTTGAGCATTACAGGTTTGATTAGGCAATCTGGTGTGAATGGTAAGCTGTAATGCTCAAACTTGCTTTGGTTTAGGTTTTATTTTTGATTTAGGGCATCGGCTACCACATTAGCCTTACTCGGATGGTACTTCATCACATTGTCATAGTCGTTCACCAACTCGACCCAACGACGCTATCTTATGTTCAGCTCCTTCTATTCGAAGATATACTAAAGGCTCTTGTTATCGGTGTAATGATGCATTTGGTACCATACAAGTTATACCTCTATATCTTGCATGCAAGGCAATGAGTCCCAACTTGATTCATGTGTCATGTAGTTCTTCTTATGAACTTTCAATTGATATGAAGCGTATTCGATAATCTTCTTGTATTGCGTCAACACACGACCAAGACTTGGATGAAAGCACAACAATATACCATGAAATCAACTTTTTCCCTCTAGTAGGGCTACTTTCAGGACAGTAAAGAGTTTTTGTTTCATATCCTGAAATGCGGACTCTCACTTGTCACCCCAATCGTATGTGGTGCCTTTTTGGAGTTAATGTTGTTAGAGGTTGTGTGATCTTCGTAAACCTTTCAATGACTCGTCAGTAATAACCAGCCAACCTAAGAAACTATTGTACCGTAGTTGGAGTCTTAGGCGTAGCCCATTTCTTGGTGGCTTCAATTCTTGCCCGGTCAATAGGCATTCCCTTCTCGCTAAACACAAGACCCAAAAGTGGAACTTTATCTAGAAGTCACACCTCAAAAAGTTGGAATACAGTTATCCTTGTTTTGGTAGTTCTAAACTCATGCTCCTCATGCTCCCCCTTATTCTTTGTATATGCTAGAATGTCATGAGCAAAAACGTTGAGAAATTTGTCCAGATGGGGTTTATGCACTCGATTCATGAGATTCATGAAAACCATTGGTGTGTTGGTAAACCACTTGGCATAACGAAAAACTAGTAGTGACAATACCATGTTCTGAATGACACCTTAGATATGTCATCCTCTCAGGCCCTCAGATGATGATATTCCAACCTCAGGTCTATCTTGGGATATGAACTCGACTCTTAAAGCTAATGAAGCAAATCGTAGATGTGTGAAAGAGAATACTGGGTACTTAATTTTCACTTTGATAAACTCACATAACCAATACCCATAAGAAAGTTCTATCATTTCTCTTGATAAACAGGACTAGAGCTCTCCATGGCGATGAGCTCGTTTGGATGAATCCTTTATCCGACAACTCCTGCAGTTACATAGATAATTTGGTAGTTCATTTGAAGTTGATCTATAAGATGCTCTAGAAGTAGGTGCGACTCCATGTGTTAAATTGATCTGAAACTCAATTTGTCTGTGCGGGGAAAATCAGGTAAATCTTCTGTGAAACTTTAGGAAGGTAAAGAATGATAGGGATCTCTTCGACCCTCTTTTCATCAGTTGCTTTCTTAGAGATCGTAGCTAAAATGGTGGTATGACCTTTGCATAAGTACTTCACCTCTACGAAGTGGTATGTGAACGACCTTTCACGATAGATAAATTCAGCTTGGTTCTGGACTACCAATCCATGCCGATAACCACATTGAACTATTAAGCATAATAGCCATTAGATCTATATCTGTCTTATGTCAGGACAATCCCAATGTACATCCCTTCAGAATGTAAGTTGTTTTATTTAGTTTACCATCAGCTAATTGAATGGTGTAACTAGGTTCCATCTAGTTGAAGCTACATCTATAAGCTTGCTAAACGGTAACCACATTCTAGCCATTTTTTGCCCTACTAGGCTTAATCATAAAGGTTCAACCCCTAGAACTCTATCCATCGTTCTTTTCTATTGTTACTGTCCTTATTGCCATTTTTCAGTTGAGGGTAATTTCTCTTGATTTGCCTAACTTTGTTCCATTCAAAGCAACCCAATGATGCTTCTGCTTGTCATTGCTACCGAGGTTTGTTGTTGCTTGATCGTTGACTCTCCCGTAAAATCTTTGGCTACATGATCCGTCTTGCCATATCTTTGGGAATAACAAATATCACACTGGCCATGATGGTGAATGAGTCACTCTACGTGCCATTCTATTACAGCTTACTATCAGATGAACCATGAACAATGTCACACTTAGTCAGAGTGCTATACACCATAACCAAGTTAATGAGCTTGTGAGATAACCTCATAACGTGCTAAATGGTTATAGATTCAATGACGATGACCCTTGCTTAAATCTGAGGTGTTGTCCCTTCGATTGAGTTCTTGGTACGCTCAAAGGTTGGAGTTACCATTACATAAAGCAACAAACTCATGAAGATGGGTTGTATATTCCTCAATATCTGACCCTATCATCTTAATGTTCTAGAATTCCTTTTCTAGCTTCTAGTCTTCATTCCAAGTACAGTACTCCTCCTCTAGATCTTCCTCGAATGCAGTAGCAACTACAGCTTAGGCTTCTAGCCTTCTCTTGCAAGCACTTTTCCCTTGCTAATTAAAAGTCCTTCCGGCTAGTAGCTACTCACAATTTTGATAATACTAGTCTCTGTTGCATATCCTACAGTGTAGCCTCGAGGGTTTTTTCTATCTAGTGCTCCCTCGACTATGCCATCTAGCGAATTATGCTTGTTCGTGTTTTCCTCGAATACATCAACAAAAGTATTATGTTTTTGGCCGGTCTCTACCATGCCTTCCTTGAGTGTTTTCACATATTCACTAATGGTGGTCTGATGCTCCAGTATCTCAACGATCTCACTGGGTGCTTCATATACATTGTGAATCTTTTGATCTAACCTTGCCACAAGGGTAGCAAATGACTGCTTAGTCGGATGAGGTATAAACGAAGATGCAGGAGTATAATCAGTTATGTTAGCTGTAAAGGGAAGGGGTACGTGCTCTTCCTGAATTTAGTTGACAATCATATTGAACACTTCCAGTGTTATGTATCTCCCCTAGCTTGAACATTAAACAACACTCCATGTTCTTTGAAGTTGTAAACAGGCTCCAGCCGATGCTTATTCAGCTTCGATGGTGAGGCTATTAGTGTAGATGAAGAAGGTAGAGTGAGATCATCATTCTTCTCATTGATAGGGGGTGATGCTAGTGATATGGTAGGGTAGATAATGATGTGTGAATCCAAGGATCAAAACACGAATTTATCAGTTTGATTGAACAAATAAAGATCGTGGAATTATCATAACTCGTTGTTTACTTAATTGTTTAAGAAATTGTAATTGTAACGTAAATCGACGAAGAACAGACGAGAGAAATGGAAAACAAGTTAAAGTAATATGATAAACAAATTTGCTTTAAATTATTTCCATTAATACTGAATTGGTTACAATCGGTTTTGATTTTGCTGATATGATAATTGCTAGGTGATGTTCTTGGTGTTCTTGGTGTTCTAATTGCTATTCTGGTGTAATCAGAATTGTTGTAATGTTTTTCTATGTATTGTGATATATCTGATACCCTAAAAGAGTGCACCCATGCCTTCTATTTATAGGCAGAGGGATTCATTATTACATAGGTAAAAGTAACTTTCTTATTATGGTAAGAAAGTTACACAAATAAAATTCTTGACGTGACATGCAATATTCATTTCTGACAGAAGTACAATCTTCCGCGGATGTTAACTTGATGACATCACTCCAGAGAATTTGACTTGTTGACTTCATGACGCTTCCTTGATGAATGGAGTTCATGCAAGTACTTTGTTCTTCCGTAGGAGATAGCCTTCCGTAGGAGTTGGTTCTTTGATCTTCATATTGAACTTCATCCACAGGAGCAAGCTTTCTTCTTCTGTAGGAACAGCAGTAACTTGATCTCACGAGCAGACTTGTTCTTTCGTAGATGTTACAATGCTTCCGCAGGAGATCCACGGATGCATATTCCTTGACTTGTTCTTCCGTAGATGTTCTTGTACTTGGTCAAATTTCAAAATTGACCAAGTATGATGTTTTCCTGCATTTACACATATAATCAACACAAATAATAATTTGGGTTAACATATATATATATATATATATATATATATATATATATATATATATATATATATATATATATATATATATATATATATATTATATATATATATATATATATATATCTTGCATACAAAAAGATAAAGATTTACAAGAGTTCATTACAAGTGATGAATAATCTTCTAAACCTATACAATCAATCTAGACCTAACAATACTCCCCCTTAGGTTTAGAAACTTGTAATCAGTTGTTCAATGTTTTCAACTCTTGAACTCTTTCCAAAATCTTTTTGTTAAAGTATGCAACAACATCCTTTTATTAAATGTTGTGGGACCCTTAACCCTCATTACCCTTACATGGTTGTTTGGATACACAATCAAGTTTATCCGTAAGTTAATTCTTCCACAGAACCACAAGTTAATTCTTTCGCAGAACATCTATGGAAGGCAAACTTGTTATGTTTTTGATGTATGATCCTAACATGTTGTTAGATCATTTGTTGATTGCTATTGGACCTGGTTGACTTTGCTTTATGGCAAATGTACAAGTGATTGATTTGGTTAAAAACTTCAGATATCATGCAGCCAAGTTAGTGCTCAAGCTCCAATTACCTTCATTTAAAAGTGATAAACTCATTTTTCAAGCTGATGACTACTCCCCCTAAATTTGTCATTAATTATAAACTTATGTATTTAGCAGAAATTTATGAAGAGAATAGCATGAAAAGCAATTATTTGTCCATCATATTAGCAAAGAAAAGAACATAAACAAAATTTATTTGTATTTTTGTTTATAAGCAGAAACTACACATAACATATTTACAAGCAATTTAACCATAACATGGGATCATACTATGACACTAAGCAACTTCCTGAAGCATTTTGTATGAAGATGGTAGACATAGATCTAGTGCTGATTGCAAGTATTAAGATCCACATAAATTCAAGCAAGAGTATACATTCAACTTGTCATGCTGCTTATCATGTTTTGGTATTGATTAAAGATAGACAGATATGGACTCCACTTTCAATTCACATTAGAGTTTGTCCTCCGTTTATGAGTCAATTCATCAATTTTTAACACTTGAAAACTATGTTCCTTAAATCATAAGCTCTATCTTAAGATTTCTTTAAAATCTTATTAATGTTGTTGATATGATTTTTATGCTCTTTAAGATAATATACATTTGATTACATTGGATTCTTTTAGAGCTGTTCCTTATTGATAATCAGCATCAGGTCACCGGGTCTTTACTCACGTAAAACAAAGGTGCCTATGAACCTAGGTCTTTGCTTACGCAAAACAGAGGGTTCATGATGCGCAAAGATAGAGGTTATAAAGTGTCAGAACATAGTGTGCTTAGGTGACTAAGTTGATCACAGCAGTATAAGACTTACTTGCTTGCTCCTCAAAATAGAATTGCCCACAATTAGTCACCTTGGCATTATGTTAAGCATGGACTTGTTATTTTTCCACTCAAGCTGAACCTACTCATATATCAAATCACATCTGATCAGTCTTAATTGTAAGTTAACAACCAGGCAAGTAAACAAAGGTATAGTGTGCGATTATTTCCTATGATATGAATTGCTTTTTCAAGAAAACATATTAACAAGACAATATTTTTTGAAGTTTTATATGTTTTATGAATGTTTTCGGCTTTTTCATATTGAGAATTTTAAAGGACAGATCATGCTTTCTTTGTGATGATGACTAATCTAAGTTGATCATGCCTAAAGACTCAATTAAGAAATTAAATCTCACTGAGTCAAAGGCTTTAGTGAATAAATCAGCAAGCTAATTTGTTGTATCCTCTTTGATCAACTTGATTAAACCTTTTTCTAAGCAGTCTCTCAGAAAATGATATCTGATTTCTATATGTTTGTTTTACTATGTTGCACTAGATTAGCAGTTATGAACATAGCAGCTGAGTTATCTATGTGGATTGGTGTTTGAAGAAAATCGTAACCATAATCAAGTAGTTGGTTTTGCAACAACAAAACTTGAGAGCAACCAGCTGAAGTAGCAATGTACTCAGCCTCTACTGTGGATACTAACATATTTGTTTGCTTTTTGCACTGTCAAGAAACTAGTCTTGGGCCAATGAATTGACAACCACTAGTTGTTGATTTTCTGTTGTTGTTTCAACCTCCAAAATCACTATCAGAATATGAATAGAGGTTGAAATCTCTTTCTTTGGGATACCAAAGTCCAAGAGCTGGCTTCCCTTTGAGGTATCTGAAGATCCTCTTAACGGTATTCATATGTGACTCCTTGGGGTCTGATTGGTACCTAGCACAAACACACACAGCAAACATTATATCAAATCTGTTGGCAGTTAAGTACATCAAAGATCCTATCATAGATCTATACAATCTTTGATCAACTGATTTCCCTTTAGGATCAGGTACATCTTATCTATTGTTGATGCTAGTGTTTTGCATGAAGAAGAGTCAGTAAGGTTGTACTTCTTCAAGATTTGGTGCACAAACTTCTCCTGATTGATGAAAAATCCATTTGATTTCTGATGAACTTGTAAACCAAGGAAGAATGTTAATTCTCCCATGGAACTCATTTGGAACTCAGATTTCATCAAAGATTCAAAGTCTCTTGTTTGTTGACCCAAAAATGATATCATCCATATAGATTTGGACAACTAAGAGGTCTTGATGATCATGTTTGAGGAAGAGAGTCTGATCAATGGTTCCCCTTTTGTAACCATGCTTGAGCAAGAAAGAAGACAATGTTTCATACCACTTTCTTGGAGCCTGATGAAGACCATACAAAGCTTTATCAAGCTTGTATACCCTGTGTGGGTAATCAGGATCTTCAAAGCCTGGTGGTTAGGAAACATAGACTTATTCATCAATTTTACCATATAAGAAGGCATATTTTACATCCATCTGGTAAACTGTGAACTTCTTATGTGAAGCATAGGCTAGGAAGACTCTAATAGCTTCAATCCTTGCAACTGGAGCAAAGACTTCATCATAGTCTATCCCTTCTTCTTGAGTATACCCTTATGCTATTAGCCTTTCTTTGTTTCTAACAATGATACCTCTGTCATTTAGTTTGTTCTTGAAAAGCCACCTTGTACCAGTTGCATATTAACCTTCAGGAAGATCAACTAGATTCCAAACTTTTTGCTTTCTGAATTGATGAAGTTCTTCTTGCATTGCTTCAATCCAGCTGTTGTCTTTTAATGCAGTGGTGATGTTAGAAGGAACCACTTATGAAAGAAAACAAGAGGAAAGACAAATATTGGCAGCTCCCCTTGACTTCTTGTGGTTCTTTCATTAAGATCACCAATGATGTTTTCTATTGGATGATACTTATGAATTCTTGATGTTGGAATTGATTCAACTGGAATGGATGATTCCAAGTTAGTGATATTGGTTAATGACGATGGAGATGGATCCAGTTGAGATGGAGAATCAACAAAGTAGTCGAAATCCTCATCATTTTGTTCTTCTGATGCTGAATGAAAACCATCGTCATGAGTTTGTGTTTCCGCAGATGTAGGAATAACTTCCGCGGGAGTTACAGGAACAATTACCGATGTTGTAGTCTGTAGATCTGTATATGTTGTGAATGTAGTTGGAATATCTCCTCATGGATTGGGAACTTCAGTTAAAGGTGATGAATCATCTCCAGATGTAGATGGGAAATCTATGGATGTAGAAGGAACTGCTACTGATACATTGTTCACTACTCCGGATGCATTAGTAATTGCTACGGATTCATGTTTAACTTCTGCTGATGTATTAGTTACTTCTTCGAAAGTTTAATTTTCATTTCCAGTAGAATTTCCATTACTTGTTTAAGATGAAGGGCCAGGATCAGCAACACTTGAAGTGTTTGAATGTGATGATCTTGGAGGATCAGCAGTCAATGGCACTTCACTCATACTTGGAGGTACATAAGGATAGCATGTATCCGAAGGACCTGTAACATTCAAATAACCAGTGTTAAATGAATTTTTAATGCATCTATATCAAACAGCCAACATGATCCTTTTAGAGATTTTAGAAATAAGGATTCATCAAATGATATATTAGGAGTTTCCTCCATAATGTTTTGATGTGGAATATAGACTCTATATGATTTAGATTTGATGAGTAACCAACAATAAAACCATCATAGGCTTTTTCAGCAAACTTTACTAATTGATCTTTGGTGTTTAAAATAGACACATGACACCCAAATGCTCTAAGATATCCTATAAAAGGTTTTCTTTTCAACAAAAGTTCATAGGGTGTTTTATTATGTTCTTTGACAAATAAGGTCCTGTTTTGAACATTGCATGTTGTGTTCACTGCTTCAGCCCAAAATGTGATTGGCAAATATGAGTCAGCTAGCATTGTTCTTGCTGCTTCAATTAGAGTTTTGTTTTTTCTTTTAGCAACTCCATTTTGTTGTGGAGTTTTGGTGCACTAAATTGTCTGGCTATGCTTTGTTCCTGCAAAAGGAGTTTAAAACATGGTTAACAAATTCAGATCCATTATCGCTTCTTAAGATTTTGAATTTTAAATCAAGTTGATTTTCAATCTTAGTGATAAACTCCATTAATATTTCTGATGTTTCACGTTTATGTTTTAAGAAAAAGACCCAAGTGAATCTACAGAAATCATCAACAACCCAAACAATATTGCCTTTTTCCAATGCTCATCATATTGGTTGGACCAAAAAGATCCATGTGTTGCATTTTGAGTGGAGTTGTGTTTGTGTTGATTGTGTTTGGACTTATGTGACACCGTATGTTGTTTTCCTTTATAACATGATGAACAATGATTAGAACAGTAAAATTCTTTCTTGGGAAGGCCAATGACTAATTCATTTTTGACCAGTTTATACATGCTCTTCATGTTTGAATGAACCATTCTTCAATGCCACAGTTGAGCTTTATCTCCTGATGACTTAGAAATCAGGCAGGTTTCATTGCTTGTCATTGAGGTGTCATTCATGTCCAAAACATACGTGTTTCCTTTTCTTGGTGCTTTAAAAAGGATCCAATCTGCTAGGATTTCAAAACTTGTCTTAAGAATATAACAGTAAGTGTTATCAAATACAGTGGTATAATTTTGATCACAAATTTTAGATACACTCAGCAAGTTGTATTGTAAATTTTCACAAAAATTTACTTTCTCAAATTTGAGTACACCATTTGTTACCATTCCTTCACCAACAATTTTACCTCCCTTCTTATCCCCACCAAATGCCACATATGAAGCATTTTGTGTTTGAAATCATGGAGGAGAGAACAGTTTCCTATCATATGCCTGGAACAACCACTGTCAACGTACCACTTGCTATCAACCCTCCATGTATGTTCCTGCATAAATAATGAAATCAATTAGAGTGTGGAGCCCAAGCCTTAATGGTCTTGGGCTTGTCATTGGTATCTAAGATTGTTACTCCCTTATGGATGAGCCTAGATGTGTCAGGATTGTTTTTAGACTCATTTGATTCATTATGGTTTGTTTGGGGTGAGGATGATTTTATTGAAGATAAATTTGAATCACTTTGTTCTTGGTCCACAAGCACTTCCTCTGTCACCACTTCTTTGAGTATCTTGTTCTTTGAACTTGATGATGATACTTGATTAGAGAAAATTTCTGCATCTTTTGTCTTTGATTGTGGTACTTGATTACCCTTTTCAAAGTGGTCATATAAGGCTTCATCTTCTTGCAAATCTACCTTCTTGCGAGGAGTCTTGCTTTGAGAATGTTGCTTCTCCTTCTTCCTCTTTGTTTGATCATCAGCAGATGTTGGCTTCTTTGCCTTTGGAACCTTTGTTTTGGTTGCTGCTTCATTTGCTTTTTTGCCTTACTTTCAGTGGATTGTGAGTCTGATTTGACATTCTCTTTGGAACTTTTGATTTGTTCTTCTTGTTGAAGTAGCATTCTTGAGTACAATGGTTATTCTTATTGCAAATAGCACAGTGTTTGTTAAAGTAACAATCAGCAGTCATGTGTTTGTTCATGTTGCATATGGAGCAATAGCTGCTGAAGTACAATCATCTGTGTTGTGGTTATACATGTCACACCATTTATAGTTTTTTTCTTCAACGTCACTCCCAGACTCCATCAATTTCTTCTTCTGCTGCTTCTTCAATTCTCTCTCAAACTTTGCGGCTAAAGAATCTTTAACTCTACTAGATATGATGTCAAATGGTTCTTGTTGTTGAGGATTTACAACTCTTTGTTGTTTCTTACCTTTCTTGTTGGCATTGTGTGATTCAGTAGATGATTGCTTCTTCCATAGATCTTCTACAGATATTGACTATTTTAAAATAACAATATTTGTCTTCTTCCATGATTTCTACAGATGGTTCTGGGACGGTCTTCTTCTTTGGATTTTCTACGAATGGTTCTGAAACGATCTTCTTCTTTGGATTTTCTACGGATGATTCTGAAAAGGTCTTCTTCTTCTGCATGTGTTCTACGAAAGTGATTTCTCTTCTTCAGTGGATCCTACGGTTCTTTTTGATGAATGACTTTTGTGCTTCTTGTTAAGCTCATGAATTCCTTCATTTAATTGAGCAATTCTTATGTAGATGGTCTTTAACATATTTCTTTGTTTGGGAGGATAAGGTAGCTTAATCTCCTCAAGAACTTTGGAAACTATAGGTTCAATTAACACATTCTTCCCCTTACCAAACCAGCACATTTTGCTTATTAGGCTCATCAAACTCATCCAGGTCATCACAATCATCAAAGTCAAATTCTGATTCAATTTGTTTTAAGCATTCTGATTCAAATGAATCAGTTTCACTGACCTCGGTATCTTTACCACTTATCAATTATTAATTTCAATTTTTGGTTCAGTTTTGGTACTTGATACAAAATGGTTTGACAAACTATTGGTCATTGACTCAAGTAATGTGGTGTAGTTATCATTCAATGGAGGTGCAATAGCATGAAATCCCAACCCATACCTGTTCTTTGTTTCAATATGAGTATTCAAAAGTTTCTCACATTGCTGAGATGATAATTGAAACTTCTTAAGTTTCACTTCAGTGGATACATGATCAGACATTGATTTTGTTAAAGAGGTGGTCAGATGCTCAACTTGTGCTTTCAGATTATATGTTTCAGACAAGAGTTTATCCAAATCCTTTTGTAAAGAAGTGATTTTGACCTGATATAATTTGTGTTCTCCCACATGAGATTCATGCGAAATCATAGTTTCTTTGATTTTATCTGCTAATTGTTGAGCATGGACTCTATATCTTTTAACCTCTTCAACACATCTGGATAAACATAATCTATCCCTTACCTCTCTTTCCATAGGTGTAATTTTGTTCTCCATGTTAGCCAACAATGCTTGATTCTCCTCCAGAACTTCTTTCTCATACATGCTCCAATCACAAGTACCATCCTGCAAGATAATTAACCCAGTTTCTTTAGTGTTACTTGTACCTGCTGAAGAACTTGTTGCTAGTGGGGATGAGTTTGTAAGTTAAGGTTGCTTGAAGTTTCTTTGGTTTGCTTGTCTCAAGTCACTAGTTGATTGCTGATTGCATTCTCTTGAAAAATGACCATACAAATTACACTTGTAGCATCTCACTTTGGATTTATCAACACCAATCTTTGTAGTTCTCCCTGCAATAGCCAATCCCTTATTCCTTCTTAAATACATCTTAGCTCTGTATACAATCATGGCCATTTGCCATTGTAAATACATTTCCACCACTTCATCAGGATGAAGTTCTTCAAGGTCTTGTTGACAAATGTGACCAGGGGTCAAAGTACTTCCTAAATAAGCTTGAAAGCTTGAAGAGAAGGCTGTAAAGGTTGCCTTTTGCTCTTCTGATTCTAGTACCACAGTAATTGGTTTAGATTGAGTGTTGCTTTTGTTGGTTGTGGATCCCTTTATGGCTATAGCATTTGAGGTTTTTGTATCATCAAGTTTCCCTTTCACTTTCTTGTTTGAACTGCTTTGAGAGTTTCATTTAGAGGAATTTGCTGTATAGAAAGCTGCTTCATCTTCATCATCACTCTCAACATAAGAGCTTCCATCATCATCATTGGAAATAAATGCACTTCCAGCACCCTTTGTTTCTTTAAATTGATATGGTGGAATTGGTGCTTTTACACTTTTGTTTCTTGTTTTCTCATCCAATTCTAGAGCTTCCACCTTTGCCACCAAAGTATCTAATCCAATTGCTTTTAGATCAATGGTATTCTTGAACATAGACACAGTTTGAGTCCAACTTTCTGGCAAAGTATGGAGTATCTTTTTATTCAACTCCTCATTACTATACTTCAACTCAAAGATGTTCATTTCAGTAACAAGTTGCATGTATCTATGGAGTTGTTGAGGAATAGATTCACCCTCAATATGATGAAAAGTCTCATATTGTGAACGAAGGGTGTCCTTCCTAATGCTTTTGATCTCATCACTTCCTTCACACAAAGTGTGAAGAATCTTCCACAAAGAGTGGGCTGGTTTGTAAGCTTCACATCTGATCAAGAGGTCTTTAGGTAAAGCCATAGTAAGAATACTATAGGCCTTAATATCAATTTTGACCCTCTTAGCATCTTCAGGAGACAGATCATTCAAACTTATGGGCATTATAATCAGGTCCAAGAGAAGGTGGAATGTAGGGACCTTCAGCCATAGACACCCATAAGTCAAAATTAGTGTAGTTAACATGGTTTCTGAATCTAATTTTCCATTCTTTAAAATCAGCTTTGTTTTCCAATTTTGGGGGTTGATAAGCTGAGCCAATAATTGAATTACTCATTTTAGTTTACTTGGTAATTATCAAACTATCAACTGATCTAATACCCTATGAATGTGTAAAGTAAATGTAATTCAAACACACTCACATAGCAAAAACAAATCACTGATAGTACTGATATTAAATCAGCTAAGACAGAAATTCCGTTGAATTAATGGCTTTTGTTGAGAATAAGCTAATTAATGACAAACTCTTAATTATCAGACAATTAAGCAGTTGTGGTCAAAATTAGACAAACCTCTCAGTAAATTCTCAAATGATTTGAATTTGAGATGTTAGATGATGGGATCTGTTCAAATTTGTTTGAACAACCTTTAAATATCGAACAACAACACAAATCCACGAATCAAAATGATTTTGATGTAGATCAGAGTTAATCGAGCAATGGAACAGTACTCAAAGATCGATATAATAGGGTTTGATGATTTTAACTAATTACACCAATTCGTTGAGTAAAATACCTTCTTTAGCTATTGATTAGCTAAACCCAACTTGTGTTTTGATTAAATTGTTCAACAACATGCTTAAATCTGAGTTATGAACTCTCAAGCTGTGATGAACACTCAAAAGCAATTCTAAGCTAAATTATCATATCTAATCAAAAACTGATAGATCTAATGAAATTAACAACTATTTAGACTAATCAAAACTGATAGATCAATTGATCGAGATCAATGAGCACGAGGCTCTGATACCACCTGTGAATCCAAGGATTGAAACAGGAATTTATCAGTTTGATTGAACAAATAATGATCAAGGAATTATCATAACTCGTTGTTTACTTAATTGTATAAGAAATTGTAATTGTAACGTAAATCAATGAAGAACAGATGAGAGAAATGGAAAACAAGTTAAAGTAATATGATAAACAAATTTGCTTCAAATGATTTCCATTAATACTAAATTGGTTACAATCGGTTTTGATTTTTGCTATATGATAATTGCTAGGTGATGTTCTTGGTGTTCTAATTGCTATTCTGGTGTAATCAGAATTGTTGTATTGTTTTTCTATGTATTATGATATATCTGATACCCTAAAAGAGTGCACCCATGCCTTCTATTTATAGGTAGATTGATTCACTTTTACATGGGTAAAAGTAATTTTCTTATTATGGTAAGAAAGTTACACAAATAAAATTCTTGACGTGACATGCAATATTCATTTATGACAGAAGTGCAGTCTTCCGCAGATGTTGACTTGATGACATCACTCTAGAGAGTTTGACTTGTTGACTTCATGAGGCTTCCTTGATGAATGGAGTTCATGCAAGTACTTTGTTCTTCCGTAGGAGATAGCCTTCCGTAGGAGTTAGCCTTCCGTAAGAGTTGGTTCTTTGATCTTCATATTGAACTTCATCCACAGGAGCAAGCTTTCTTCTTCCGCAGGAGCAGCAGTAACTTGATCTCACGAGCAGACTTGTTCTTCCGTAGATGTTACAATGCTTCCGCAGGAGATCCACAGATGCATATTCCTTGACTTGTTCTTTCGTAGATGTTCTTGTACTTGGTCAAATTTCAAAATTGACCAAGTATGATGTTTTCCTGCAATTACACATATAATCAACACAAATAATAATTTGGGTTAACATATATATATCTTGCATACAAAAAGATAAAGATTTACAAGAGTTTATTACAAGTGATGAATAATCTTCTAAACCTATACAATCAATCTAGACCTAACATGATGTGGACATCCAATGTCATTATGCGTGCGGGAAATGATATGTATGCTTGAAAAGCAATAAATAGATAAGAGTTTGTTCAAGGGTAGTGTCTGTCTAAGGCTATAGTCTAGATGCAAATGCAATCCTAGTTCTCTATAACCTATCACTCTGATACCAATCTGTCAGACCCTCAAAATCTATTAGCAGGGTTCTACTGCGAGGCGCGTGACAAACAAGGATCTCAGACACAGTCATATCAAACGACTCTATATGCGTTTTCAAAATAAATGTTTGACCATAAATCAGAGTAAACCACTGTTTTCAATGTAATCAATGCGGAAGCGTAAACGTTGGTGAAACCATGAGTAATAAATGCGCAAAACAAGGCGCCCAATGAAAGTAGTAAATGTAAATGAACTTTCTTTTAAATGATAAAGATGATGCATGAGCCTCGAATATGCAACCCTAGCCTTAAACTTGCCTGCAACCTGAGAAGACATGCTAAAATGTGTCAACACAAGGTTGGTGAGTTCACATATCTAAATAAGTAAATATGTTGGAACGTTTGCTTGGTAAAAGTAAACAAAAGTATACCATAGGTAGCTAGCCTATATATCGAGTTACGTAGCGTTTCGAACCGAAGTTGACTGGTCTTACCACAGTACAATGCCAAGGGTCTAGGTCAATTATACACCCGTTCAACCTCCAGTCGAGTTAGCGCGACTAATGTGGGTAGAGTTTGTCAAACCCGGTAGTACTACTCAAAATTACTTTGCTATTTTGATATTAACAGTTTGAGTGTGCAAGGACTTGTGATAATGTTTGCACTACAGTAACAACTGATATACCAATAATACTAAAACCAAATAAAAATAGTTTGCATGCTTCTCTCCTAAAAAGGAAAGTAAGTAAAAGTGGGGCCGTGAAGACTCACCTTAGATGAACAGGAAAAAAACCTAAAGTGTATAAGTTGAAAGCTAATCGTTACCTAACAAATGTTGGTCCATAAGTGTTTGTACATAATAAACATGATGAACCCTATTGTATCCAAACAACGTAAACTGTTAGTGTATTCGAGAAGTTGACTTTTTGACCAAAGTTGACTTTTATTGACCAAAGTTGACCCTACTGACCTGATGACCCATTGGTGATTCAAATAAGTAAAAGCATGCTTATTCATGCTCAAATAGCTCAAATAATGATTCACATACAGTTTCATGTCAACAATCTATTTGGAAAGTTTCTATTTTTGGAAAGTATGACATCGTTACACATGTGTAATCCATTTCAAGATTATAAAGCACATAACAACAAACATCAATCGAGCCATCATATCATGGTATACACAAATCACATACACCATTCATCACATCATATCACAAAAGTTTCCATAAATAACAAGCGTGGTCGAACGAAACGTTGTTCACAACTCGATTATTCCCAATTCATCCTATGCTCTAAACATCATATAACAATCATTACATCTCCTCAAACATACATAAATCATCATCTATATTCTAACTTACCCAAAAAGTTTCCTTTAATGGTAAGTACCCGAAAACCAAGCCAAAATCAAAAGTTCAAAACATGACTTTTCATCCATTAGTATCAATTAACATCCTAGAACCATCAGTTCAATTCAATTTCATCAAAATCAGACAATTTCTACAAAATCCCCAAATTAAAGTTTCCATTATAAGTAAGTCTCGGGTTTTGATCAAAACAACACAATTCCACATAACCAATCCATACAAATATCACTATATTGAATACTAATACATAATCAATCACCAATTTCAATCAATTTAAAGTTTTGACCCGAGTTTGGATTTCTAGGGTTTATGTTCATCATAATAATGAAAAACATGAAATCAAACATAAAACTTACTTGTGATGATGCATAGATGCAAGCTAACATGTCATGCTGCACAAGCCTCTTCAGGATCATCAAGCTTGATCAACCATAGGATGAAATAAAAGATCAGAAAAGATGTTGCAGCCCAATCCTTTTCTTCACAAACCATAATTGAACCTCCATGCATATATTTTGGTTCAATTGTATCATCTGAATTGAAAAAGCCCAAGACCAAAAAGGCTTAGGTTTCCAATAGTCACTAAGAATTTTACCTTTGTGAAGGGACATCTACATGACAAAAATGAAAATATCTGGATTATAGATAGTGGATGCTCAAGGCACATGACAGGGAACAAATCTCTCCTATAATAGTTTGAACACTTGATGGAGGTCCTGTTCAGTTTGGAGGTGAAGCCGGAGGATACATAACTGGTAGAGGTAGTGTATCCAATGGTAAGTTAAAATTTGAATAAGTAAACTTTGTTAAACAGCTTGAACACAATCTCCATAGTGTTTTTGAATTATGTGATCAAAAGCACTAAATGCTTTTCATAGAACATAAGTGAATCATCCTCAAACCCGAAATGATAATTCCTCAGGAATTGGTGCTTCTTAGATCTCCCAGGAGAGCATAAAAGAATGTGCCATGATAATTTTAAAACCATGAATAAATTGGTTAAAAATAATTTGGTTCATGGTGTGCCCAAAATATAATTTATTTGTAAGGATAACTGTGTTGCCTGCCTACAAGGGAAGCAACATAAAGTTTCACATAAATTGAAAGAGGTTAACTCTCTCACCATCCCATTACACTTGTTGCACATGGATATGTTTGGTCTTACAAGTATAATGAGCATTGGAAGGAAATCATATTGCCTTGTGATTGTTGATGATTTCACAAGATTTACATGGGTTCTTTTTAAGAACTAAAGATGAAACTATTGAAACTTTAAAATCTTTTATTCTTAAAATTAAAAATCAAATAGATCACAAGGTAAAAATAATTAGAAGTGATCAAGGGACTGCGTTTAAGAATCAAGTTCTAGACTTATTTTATAACTCAAAAGGGATTGCCAAACAATATAGTGCTCCTAGAACTCCTCAACAGAATGATGTTGACGAGAGGAGGAATAGGACGCTAACTGAGGCTGCTAGAACTATGTTAGCCGACTCAAAACTGCCCTTAACCTTTTGGGCAGAAGCAGTTAGCACTGCATGTTATATGCAGAACAGGGTTCTTATAGCTAAGCCACATGGAAAAACACCTTATGAGCTATGGAACAAGAGGCCACCGTCCATTGGCTTTCTTAGGTCCTTTTGCAGTAGATGTACCATCCTTAACACAAAAGATAATTTAGCAAATTTTGCTAAAAAGTCTGATGATGCTATCTTTGTTGAATATTCCTCAACCTCTATTGCATTTAGAGTATATAATATCAAAAATCAACAATTTGAGGAATCATCCAACATTGTTGTCAATGAGCACATACCTTGTGTTAAGGGCAATGGTCCTGAATATGTCTTCAATTTAGAATTATTTCCAAAATATTCTAAACCATCTTGTGAGAATTTTTAGCTGGAACAGGAATTCAAGGTGACCCCTACCAAGATCAATGTTTGAGTTACCAAGACCTATTCTAATTTCTCCAAGAAGAGATAAAGATCAAGCTCCTTCAACTGAAAATCCTGAAAGCTTGAATATCTCAGGAAACAATTGAGCTTCATTAAGTTGTCAGCCAACTGAGCCACATAACTCAACAGCTGACAACTCAAGTATTCAACACCAAGCTGATGAAGACAGTGACCAGGAGGAACAGGCAACTATTGATGCTGCTTCTCAGCATAATACCATTGATGTTTTCATGCATTCATTGAATCAGTCCTTATTGAATGAATGTGAGACATCAGCTGGTGATGGTATTCAAAATCTTGAGCAAAAATTTTCATACTTGGATCTATCTATGCAACTAGATATGATTCCTAGGCTTAGGATACATAACACTCATCCAGCTAAGAACATCATTGGGGATGTCTCAAAAGGTATGAAAACAAGAAGTCAGACCCATAATAGGAATGTCTGCTTGTACTCATGCTACTCTCTTAAATAGAACCAAAAATATGGAAGAAGCCCTCAAAGACAACAATTGGATAGAAGCAATGCAAGAGGAGTTGCTTCAATTCAAGAGGAAAAAAGTATGGAACTTATGTCCATTGCCACCTGGTCAGGTTCCTATTGGCACAAAGTGGGTATATAGAAACAAAAGAGATGATATAAGTTTGATCATCAAGAATAAAGCTAGACTTGTTGTTCAAGGATACACACAGGAGGAAGGTATAGATTACATAGATGTCTTTGCACCTATTACAAGACTTGTTGTTGTGAGAATCTTTCTTGCTTTTGCTGCATACAAGAACTTCACAGTCTATCAACTTGATGTGAAATGTGCATTTCTGTATGGGGATATAGACAGAAAAGTCTATATGTGCCAGCCACCCGGATTTGAAGACCCACAACATCCTAACTATATGTGAAAACTTGATAAAGCTCTCTATGGGTTGCATTTGGCACCTAGGCTATGGTATGAGACACTGTCTCAGTTCCTTCTCAAGAATGGAAATACCAGAGGCAAAATAGACAAAACCTTATTCATAAGGATGTCTGGGAAGGATATGATGCTTGTACAAGTCTATGTTAATGACATCATATTTGGTTCCTCAAATGACCAAATGTGCAAAGACTTTGAAAGCATCATGAGAAAGAAGTTTGAAATGAGTTCTATGGGAAAGATGGATTTCTTCCTAGGAATTCAGGTGAAGCAGATGGAAGAAGGGTTCTTAATCAATCAATCTAAGTATGTCAAAGATATCTTAGAGAGATTTAAGATGATAGATTGTAAGCCAGCCAAGACACCTATACCCGGAAATCACAATCTTAGTCCTGATTCCAAGGAGGAGGATACTGATCAGCATCAGTACAGGGTAATTATTGGATCTTTGATGTATCTCACTACAAGTAGACCTGATATCATGTTTGCAACATGCATTTGTGCAACATATCAGGCTTCTCCAAAGGTGTCTCACCTAATTGCTGCTAAAAGAATTCTTAGATACCTCAAAGGAGCTCCTAAATTGGGTCTTTGGTATCCTAAGAATAGGGATTTTAACCTCTATGGTTACACTAACAGTGATTATGTTGGCTGCAATATCAACAAGAAATCAACATCGGGATGATGTCAATTTCTTGGTGGAAGGATTATCTCTTGGCAATGTAATAAGCAATCATGTGTATCCACATCAACTGTTGAAGCAGCAAGCTACTGTGCTAACCTACTTTGGATTCAGAATCAGATGCTGGATTATGGTTTTAACTTCATGGAGACTCCTATCCATATAGACAACAAGAGTGCCATTTCTATCACAAAAAATCCAGTCAAGCACTCCAAGACAAAACACATTGACATCAGTATCATTTCATTCAAGATATTCATGAGAAAAATCTAATCAAGCTAGTCAAAATCAATACAGATAAACAATATGCTAATTTGTTCACAAAAGCCTTTGATGAACAAAGATTTAAATATTTAATCATAGCTATTGGGATGATTAACATTAACTAGTCTTTCTCTTTTGAAAACCTTTTAAAATGTGTCTTGTCTATGTTGTCTAAATACAATCTAAGCCCTATTACTAGAAAGTTTTTCTAAATTGTAAAAATTTTCAAAGTAAGAAATCTTCCAAAGAAAATGTTACCCTCGGAAGAGTTTTACATAACTCTTCCAAAGAGTAAAATTCCTTCAAGAACATTTTCTTCCGAAGAGTTTTTGGCCTCGGAAGAAATTTTGCCTATCAGTCAAAATGTTTTCCGAAGCTTATAACTTTAATTCTCGAAAGCATTTATTGTTCTCGAAAGCAAATGTGGTTGTAAACCAATGTTTGCCTTCGGAAGAAAATCTTTGGAAACAAACTCGTTTGTCTTTGGAAGATTTTTAACTCTAGGAAGAAATTTTACTGTGCAATGAAAATCTTTGGGCCCACACGATTTTACTGCAGAGATATTATCAGAAAAAAAACAGTAATTAGGTGGAATTTTAAATCTTTTTCATCATATCATTTGCCGCCTACATCCACTTAGTCCTCAAACCATCTTTTTATCTATCATTTCACTTTATCTAGTGGATTTTTCCCACCATATAAAATTCCCGGCTATTTCTCTTTCTTACTTTACTTTACCGTTCATCGAAACCCCAAGATTTCACTATTCATCTTCTACATCCTGCTTTTGCTATTTTCCCGCTTCAATTAAATAGTTTCCATCTGAATAATGGCCTTGAATCCCCAACACAACCAAGTCTACATCCTTAATTCTTCAAGGGATGCCGATTTTACCCCTATCGTCCAATTTCTTTCTCAATCAACATACTTTACTGCCCTTACTATTAACCCCACCATCTACTCAAATCACATGGCCGAATTCAGGGCCAATGGTCAAAGCGAAATGATCAATGATGAAAGGGTCATCAGAGCAAGGGTCTGCGGATAAGAGATCATCATCAGTGAAACAACCATCAGGGAGCATCTGGAACTCCATGATGAAGGCACCTCCACATTATTCCCAAAGTCTAATTTGGAGGAAACCTACACTCAAATGGGATATGGAGGAGTTGTGAGCAGATCTACAGTCTACAAGTTCAACTACTCCTACAACTAGAAGTTCCTACTTCATATTGTTCTGCACAGCCTATCCAGCAAATTAGGGGGATGGGATCAAATTCCCTATGATCTGGGCTGCCTATTCCATGGGTTGGTAAAAGGCCACCGATTCAACTACTCAAGGTTTGTACTAAATAATTTGAGTAGCAGTCTCACCAGGGATCCATTCTATATGTATCCTCGATTCATTCAGCACATTATCAATTATGAGTTGGACCAGGATTAACTATAATTTTCTTATGTTTTACTAGTCCCTCACATGAAGCCTGGCATCTTCATGACTTTGAAAAAGGTGTCCACCAACTTTACTAGAAGATTTACTAATCTCCTTCAAGGTAGGTGTAACACCCGGAGATTTAAAAGAAAAGAAGAATAAAAAGAAGAAAGAGTGAAATGTCCCAAGTCAAGGGGTTAAAGCTATGCAAGTGGAAAGCTTGCCCCTTTATGAGATTTAAAAGAAGTATGGCAGCCTACACTTCTCCCTTACAGACATTACTCGGCTGCTAGAGAGAGAGAGGAGCTGCAAATCGATTTCTAGAGAGAGAATAAGGAAGATCTGCGTGTAGGTGTTTGAACTCCAGGTTGCTCTAGGGTTTGGAGGAGCTTTACTCGAAAGTTACTAGAGGTGAGTTCAAGATCCCTGGTTTTACTTGTTTTAAACTTGTTTGGGACTGAAATGCATAGTAACTAATGTTTTACAACCGACAGCATGATCTGATCTATGTTTTGCACCTGTTTTGCGTGTGGGTGTGTGTTTTTGAATGCTTGAATGATTTGTGTGGTTGTATGCTTGTTCTATGTGTTTAGGATGCTAGATCTGGGGTAAGAATGTATAAGAATAGGAATTTGGAACTGAATATAGCATAAGTGCAACTGCAGGTTGGTTTAGTTCATCCGTATTTAGATTTGAATATTTGCACAAGTGTTTTGTTCAGGCACATTTGCTACAGTGATCATGCACATTTCTTTTGTTCATGCGCATTTGCTATAGTGTTCAGGCGCATTGTTTCAATCATCCGCATTGGGTTCATGCGCATTTCCTGACACTTAGAATATTTTCTGAAGACTTTCATTTGCTTTGTTCATGCGTATTTGCTACAGTGTTCATGCGCATTTCTTTGGGACACTTGGAATATCTTCTGAGTATGACCATCCGCATTTGCTTTTGTTCATCCGCATTTACTTTTGTTCATCCGCATTTATTTCGTTCATCCGTATTTCATTGAGGACTTGGAATTTTCTAAGATTTTGGGGAAGTAGAATTCTGGTGCTAAGAAATGATGCTTTATGGTGGCTTATGCTTGTTTATATGTATGCATTGTATGATGATGTTGTTCCATGTTATGTATGATGTGACTTTACGTGGTGTGTTATGCTTATGAATGTAAAGTATTATATAATGAAAGTGAAAGACAACGTTAACGAAGTGGAACATAATGAATGAATGAAAGTCTTGCAAGCAAATTAAAAAAATAGGAGTTCATAACTCATTGAAGGGTTGATAGCTCAACTATGTGGGGTTTAGCTAACCCATAAGAATTCACACAGGGGGTCAGTCTTTGTAACTGATCAAGACGTGCGAAAACGGGATCCTTATCGCTTGACCCTAAAACGGTAGTTGCTTAATGCAAAAATGATAGGGCATAGCTTATGATATGATCTAGATTAAAGTGGAAGATAATAATGAAAGAAAGTACAAAAACAAAGGATTATGAATGATGATAAAAGATAATAATGATATTATCACGATATACGTATGATGTGTGATCACAAACGAAAATAAAGAAATGGTTTTTATTAAAAGTAAAGTATTTTATTATATAAACTAGAACTCACTCAGCAACGCTGACTTTTTATGCATTATTAGTTGGCAGGTAATGTTGTTGCTGAGGTTGGCATGGGGGTGAAGCTACTTGGCGGGCAAGGACTGGCATCCATCTGATGCGATAATAATGATGTTTTTTGTAATGCAACTAAGTGATCTTTTGTAATCTTTTAAACAATGATGTATTACTTGGAAAATGTATTTATTAATGCATGAAATGGTTTTTAATGAATTATTCCGCTACAATGTTTTTATTACTTAATAAATCTAAATGTGTTTTGATATGAACGATGCTGTGAATGACCAACTGTGTAGTTTTCAGGAACGGGGCCTTACAAGTTGGTATCAGAGCCAAAGTTTAAGAGAAATGAGTAAATTATTTTCAAAACCTAAACTTAAACTAAGAATGGGACTAAATAGAAGGATGCCAGCCCAAGTAGCTACGTGCCATCAGGTAATTTATTTTCCTCAAGTTAACTGGTATTATGTGCGCGTGCTATCTGATTTATGTGCTCTTAGTAGATTTGGATACTGATGCAGTCAGGATAGGAAATGCTTGAGGGATGAAAAGTAAAGTAAGTGGCTAATCACAACTGGCCACTGTAATTAGGGACTTACTATACTTGACATAATCTGAGCTATTACCTTGAATGACAGTGTTGGTGTTTGAATCTTATAGTGTTTAGAGGATGGCGGGTGGTAGATCTTTGAAGGCTTCTCGAGGAGGTGTATAGGGTGGTCATGGTGCTGGACCACGTGTCACAAGAAACAAGGCTAAGACTGCTGAGACGACTCCTGCAGAGCCCGAGCTTCATCACCATGAAGGCGGTGATGAGAGTGCTAATTTGAGAGCCTCTATGAAGGAGGCAGTAGTGGAGGAAGTTCATCAGGTCATGCAGACAATCCTGCCATCTGTGGTGACAGAGCTTATTCTTGCTGTGAGGGAGGATGAAAAGAAGGAGAAAGAGGAGAGGAAGAAAAACGTTGGGAGAGGGGCGGAGAGAGAGGTTCAGTTGAAGGGAGCAACCAGAAACTGAAATGGTTGTCTCCAGTGATGAAGAGGAAGAGGAAGCGGTACAAAAAACTGAGTTATGGGGCATTTCAAAGATGCAAGCCCCTGACTTTTGATGGTAACGGGAATGCTGCTGCTGCTCACCGATGGGTGAGAGAAATGGAGGCTGTGTTGTATATCAGCGAATGTAGGGAGGATCAAAAGGTGAAGTTCGCTACCCACTCATTCGTGGACTCGGCCTTGTGCTGGTGGGACAATATTGTCTAGGCCGAGGGTAACAGGGCGATTAGGAGAGTGAGGTGGAGTGAGTTAAAGAAGATGGTGATCAAGGAGTTTCGTCCTCACAGGGAGCTTGACAAGATTGAGAGAGAGTTCCTACAGCTGGAGGTGGGAACTATGACACAATAGCAGTACACGACTAAGTTCAACAAGATGGCAAGGCTGGTGCTAGACCAGGTGATGCCGGTGTTGAGAAAGATCAAGAGGTACATACAGGGTGTGCCGGTGGATATCCATAAGCAGTTGATCATCGCCCGACCGAGCAAGTTTAGGTCAGTGGTTGATCTAGCAGGGAGGTTATATGATGAGAGAGAAGAAGTGGCAGTGGTGGAGGTGAAAAAAAAAGGGTGGTGGTGACAGGAACTGGAACGAAAATGATTTGGTTGTGGTGGTTTTACCCCGAGCAACAAGAAGGCAAGGATGGATGACTAGAGGGTAGTTTTAGTAGGTACGGGGATGAGGAAGTGTGGTAAGTGTGAAAGAGACCACGTGGGGGAGTGTAAGTGGGGATCGAACATCTGTTTCAAATGTGGGAAGCCTAATCATATGGCAAAGGAGTGTGGGGCGATGAGGTGTTATAATTGTGGTGAAGAGGGCCATCTGAGCAGGGATTGCAAGAGGCCAAGGGCCAAGAGCTTCGGGGTGAAGAAGGGGGTTGAGAAGGAGGGGCCGAAGGCAAAAGCCAGAGCATTTACTATGACCCAGGAGGAAGCTAGGGTGGACCCCGATGTTGTGTCAGGTACCTTCCTAGTAAACCAATCTTGTGCCTCTGTACTATTTGATTATGGTGCTAGTAAGAGTTTTATTTCTGCTGCCTTATGTGCTAAGTTGCCTGTTAGGAGTAGAAAGATTGATGAGCCCTTCGACGTAGAAACTGCCGTTGGTAAGTCTACCAGGATTTCTGATCTAATAGAGAATTGTGACATAGAGTTGGAAGGCCATAGGTTCTCTGCTAACTTATTCGTGATGCCCCTAGGCGGATTTGATGTGGTTCTAGGGATGGATTGGCTAGCAGCCTATGAGGCAAATATTGTGTGTCACAAGAAGATGATCCGGTTGACTGCGTCAGATGGGAGTTCGATGACGATTTATGGTGATCGAGTTACTGCAATTCTAAAGGTGATTTCGATGGTTGTAGCTGATAAGTGTATGAGGCGTGGATGTAATTCCTACTTGGCTTATGTGAAGGATGTTGACGCGTCAGTACCACGACTGTCCAATGTACTGGTCGTGTGTGACTTTCCAGATGTGTTCCCGAAAGATTTACCAAGTGTGCCACCGGACCGCGAGATTGAGTTCCAGATCGATTGATACCTGGTGCCCAACCTGTTGCCTAGACACCGTATTAACTAGCTCCCTCAGAGATGAAGGAGCTGATGGTCCAGTTACAAGAGTTGCTAGATAAGGGGTTTATCTGACCGAGTATCTCTCCCTGGGGTGCTCTGGTCTTGTTTGTAAAGAAGAAAGATGGTAGTATGAGGATGTGCATTGACTACCGTGACTTGAATAAGTTGACGGTGAAGAACCGGTATCCGCTGCCGAGGATTGATGACTTGTTTGATTAGCTCCAAGGTGCCAGTTGGTTCTCAAGAATAGATCTCCGATCTGGTTATCATCAGCTAAAATTTAAAGAGCAGGATGTTCCAAAGACCATGTTTCGGACCTTATACGGACATTATGAATTTCTCGTTATGTCTTTTGGTTTAACCAACGCGCCAGCTGATTTCATTGATTTGATGAATCGGGTGTGTTGGCCGATGTTGGATAAATCAGTGATTATGTTTATCGATGATATCCTAATTTATTCGAAAAGCGAAGAAGAACATACCGGTCACATCCGCGAGGTGCTGGAGACGCTTAGAAGAGAGAAGCTGTATGCTAAGTTCTCCACATGCGCGTTCTGGTTGCGCGAGGTTTAGTTTTTGGGTCATGTGGTTAGTTCCGAAGGGATTATGGTGGACCTGGCAAAGGTGGAGGCGGCGATGCAATGGAAGACTCCAAAGACGCCATCCGAGATCCGCAGTTTCTTGGGTTTGGTGGGCTACTACAGACGGTTCATCCAAGACTTCTCCAAAATAGCCTCACCATTTACCAAGATGACCAGCAAAGATGTGAAGTTTGTATGGGGTCTAGAATAGGAGAATGCTTTTGAAGAGCTAAAGACGAGATTGACTCAAGCTCCTGTCTTGACATTGCCCGAAGGGAGCGAAGAGTTGGTGGTCTATTCTGATGCTTCTTATTCGGGATTGGGTTGTGTGCTGATGCAACGAGGGAGGGTAATTGCCTATGCGTCCTAAAAGTTGAAAACCCATGAGGCTAATTACCCTACTCATGACCTGGAGCTAGCGGCTGTGGTCTTTGCATTGAAAATTAGGAGGCACTACTTGTATGGGACGAAGTGCATTATCTTCACTGATCATAAGAGCTTGAAGTACTTCTTCGAGCAAAAGGATCTCAATATAAGGAAAAAGATATGGTTAGAGTTGATCAAAGATTATGATTATGAGATCCACTACCATCCGGGCAAGGCCAACGTGGTGGCGGATGCCCTCAGCCGAAAGGAGAGACCCGAGCCAATCTGGGTGAAAGCTTACAAGTTGGTTATGACCTCTGATGTGATGACACTAGTCAAGGAATTTCAAGATGAGGCGCTAAAGGAAGATCGAATCAACTCTGAAAGAATGAAAGGTCTAGTCTCGGAGTTGGGTGAGAACACTCTCGGAGTTAGAACCCACTTCGGGAGGATGTGGATTCCCCGTTATGGAGACCTACGGAAGCAAATCATGAATGAAGCTCGTAAGACTCAATACTCCATTCATCCCGGTACTACAAAGAGGTATCATGATATAAAGAAAGATTACTGGTGGCAGGGTATGAAGCGCGATATAGCGGAGTATGTGAGCAAGTGCCTTACTTGCTTGCAAGTGAAGGCAGCGCATCAAAAGCCATACAAGAAGATCCAACCTTTGGATATACCCGAGTGGAAATGGGAGCACATAACCATGGACTTCATTACGAAGTTACCACATACGGTGAGAGGGTACGATGCCATATGGGTGATAGTTGACCGGTTGACGAAGAGTGCTCACTTTCTACCGATCTGCGAGACGTATTCATCTGAGAGGTTGGCGGACCTGTTCATCAAAGAGATTGTGACTCGTCATGGTGTACCGGTGTCTATAGTGTCTGACCGTGACACTCGGTTTACATCTAACTTTTGGAAGAGATTCCATGATGCGATGGGTACGAGGCTACACATCAGTACAGCTTATCATCCTCAGACAGATGGTCAGTCAAAGAGAACCATATAGATGCTTAAGGATATGCTCCGAGCATGTGTTATTGATTTTGGAGGAATTTGGGATGAACATTTACCGTTTGCTGAATTTTCATACAACAACAGTTATCATGCCAGCATTGGTATGCCACCATATGAGATGTTATACGATAGGAAGTGTAGGATGCCTGTATGTTAGGGAGACATCAGGCAGAAGGAGTTGGGGAGCATTGAGGTGATCGAGGCTACGACTGAAAAGTTGGAAAAGATCAAGGCCTTTATGAAGGCGGCAAAAGATAGACAGAAGTCTTATGCCGACAAGAGGCGTAGACCGATTGAATTCAAGGTGGGTGATAGAGTCATGTTGAAGGTCTCACCTTGGAAGGGGATCACCCGGTTTAGAAAGTGGAGTAAGCTGAGCCCGAGGTATATAGGGCCTTTCTGAATCATGGCTCGAGTAGGAGAGGTGGCCTACAGGTTGGAGCTACCCTATGAGTTAAGCGGAATTCATCCAACATTCCATGTATCTCATCTAAGAAAGTGCTTAGCCAATGAAGATATGATTGTGCCACTAGAGGACATTGAGTGAATGAACGACCCAATTATGTGGAGCAGCCAGTTGTTATCATTAACAGAAAAGAGAAGAGGCTACGGAATAAAGTGGTTCCACTGGTGCGAGTACAGTGGAGGCACAGGAAGGGATCCGAGTCTACATGGGAGACTGAGGAAGAGATAAGACAATATTACCCACAATTGTTCGGGGGATGACAGATTTCAGGGACGAAACCTATAAAAGGGGGGTGGACTTGTAACACCCGAAAATTTAAAAGAAAAGAAGAATAGAAATAAGAAAGGGTGAAATGTCCTAAGTCAAGGGGTTAAAGATGTGCAAGTGGCAAACTTGCCCCTTTATGAGATTTAAAAGAAGTATGGCAGCCCACACTTCTCCCTTACAAACATTCTCGGCTGCTAGAGAGGGAGAGGAGCTGCAAATCGATTTCTAGAGAGAGAAGGAGGAAGATCTGTTTGTAGGTGTTTGAACTCTAGGTTGCTCTTGGGTTTGGAGGATCTTTACTCGAAAGTTACTAGAGGTGAGTTCTAGATCCCCGGTTTTACTTGTTTTAAACTTGTTTAGGGCTGAAATGCATAGTACCTACTGGTTTTATAACCGACAGCATGATCTGATATGTGTTTTGCACCTGTTGTGTGTGGGTGTGTGTTTTGAATACTTGAACGATTTGTGTGGTTGTATGTGTCAGGATCAGCGATCTAAGTTTGATCAATTAGAGTTGAATCGCAGCGGAATTAGAACAAGAATTAGACAAATATAGCAAGAACACAATAGATATTCAATGGAACAGTACACGGTTATAGAGAAAGAGGGTTTTCTGCAAAAGGGATAATATCATTCATGCACAAATGCTTCGGTATGGCGGCCGCTAAGCTTCGCAGGGCTTCGCAGGCTACACACTTACAATTAGGTCAACATTCCTTATATAAAGGAATGTGACGTCTGCTGATGTCACTTGATAGTGACATCTAACAGAATTATTACAAACAACTGAAAGTAAGCAAACTACTGAGAATGTTCACAACAACTGAGAACATCTCAGAGTATGCTAAGTACAAGATGAAACTAAAACTACTGAAACTACAAGTACTGATTACAAGAAACATAAAACTACTGAAAGGAAACCATCACAACTACTGAAGAGGTCTTCTTCAGCTGTTGTGACAACATCTGAAACTTTGTCTTCAGACTTTGACTTCAGCTTTTGTCTTCAGACTTTGTCTTCAGCTCTTTCACTTCAGACTTTGTCTTCAGCTCTTTCACTTCAGACTTTGTCTTCAGACCTTGTTATCAGTTGATGTCTTCAGCTGTTGCAGACTACTTCAGTTGTTGTAATGTCCGTGGGACTTAAAGGTTTTTCTGATCAGGCTCATTGGTTCTTTTGGTCCAACAAACTCCCCCTGAACCAATGCAGCCAAAACCTTTAAGCTTATTGAGGTCCCACTTATTCTTGGCAGAAATACTCTCTTGATCAGCTTCAGAGATATCAGATAAGCACAGGCCAGGGAACAGGTTTCAGTAGATGTGAATGTCAAAGGATGGAAGGGAACTCTGTCTTGGGGAACTGGACACAGAGCTGTTATCCCAACCATGAAACCTACTTCCCATTGATGAGTCTATAAGACTCTCTGACGTAGGCCTCAAGGAGAACAACTTGTTCCTCCTTAGTGAGTTCTTCTGCTTCTCCTTCGAAGAAGAACTCTGGGCCATAGTACTCTGATAGGTACTTTAACGTCTTTCCATTTTTCAACTCAACAGTTGTTATCTCTCTGTAAGCAAATTCATCTGGGTGAGTCCCTTCTAATAACAACTGGAGTTCATTTTTCTTGATCTCTTCAAGCCTCTTGTATAACAACCCCTTCTTGACCATTTTGTTCTCCATTAGAGTTTGAGGGGTCATCTTTGACTTGTAGGCTCTCTTGAAGTCTTCAAGTATCTCCCAGGGTGAGACTACAATGGCCAACATAATAACAGCATCTATGGTCTTTCTCACTTGGCCATTGTATCTACTTGGTATGGATTTCTTATGAATTCTAGAACTAACCCTGGGGTCTGGCCAAATCCTTACTCTCTCCTTTTGATATTGAAAGGTATACCTGAGAGCATACAGCCTTTGAGCGTGTTTCTTCATGGCTTGTATAGATGATGACTGAGGAAACTCTTTGTCAACCATCTTCAAAAGTTGCTCATCGTGCTGTTTCTGCTGTTCTTCTTCTTCAATCTTAACTTTCACCATTTGCCTCTGAAAGTCTGGTGTGATCATTTGTTGACTTCTGGGCTCAGGTATTTTTAGAACAGCAGAGATTGGCAGACTGTCTTCTTCATCATCTTCTTCTTCTTCTTCCATCCTCAACACCCTTCTCCTCCTTCTGGGTGCATCATTGGATGTGGTTTGAGGTGGTTTTTGGGGTAAGGGAGTTGGTTTTGAGGGTTGAGTTGGTTTAAGTTTAGGTTTAGGGATTGGTTTGGAGAGTTGTGGGGTTGGTTGTTTTTGAGTGGGAGTTTGGGAAGGCTGATCTAGCATTTTTGTGGTAAGTTTGGCTTTGGAAAGCTTGGCCATATCAGTTCTCTTCCCAGCACCTGCTTCATCTAAGGCTTCGATAATCAACCCCTTATTGAATGCTTCAGAAGCACAGATTCTGGTGGTTATTGCCAGAATACTGTCTCTGGTCCATGATTTAATCTCAATTAATGATCTTCCCAAGTATTTTGCAATAAACCTGATCATTATCTCCAACCTCTCCCTTTCCATCACACTGTAACTGGCCCATCTCTCTTGTATCTCTTTAATCTCCAGCCTTCTGATCTCAGTGTCTAATGTAGCTGTATCAAAGCCTTGTCTGAAGAGTTGGTCTATTATTCTGTCCATTGATCTGCTGTGAGCTTCATCAGCTTCTTTAATCAGATCTTCCAATGATTTCTCTTCATCAGGCTTTTGAGTTTCAGCACTTTTCTTTCTCTTGTATGTGATCAGCTGTTTTTCCTTTTCTAACTCCTTTTCTTTCTCTTGTTGTTTCTCATCTTCCACTCTCTTTCTCTTTCTTTCTTTCACTGCCTTAGACTCCCCCTTTTGGGTGCATTGGGTTCAGGGGTTTGAATGGCAGAAAGCTTCTTTTGCACAGCATCATCAACAAGTGTTTGTAGATTTGAGGAGATCCTCTCATCAATGGCTTTATGCACAATCTCATTGATGATGGGAGTGATGAGAGGTAAGGAATGTTGAAAGGTAGCAACCATCTGCTCAGAGGGGTTCTGTCCCTGAGAGGTGGTGCCAAAAGCAGTGGCTGGTGGCTCAGTTGAGTGTAGTGGCTGAGTGTTTGGTGAACCTTCAGATGAAGGTGCCATCTGTGGGTTTATTGGGGCAGATGGACTTTGATCCTGAGACATTTTGGCAAGCAGTTCTTTGAGTCTGCTCACCTCAGCCTCAAGGATTGTGTTATGGGCTAAGACATCGAAGAAAAAGCCCAGGTCATCATCAGTCTTTGCTGAATCACCTGACCTCCTGATTGAATCAGGATGTACATGCCCTGAGTGTAGATCAGTTGTAGCATGTGCCCCTTGTTCTTGGTTCTGGGGACTTCCTGCCTCAGGACTGAGTCCTTCATCGGCAGTTGCCTCTGGTGAGGTCTTAGAGATGTTACCAACTGCATCCTGTTCATTTGCTGAATCAGTAGAAGTGGCAGCCTCACCAGATGTTCTAACCTCCTCCTCTACACGGGGAGATTGAACATTATAACCCCTGTGCTGTGGGTTATCAGCAGCATTTTGGTCCTCTTCCTCAGCTGTTGAGGTTCTCCCCATTGTAATTGGTTTCTGGGGAGGAGGAGAGGAATGCAGCTGACTCAGCACTTGTGCAACTATAATGGTTGGGCTTTGAGGGGCGGTTGCATTTGGAGATAGGTTTGAAGCAGATTGCACCCGGGGTGACTGGTGCTCTTCAATGGTAACCTTCTCAATTGAGATAGGTTCCAGCATTGTGGTATCCCCAATTATGGTTGCATCAGGATCCTGTTGAGAGGATGCCTGAGCGGCTAGGGCTGGTGGAGTCTTTGACACTACTGGGGGGTTAGAACCAGTAAGTGTTTCCTGTATTGGTGGTACAGGGGCATCCTCAGGGGACTCATCTCCCTGAGTAGCCTTTTTGGGCTTTTTGGTGTTGGGTTTGGTGGGGACTTTGGATCTGGAAGTGGAGGCTGTGGGTTCCCGCTGCTTGGGTTTTAGCAGCCGGGCAGCCCTTTCAGTGTAGGGTCAGAGTTGTGCCTGGAGTATACTTCAGGCAATACAGCCGGAGCAGGGACTCCAAGGCCAACAAGGCCGTCTGATTTTAGCTGATTTAAAATTATGGCCATGAGAAACCTGGGATATAATATCCATCTGTTTGCCACAGGTTTCAAAGCCAGATCCTTTAGTTCCATGAAAACTATCTCAGAAAAATTTAGATTTTGTCGTTCAAAGATAGAGTATAATACCTGTTGCCATCGGGAGGACATCTGATCCCATGAGGAGGTTTTTGGTGCAAGGCAGACATTCACCATGTGGAATATAAGACGTTCAGCATCATGGAAGTGCTTCTTCAGAATGGTGGTAGCACTTAAGTCTCCTTCATACCCGTTATTGATGAAAGACATATCAGTTGTGCCTTTCGGGTATTCTGTGACACAGGTGGCATCATGTAGATTTAGGGTTTGTCGAATGATGTCTGGAGTGATGACCACCTGTGATTTGGCTATCATTCTCACCAGTTTGCACAGAGACGTTGGTCCAGAATTGGCTTAGGGAATCGGGGTATATGGTAGGATTCAGAAGAAAAGCGGTTCGGTACTGGGAATCTACCATAAGATCGATGGCATTATCAAATTTGTTCCAAAAGGCCGATTTCGAGAGGTAGGCAACACAGTTGTGTCTGGGTTTGAGTTTCATGGTCGCCATTGTTGAGAGAGTGAAGGACATAAAACGGCTAATGAAACGTTTGAAAGTAGGTTTAGGTATTTATAGGGTAAGAAAAGGCTGATATAAAACGACTGAAAGTGTTGGTGCTGTCATCAGTTGTTTGAAAACAACTGAAGACCTGGTTTTAACTTTCAGAAGTTGTAACAACTGAAGACTTGGTATTAGTCATCAGTAGTTGTGAAACTACTGAAGACATGGTTTTGGCTTCAGGTGTTGTAAACAACTGAAGATTTGGTGTTAGTCATCAGTAGTTGTAAAACTACTGAAGACATGGTTTTGGCTTCAGTTGTATGAAGTGAAACAGCAGTTGTAGAAACAACTGAAGAGAAAAGTTTCTCATCAGCTGTTGTCGTCAATTCTTAGCTCATCAGCTGTTTCATTCTGACCTCAACACTTATCAGACTTTTTGTCTGATTTTCAGACGTTTCATTGGTCATCAGTACTTATCTGTTATACTGACATCAGTAGTTGTAACTACATCAGTAGTTGTAACCACATCAGTTCTTTTCAACAGATAGAGTACTTCAGTACTTTTAAGTAATTTAGTCTTCAGTAGTTATGAAAACTACTGAGGATAAAAGAACTTATCAGTACTTATTTGTGACAATAGTATACGAATGCTCATCAGTACTTGTTGACTGAGATCATCAGTAGTTGTCACTTATTGGTAGACCTCTCACTAAACTATTGTGGATCAGCTGATTCATGTTTTTTGAGATTAACATGACCCAGCCTTCTATGCCACAGTTTAGATTCCTGAGGAGAGGCCTTGGAGAACAGGCAAGGATGACCTTTTAAATCAATCTTCTTTGACAAATCCAAGGCATATACTCTTCCTATCCTGTTGGCCTTCAGGAGAGTATGTTCATCCAATACCTTGTCAATCAGCCTCAGAACTTTGGAAGACAGAATCCGACAGTTCTGGCTTGTGAAAAGTGCAACATGCCCTTTATCACACATCTGACTGACACTCAGTAGATTATACTTGAGATTCTCCACATGGTTAACATCATCAAATCTGATTTCTCCATTTGACACAAATCCTTTCCCGATGATGTAACCCTTAGCATCATTTCCAAATGAGACAAATCCCTTCTTTCCTTGAGAGTAGTCATTAAGAAGAGAACTGCTCCCAGTCATATGCATAGATCCTCCACTGTCTACATACCAGATGCTTCTTTGGCATGCTGAAGAACCCTGCATTTATCATAAGAAACTAGTTAGCTTTAGAGACCCAAACCTTTTTGGTTTTGGGTCTGTTTTCATCAACAGATTTAACCATAACTTGTTTCTCATGATTAACAGCTGATGAAGGTGGAGATGGTGCTGAAATGGATTTCTTAGATTTGGGCTTGGATTTCCTTTTCAGTGGTTTGATCACAGGTGCATCTAGTTGGTTAACTCTCCCCAACAAATGCTGAACCATCATAACAAGTTGTGTCTGATTTGTTGCTAAAGCCTTCAGCTCATTTGACACATCAGTACTTGTTTTTGATGAGTTCCTGTGACCCACCATTTCCTCCTTCTTGAAATTCACAGACTTAGTCTGATGTTTATCATGAGGAACACTATCAGCTGTTTTCTGATAAACCCCATCCTTCTTTTTGGATTTTGGCGAGGCCTTGGGTTTATCAGTTTGAGATGACTGTGGTACAAACTTGGTCTCAAACTCATTTTTCATTTTATTAATCTCTTCTTTAATGAGCTTATCTCTGTTGAGTTTGGAACCCTTTTTGTACCAGCATTCATCAGATAGATGATTGAATTTACCACATATTTCACATGGCTTATTCTTCATCTTGGATTGATCAACTGCTGAAGTGGAAACTACTGAAGGTGTGATCTTCAGTACTTTCCTCCTTTCAGTACTTGTGTTAAGTACTGAAGGATCGGTAACAACTGAAGACTTGTTCTTCAGCTGTTCTCTATCCGTCCTGAAAGACCGTATGATAGATTCCTCAGCAGTTGTTAATCCTTTTATTTCAGCAGATTTGAAATGCTTTTCAGATGTTGTGACTTGCCCTTCAGTACTTGGAGTACTTTGAGGGACAACATCTGAATTGCTCAGCTTCATGTGTTTATCAGCATTTAAACCATCAGGCAATTGATTTGCTGAGATCTTAACACTGACTTCATCCTCTAATTTTGTATTATCATTTGAGGATGAATCACATGATGATGTGGTTTGGAAATTACTTTCACCTTCAGATTTTACTATTGATTTTGAAGTAAAATCAGTAGGTGGTGCAGTATGATTGTAACCTATTCCAAACTTCACATTTGAAGCTGTTTGCTTGCTGAGAAGCATTTCAAATCCCTTGCAGGATGTTACCCAGCGGTCACACTCAACTTGGGTAGCTGCAAGTGTCTCTTTGAGACTTCTGTGGTTCTCAAGTATGACCTCTACCTTAGCCTTTTCATCATTAAGTTGGCATTTAAGCTTGTAAATCTCATCATCTTTGTCATTAAGAGCAACTCATACTCAGCTTTTCTTTTGGAAATAGTTTTCTCAAGCTCAAGATTTTGATTGATTAAAGCTACATTTGCCTCTCTAATAGAGACAAAGGCAGCTATGCATGATTCAGAACATAACTTGGCTTTAGCCTCAGAAGATACCTGGGTTACCTGTGAAGATGATGCATTGGAGCAGGAACCCTCAGTAGACTCCAGGGCCATGAGAGCAAGATTCCCAAAAGGATGTTCACCACCATGTTGACCAGCACCAGCAAATAATTGCTCATTGAAACCAGAAAGATCATCTGGTGAGCTGCTCCAGTCAACAACTCCTGGTGTGAAGAAGCTGTGATGAGGTTGAGATTGTGATGGAGATGGTTGAGGCTCAGGTAGGGCTTGAGGTTGTTGTGCTATAGGAACTTGAACTGGATTTGGCTGTGGCATGTAATAGCAGGGATATGGATATGGCATTGGACCCTGAGGGACAAAGTATGCAGGAGATTGAGGTTGTGAGTGATGACCAGAACTAGCAGGATGTTTCCCTTTGTTTTGTGAACTATTGTTTGGAAAGGTCACAAAGGGTGCAGAGGAGTTAGATCCAGTTGATCTACACTCTCTTACTCTTGTCAAAAACCAACTTTGGTTTTGCCAGAGAGTCCTGGAAATTTCCTACCAGTTCTCTTGTAGAACTTTTGAGATCTGATATTGATCAATGCCATTTGGCTCAAAATATCCATCTCTTCTAAATCATCATCAGCAATACCCATCAAATCATCCATGATAAAGCATAAATTATCACTATTACACCCAGAATGACTGTCAACACCAACAAATGCATGATCAGAACTGTTTGAAGAGAAATCTATATGCTCATCATAATGGCTTTCTGATCCAGCATATTCTGACTCATGACCGACCAAGGCAGTGTTCCCTGGTACAAAGTCATCAGTGAGCTTTCCTGATGATGCCAGTTTCCTTTTCTGCTCTATCTCTCTTTCAAATGTAAGCAGTTTCCCATGGAGTTGGGTGAGAGATAGGCTATCCAGATTTGCACTGGAGCGTAGGACAATGGTGTATGTGTCCCATCTCTCAGGCAGTGATCTGAGGAATCTGTTGTTCATCTGGCTGTTAGTATACTCATGCTTGACCATTTTCAGCTCAGAGATCAAGCAGGAGAAACGCTCAAACTGTTGAGTCAGTGTCTCACCCTTCCTATGAGAGAATGTCTCATATTGTTGGGCGAGGATTTCTCTGTTGTTTGCTAAGACCTCATCAGTTCCTCCGAATTGTTCCTTCAAAGCATTCCAGAGGTCATGAGCAGTTTCATGATGCATAAGCCCAGAATAGATTTCATTAGGCAGTGCCATGGCCAGAATTCCATGGGCTTTAGCATCAATCTCAAACAGTTTACGATCTTCATCTGAGTATTGCTCCTTCTTCTTCGGAACCATTTGGTTGGTCTCCGGATTGTTCACCATAGGCTTGTGTGGACCGTGAACCACAGATGTCCAACAACCTGAACTGTTAACAGACAGGTGATGGAGCATTCTTCGTTGCCATATGTTATACTCACTCCTAACCAGCATCGGAGGCTTGGTTGAGGAGCCAGTATTGTGAGGGTCATTAGAAGGAGTAGTCATTCTCAGATTCAAACCAATTCAATCAAGTTTCAACAGATTTAGCACAAAAACACAACAAACTCAATATGAACCAAGAAGAAACTCAAATTGACTAACCAGAAGCAGCAGAAAACCAATCTCTATAACCAATTCTTGCAAATATGCTAATTCGATCAAACTTTAGATATCGAAATAGCAGTTTCAATGATCAATTGTTAAACCGATCAATGATTAACCCGCTCTGATACCATTTGTCAGGATCACGATCTAAGTTTGATCAATTAGAGTTGAATCGCAGCGGAATTAGAACAAGAATTAGACAAATATAGCAAGAACACAATAGATATTCAATGGAACAGTACACGGTTATAGAGAAAGAGGGTTTTCTCAAAAGGGATAATATCATTCATGCACAAATGCTTCGGTGTGGCGGCCGCTAAGCTTCGCAGGGCTTCGCAGGCTACACACTTACAATTAGGTCAACATTCCTTATATAAAGGAATGTGACGTCTGCTGATGTCACTTGATAGTGACATCTAACAGAATTATTACAAACAACTGAAAGTAAGCAAACTACTGAGAATGTTCACAACAACTGAGAACATCTCAGAGTATGCTAAGTACAAGATGAAACTAAAACTACTGAAACTACAAGTACTGATTACAAGAAACATAAAACTACTGAAAGGAAACCATCACAACTACTGAAGAGGTCTTCTTCAGCTGTTGTGACAACATCTGAAACTTGTCTTCAGTCTTTGTCTTCAGCTTTTGTCTTCAGACTTTGTCTTCAGCTCTTTCACTTCAGACTTTGTCTTCAGCTCTTTCACTTCAGACTTTGTCTTCAGACCTTGTTATCAGTTGATGTCTTCAGCTGTTGCAGACTACTTCAGTTGTTGTAATGTCCGTGGGACTTAAAGGTTTTTCTGATCAGGCTCATTGGTTCTTTTGGTCCAACAGTATGCTTGTTCTAAGTGTTTAGTATGCTAGATCTGGGTTAAGGAATTTGGAACTGAATAGCATAATGCAACTGCAGGTTGGTTTAGTTCATCCGCATTTAGATTTGAATATTTGCACAAGTTGTTTTGTTCAAGCGCATTTGCTACAGTGATCATGCTCATGTGTTTTGTTCATGCGCATTTGCTACAGTGTTCAGGCGCATTGTTTCAGTCATCCGCATTTGGTTCATGGCATTTCCTGACACTTAGAATATTTTCTGAAGACTTTCATTTGCTTTGTTCATGCGTATTTGCTATAGTGTTCGTGCGCATTTCTTTGGGACACTTGGAATATTTTCTTAGTATGACCATCCGCATTTGCTTTTGTTTATCCGCATTTACTTTTGTTCATCTGCATTTCTTTCGTTCATCCACATTTCATTGAGGACTTGGAATTTTCTGAGATTTTAGGGAAGTAGAATTCTGGTGCTAAGAAATGATGCTTTATGGTGGCTTATGCTTGTTTATATGTATGCATTGTATGATGATGTTGTTGCATGTTATGTATGATGTGACTTTACGTGGTGTGTTATGCTTATGAATGTAAAGTATTATATAATGAAAGTGAAATACAATGTTAACGAAGTGGAACATAATGAATGATTGAAAGTCTTGCAAGCAAATTAAAAAAAAAGGAGTTCATAACTCATTGAAGGGTTGATAGCTCAACTGTGTGAGGTTTAGCTAACCCATGAGAATTCACATAGGGGGGTCAGGCTTTGTGACTGATCAAGACGTGCGAAAACGGGATCCTTGTCGCCTGACCCCAAAACGGTAGTTGTTTCATGCCCAAATGATGGGGCATAGCTTATGACAGGATCTAGATTAAAGTGGAAGATAATAATGAAAGAAAGTACAAAAACAAATGATTATGAACGATGATAAAAGATAATAATGATATTATCAAGATGTACGTATGATGTGTGATCACAAACGAAAATAAAGGAAAGGTTTTTATTAAAAGTAAAGTATTTTATTATATAAACTAGAACTCACTCAGCAACGCTGACTTTTTTATGTATTATCAGTTGGCAGGTAATGTTGTTGTTGAGGTTGGCACGGGGGTGAAGCTACTTGGCGGGCAAGGGCTGGCATCCATCTCATGCGATAATAATGATGTTGATTTGTAATGCAACTAAGTGATCTTTTGTAATCTTTTAAACAACGATGTATTATTTGGCAAATGTATTTATTAATGCATTTAATGGTTTTTGATGAGTTATTCCACTGCAGTGTTTTTATTACTTAATAAATCCTAATGTGTTTTGATATGAACGATGCTGTGAATGACCAACTGTGGGGTTTTCGGGAACGGGGCCTTACAGTATGCTTGAGCCAGTGGCTCATGGTGACATCCCTGCAAGCCTAGCAGGTGATGAACCCCCACCAGACACCACCATTACACTGCCATTCATATCTTCAAACCAAATCAAAATCACATACCAAAGACACCTTAAACGAACTCTTGATCAATCTACTCTGATTGGTCAAGTCCCCTCTGTCCAATCCAAAAAGGCTAGAGTTGAATCCAGGGCTCCCACTCAGTTAGAGGTCCGACCATCCTCCATAATTGACCTTAATATTAGTGTTGAGTCTCCTTAGTCTCAACCTGATGAGCCCATTACCCAAGCCATAAGCCCTTTGGGTGAGTCTCAACACTCTCTTGAGCAGCCAAAAAGGGATAACCACATCATTGGCTCAACTGCTATCGTAGAAAAGCCATTTGGTGCTGACCAAGGTCCCGGGTCAATAGATATAACCTTTGTATCCTTTCTTGACCTTTTGACCCTACCTGATGAGGATATCATGTTTCATCAGGGCCATGATGTTGATCTACCTCACCCCTCTCAAGATCAATTGAGTCCCAGGGAACCTCTGATATCTATCCCATATCAGCAAGACTAAACTGAGGTGAGTCCAACCAGAGTGGAGGTGACTCATGTAGATACAACTGCCACTACTAAGAGTGTTTCAAAAGCCTCTTAGGATAGTGGTAATATTAGTCACACTGTATCTACGGCAACCTTGCCCATTGATGCCTCTGAAAGAGACATCGGTATGCGAGGGTATCTAGGGCTCCAAGAAACCACAGCTGGTGATGAGGATGAACATACGAGGTATGTTATCCTATCTCCCGATGATTCTTCAAAAGAAGATGAGGGTAGTATGCAAATCACCATCAAAGACCTAATTTCCAAAGCCACCAATCTTGAATCAAAGGTTGAGACTTTAGAAAATAGGTCTGCCACTCAGCAACTTGAGATTTAAAATCTCAAGGCTTAACTAGCTAAGAAACAGATTGAGAAGTCTGTTAGGCATGTACATACTCAGGTTTCTTTGAGTTCTTCCTCTAGCTCATCTACTTCTCAAGGTGATGCTACCAAAAAGGGGGAGAATTTAGAGAAACAAAGACATGATTAGGAGATATCAACTCAAGTGGAACCCCATACTGCCATTTCTTCTTTCTACCCCAAATAGCAATGACTTGTAGCCATCTTTCCTCAACCACCTCCCATTTCAGTTCAAGTGGACCCAATGATGCTTATCGACCTTAACAGATTTTTAACCCAGTTTTTTATAAGCTCCTCACTTGAGTAACCCTTACCTGATCTTGCCATTGCTTACTTTGGGGCTGAAGAGCTTCAAAGGTTGACTGCATCATTTACCTCTGAGGAGGAAGTTAGTCAACCTAATGTCTCTGCTGAATCCAAGATTAGATTCGAAGGGGATACACAGATTGATGGCCTAGCAACTGACTCAAGAGGGATAGATAGTGCAGTTCCTGTTACTTCTAAGGCTATGAGAACAACTTCCGAAGTGGAAGCTCAAGCTTCGGAAGCACTTCTATTCACTTCCGAAGCTTTGTAAATTACTTCTGAAGCTGAAGTCTAAGCTGCGGAAGGAATTATAGAGTTATCCTCTATGTCTAATGAACTGCTAGTTACAGAAGCTATTATTGATCTAGCTTCTGAAGTCAACAGTGAGAACTTTCTTTCAACCCCTCTCAAGCTAGCACCACAAGCTCAATCTCCACCACCCCAACCTGAATCCTCAAAACCAGAATCTCTAAAGGCTGAATCTTCCTCTGATCCTAAAGGGAAGAGAAAGCTCACTGCTGAAGAGCTTCTAGAGGAGGAAAGGTTGGAGAAGCTAAGAAAGAAAGGAAAAGTTGATACTGAGAAGTTGCTTGCAGCAAGCACCAAAGCAGCAGCAGCACCTCGTGAAAGTATCAACAATCAGAAAAGGGTGGAGATCATTGACAGGCTCATCAGCCTGGGAGTAGAAGATGAACAAATGCTTCTTTTCCCGCGTGATGAGCTTGTGAAGATTGAGAAAGAAACCTTACTGTAGGAAGAAAGAGAAGAGGCAGCAAGGTTAGCCAAAGAGGAGGAGAAAAGGAAAAGGGAGGAGGAAGCAAAGGCTGGCCCCTCATGATCATGATATGATCTTCTTTCATTTCTATAAAGAAACTGAGGAGATAAGCAAAGAAAGAAAGAAGACTGCAAGGGAAAGACTAATAGAGAAGAAGAAGAAAGAAGAAGAACCTATACTTTCTTCTACCAAGAAGGCGGGTGATAAGGAATGGATGAAAACCTACCTTAAAGCCTATGGCTTCACTGGTTGGCAAGTGGGCCCCATGTCAGAGAAGACCCTATAGCGATATGTCAGCGACATTAAGGCTGACATTCGCTTAGGAAGAAGGCAGGAGGTGCCTTGGAAACAAAGCCCTCAGAAGATAGCACTAAAACCCAAACCATAACCAACAAAGCCACTTCCCACATCTTCACCCTTCCCCATCAAAACAAAACCAACCATTGAACCCTCAACTCCCAAAACCACACCATCAACCATTCCCACACCTTCACCCCCTGTCTTTAAACAGCCTCAACCTCCACCTGTCCTTAAACCTAAAACACAACCCAGAACCCGATCTCAACCCAAACCATCTTCTGAACCTTCCAAGCCCCTGTTCTTAGAAGAATTTAAGGAGATCAAAAGGTAGCTCATCAACTGCACATCCTTGAGCAACATCTCTTATGAGGAAGAGTCGATTAAACTAAAATACATTGATGGCTCTTCATGTTCCCTCATAAGAGATGCATTCCTTGATCTGTCTAGGGGAACATTAGACCAAGCTCTCCAACTTCTAGCAGTCATGGACATGTCATGACTACCTAACCTAAGATATTATTATTTTATCTTAGATGTATTACTTCTAAACAATGTAGTATTTGTCTAGTTGTAATCTCTAACTGATTTTCCAAGTATAACCGGTTGTAGATAGTAGTATATATAGTTTCTCTATGTAACTTAGTAACCATGCTTGTAAGAGTCTTGTAAAAATGAGTTGAGAAGTAATATATACAAGTATCTTGAAAACCACTCATGTGCTTTTGTGTTTTCTATTTGAACTTATTCTATTACTTGTGAACTTGGTTAAGATTCTACTTCATCAACCCGAGTGACATTAAGTAAGTTTGTGTGATTATCTTGTGTTGTGAGACAAACACCTATCCTGCAACATTGGACCAAGTCTCCTTCTAGAGAACCCATACAGCTTCAAGAAACTAACCATCTTTAGTCTGTCAGCAGACTTCTTCTGATTGGATCGGATGATGGCTCTTGACTTTATTGCCTCTTCCCTCATCTTCCGCTTAGCACCTTTTTGATCTTTTAGTACTTCTTGCTTAAAATGCTTGAGGTACTCAAACTAAATGTATTCATATGACAAGGAAAGCAGGTCTAATGCCTGATAGAAGCCTATGGTACTCAAGTAGGTTATCCTGTTTTGTATGTCTTGTTCCCTACCTACCTAAGCTTCTTGTTCAGCTGCCACAACCTCTGCCTCAGGACTTTCTTGAACTGGAGAGAGGGTAGGAGCTTTGTAAAGTTTCTTCCTTTTTCTTTCTTCTTAAATTTTAAGGAGCAACTCTGCAGCCTCAGCTTCCTTCCTCTCTTTTGACACTTCATTGTCAGCCAGTTCATTAAGTTCTTCCAAGGGTAAAGAGATGATTTCATCAATGTTGTAGTTTCTTAACCACAAATAATTTAATATGGCTGCCCTTAACTTATCCTCCTGAGTGTTTGGCCTGGGGGCAGTCCTGATTGTAGCTTTATGAAGCTAGAGGTCTCATTAGTTCTCTCTCCCTTTACCTTCCCCTTCCTCTCCCTTTTTTCCTCCTCAATATCCTCAGAGGTCATAATCCTCTTCCCTTTGTGAGTTGTTGGCATGTATGACTCAAGGTGGAGAGAGCTTTGGCCTTCATTACTTGGTGTAGAACTTGAGCTCTGGCTAGGGAGAGGTTGTAAGACACCTTCACTAGCTAGTACCTCACTGAGGGTATTGGGTGCTAAAGTAGTTCCTGTCTCCAGGTTTACAGGTTCAACTACTGGGCCTTCAACTGACGTTTCCTGTTTAAAGCTAATCTTAGGGTCTGCCTTAGTATCCAGTTGACCAATAATTTTGCCTACTAGCCTTTGTCTATATAAGTAGGACCTTCTTCTGAACTCTTCAAGCACCCTTTGTTGAATCCTCTCAACTAACCTGTCAGTTTGCCTCTTTTGACTTGGGTTGGTAAATGGCAGGTCAACTAGAGGAAAGCTCTCATAGTATCTCAGGTTTTGAAAATTAAAACTTCTTGTTGCCCCTGAGATCTAAAGGGTACCAGGGCTCTTCTATCAGCATAATACCTCTAACCTATTATTGGATATTCAGTAGGGTAGGATGGGGTGGACATACCCCTTGGAGTTCCCTCTTCAAATAGGCTTTAGATCAAGTCATCCACATCAATATGGGCTTGAGGAGGTTTTTGAGTATGGACAACTGCAAGTGAGGATGGTGAGGCCTCTATGTCCATACTCTAGGTAGAACTCCCAGGTTTTATGATTGTAGGTAGGATTTTGTCCTTATTTTTGGTAGCATCACCCTCTTGCACAGGGGATCTAAGGGTTAGGTCCACCACATTGCAGGTTTTTATGGACCTGGTTGAGTTTGCCTTGCAGGTCTCCTAGCTAACTTGCCCTTGAGATTGGTAATCTCAAGTTGCTAGTTTGCCTGGCAGGTCTCCTAGCTAACCTGCCTTTGCAAGGTAGCCACCTGAGATACTTACCTCTGAAACTAAATAGGTGCAGGTTTTGGACAGTTCTAGCACCTTTAATTGCAGACACCCCTTATCTTCAAAAGAAGAATCATGGGGGGATGAAAGAATAAGACCAAAGTCTTTTTCCTCACCACTAGCTTGTGGTTCTTGACTACTGGATTTCCTCTACTCCAAGACAGTTTCAAGAGAAGTCTCAAGGGGTTTGGTTGCCATGGTTGAGGTCTTAATGATGTAATCACATGCAAAAGTAAGAGCCTCTTCGATATGGACTTCCTAGACACATTCAGGAAAGTCCATCTCAGTTAGGGGTGGATGATATGGGCTAGATATGGGTGATTCAGAAGCACTCATCTCTCCTTTATTAGGGGAGGAGAAGAGAGATTCATGGTACTCACTAAAACCGATATCCTCATCATCATATAATGGAAGGTCAGGGATTGGTTGGTTTAAGTCTAACGGATGGGGATGATAATTATCCCCTAAAGGCTGATCACTTGAGTTTTGAGACTTAGAGTGAAGGCTTAAGGTTTGGGCAATGAGCTCATTAGGCTGAGCATGAGAAGCCTCATCACTAATCAATGAAGTAATAGGCGTGGTTTGCTCCTTGATCGAGTGCTAATAATTCAGTGTTTAATTGAGCTAATTATGTGATTTTACATCTTTGTTATTATGGAATGGGATTTCTTTGGTTGTGTTTTTTTACAGGTGTTCGAAGCCTAAACAAGCTTAATTAGAAGTAATAGAAGCCAAACATGAAACTATAAGGACTAAAGATGTAACCATCAAAAGTTACAAAAAAGGCACAAGATTAGGCATACCTGCGTATCATACGCCGGGTATGGGCGTATAATACAACGGTCGTCGTATTGGCGGCGTATTTGTGGGCATATTTGACAAAATTACAGAAAATTGGGCGTATGGATGCTAAGGGGGGCGTATAATACGCCGCCCCTGGGTGTATCATCGCCGGTCACCAGCAAACTTCCGAATTTTGTGGATCTTAATGTCTACTTAAACCTATCCAATCCCAACTCGAAGGACAACTTTTTCCAGTCGAAATCTAGCAAGTTCAAGTTGATTTTGGGTGCTTTCAAGCTTCCCAACACACACCAAACCATCATTGATCATCATATAATCAAGATTGAAGATTCAATGAAGACCATGAGTGGCTAAGTTCTTGTTGATTGCTTTCTGGAGTACAATTCATGTTAAGTGAACCAGTTGGTATGTTTGAGTAGGATTTTTTGTATTTAACAATGGATTAGTGATTAAAATATTATGTTTTGATTTAGTTAAAAGGTTTACTTATAAATAAAGTTGTGTGCTTGATTATCAATTTTTGGTTTCCTTGCATCGTGAGCTCATTAAGAAAAAGTAGACAACGTGATATAGGTGAATTGGTAACTTTATGAATAAACAAGTCTTAAAAGGTTGTTCCTTTGTAATCAAAAGCTAAGATCTTTAAGTATTGTTTCTTACGAACCCTAATTTGAAAGTATCAATTGTGGATCTTGCGGAATTGGAAACCCGGAAGTGATTGTTTCTTAACAATTAATCAAATTTGTTTCAAAGTTTGTTGCTTTTTGCAATTGTGTTCTTAATTTCATCTCAAGTTTCAATTTTTAATATTAAAGTTCACTTCTTTAAGTTAATTAAGTCATATTGTTAAACACGTTCCACATATTCCCTGTGGAGATGACCTTACTTACCTTTACACAATAAAGGTAGCTAAGATCGATAAATTAACTTGTTTTTGATCGAGTCTCGACAACCAGATCAAAATGGAGCCATTACCTAGGAATTAGTGCGCACAGTGTTATTTTTTGTAATTATTTTAGTTTTATTTTGTTTCTTTGTTTTGTTTTGTGAGGTGCTACGCTAGGTGTTTTATGTCTTGCAAGTTACTCTCAAGTAGGAAAAACTAACCATGAATCAAGGTTATTATTCATGTACTAGTTGCGGGAGTCCAGTTCACATACAAGATGATTGTCCTGAGTACTTGCAAAAGTGTGAAGATGTGAGAAGAAAATTATATATGTTGGATGTTTATTATGATGATGTACCATCATCTTATCCATACTATGAGGCATCTTCTCCATATTATGAAGGATATTATCAGTCAGAGGTGAACTACAACTTTGAGCAAGATTTGTATTGCAATAATTATGAACCAGAGATGATACAAAGCTCAAACCAAGGAGATTCTGATGGATGCTCAAACCACTCAAATACTTCTCAATGTAATGATCAAAATCAATGTCAGTTTCCTTGTCAAAAACAAGAAAATGTTGATATCCAAAATGTTAAACAATTTCAACATACTTATCAATCTGAAGAGGAGGAAAAGATTGCTCGATTCGAAGTGATGTTGTCCAGTATCGATGAAAGTTTATCACAAAACCACCTTTCAGATCAACAATGACTCCACTACCTTAGCATAAACCAAGGAGATTCTGTTAAGGAAGAGGATTTAAGGATGAAGAAAAGAAAGGTGACATTACATTTCATTCGACAAGCTATCATGAAGTGGCTTAACAACTTCTCAATTTACATGCCAATAGTTAGAAAGCAATTATGGAACTGGTATGTTAATTATCGAGCATTTGTTGGAAACTCGCTAGGAAAATATGTGCTTCGACCACCTTAGTGGTGACACGTATAGTCCGGCTAAAGACTTTAAACTTAGTGCTAACGGGAGGCAACCTGCGAACTTTGTGGGTGTGTTCACTAGAAACCCTCACAAGACTATAACTCGTCCACTTGGGCTATCGAGGGGTTTAAAGGCTTGTTGCATACGCTAAATGCAACCGTGATTCCTATGAAAGTGAGTTCTAATTTTTTCATTACTTTGTGTGTTTTTGTTTTGTTTTGATAGTCAATCACAAGAAGCAAGCACTCAAGTGTGGGGAGGCACAAGCCGGGTGATGAAGGTTCTGATAATGATTGTGATCAGGTCCTGTGCTCTTTCCACAACTTTGGTTTTGAACAATATTCATTTCATGCTTTTTTTTGAAATTTATTGATAATATGTTAGGATTGGCATACTAGTCTCCTTTTGCAATGAATTACCTTGATTAACAATAATAGGAATGAAATTAAGAATCTACATCTCTATGTTACGAAAATACCAATTGTGACCATCATACATTGAGGACAATGTATCTCAAGTGTGGGGATAAGGGAAGAATTGAAAAAATTGAACCTTTTTGAAAAATAAATCTTCTAATAAGCTTAATTGTGCATGAGACCTAAAAAAAATTTCATACATGTTAATTATCACTTGTTTGTGCATGTATAGATCCATTGGCATGCTTGTTTCGAAATTATAGTAAGGCATTCCCATCATGAGTTTTTATAAAATTAGGTAGAATTCTTAGGAGGCATAACGAACTGAATGGTAGATGACATACATGCTTCACATTTTTAACTCTTTTCCACCGCATCTACGAGAATTTGAGCCTAATTGAGCAATTCATAGCATATGTTTATTTGCTTTATATTTTTTCATAATGAGGGAAACCATAATGTGCATTTAAGTTAGAACTCGTGTAATTGATGCGTGTCAAGATCATGAATCAATATGTGCATAAATGTGATAGAGGCATTAAGAATGAACCATTTGCTTAAACCTTTTCTTTTGAATCCCTTACCTTGATAATCTTCCTTTAGACACCATGTTGAGCCCCAACTTGTCATTTGAATAACCTAACATAATAAGCCTACAAAGCCTTAGCCTTTTTATGAAACATAGGGTGATGAAGTCCAATTCATGATATGTTTAGAAGTATTGTTTCAGTAATAGTTCAATAATAGTATGATTGGTTGTGAATATGAGAAAAAAATGAAAGAAAAAAAAGAGAAGAAAAAAGTTAAATATGAGGTCAAACTGACCAAGATATGAAGCAACAAAAATAGTATGAGAATTCTATGATATGATTGCTATTAGAGGATAGAAATTGATACACATCACATCTAGCATGATTAAATTGGCTTTCATTCACTATTAGCCACTCTTAAATCCCTATTCTATCCCACCTTAAACCTGAGCCTAACATTACAACCCATAAAAAACCTCTGATTTATGTATTATATTGTGTTAATTAATGGTGATATGATTAATATACGAGCTTATGATGAAAATGTACATTCTTGGTTGAGAGTTCCAGGTATACTAGTATATAATTACTAGTCCATAAAACAAACCGAGAGGAGTGTTCATTATGAGGAATGTGAATGCATGAATGTTTAAAGCAAAAGGTGAAGTTATTCCAACTAAAGATTCTAAGTTTAAAACATAACTGGTATTACATGTTGGGTTGTGAATCTTACATGATGAAAGTTTAAACTAATATACCTTAGGACCATAACTTATACAAAGTTGTGATAATTAGCATGTTTGATTAAGTAAGGTGAATTGTGCAAGTAAGTTTGTTTAGGGACAAACAAAAGGTTAAGTGTGGTTTGCTCCTTGATCGAGTGCTAATAATTCATTGTTTAATTGAGCTAATTATGTGATTTTACATCTTTGTTATTGTGGAATGGAATTACTTTGGTTATGTTTTGTTTATAGGTGTTCGAAGCCTAAACAAGCTTAATTGGAAGTAATAGAGCCAAACATGAAACTACAAGGACTAAAGATGTAAACATCAAAAGTTACAAAAAAGGCACAAGATTAGGCATACCGGCGTATCATACGTCGTGTCACACCCTCAAAATCCACGAGCGGGGTTTTACGCGAGGTGCGTGACATACCAGGATCTCAGTCATTAGTTACCAAGAACGACTCTATATGATTAATAAACAAAACCAGAGTTAACGTTTAAAATACTGCGGAAGCGTTTTTAAACAGAAAACCCAAAACAAGTAGTATGTAAAGAGAATGCGCAAAACATACGCGCCCCAAACACAAATGTTTATATGAAAATAATCCCAAGTTTGTAAACAAACAAATGTAGACACTCAACGATGCTGGTGTGCGTGCTCCTAGGCAACTGGCAACCTTAACCTGAGAATAGCATACTAAACAAGTCAACACATGGTTGGTGAGTTCAAGAGTTTGTGTTAAAATATAAACCAATCAACAGTTTCCAGAGCATAAGTAGTGTATTGCAATAGATAGCTAGTCTATTAACATAAAAATATTATCATAGTGATTTCACGATCGAAGCTGACTGTGTTACGTTTGTTGCCTCCGTCACGACTTACCAGGTCGTGACGATATATGTTAGGACAAAATTGCACCCGTTTGACCTCGAGTCGCACAGGTGGGGCTCGTCGGACCCAGTAGTACTACCCAAAATTTCCCCGCTAGTCAATATTAACAATCCGAAAGTGTGAGGACTTTTCCATGGTAAACAGCACTATATCAATATTATACACACTCATATATAAAAGCGTTTGTGATCAACAGTATGCTATCTCCCCCAAAAGAGATTATGTAAAATGAGTGGGGCAAGACTCACCTGATACCGCAAGAATTAACTTAGAGCTTAACTTGAAAGAAAAAGGGAAGACAACCTTCAAAGGTCACCTAGAATACAAGAGTACATAAGCACGTGTACACAAAATCAACATGAAACCCTAAGTGCTCTACAAACCAAGGAACTCAAGGTTTAAGAAAGACCAAGATACATTTGACCCAGTTGACCCGTTTGACCCGTTGGTGACATTATAGGTGATAACTCGTTAATACTAACACAACAATATCATACATGTTCACATACCTTGATTACATATAGCATTTCATTAACCACATGTACTACCTAGATCATCATTCAACTAGATATCACACAAGTCATGCGAATCACAACAGCCAAAGCAGGTAACAAACCAATCAACATCCATATAACTTAAACAACACATTTAACCACCTTAGAAACCATCCATGAACACACTAGCATGGTCCTAATATCCCAAACATGCTCAAATCATCCAATTCAAGAATTGCACAATTAAAGTTTCCCTTTTGGGAAAGTTCATCCCAAATTCATCAAACTCACACTAAATTCATGAATTCATCAATTATATACCAATTCAAGTCCATGACAACATCTAAACATGATCACAACACCTAATCATCATGATTCATCACATTCAACCCAAAAGTTACTATTTTTAGCAATGTATGAACTATATGACATCTTCTTGATTTAATTGTTCATATCATCAACTTAGCATCTAATCATCATCACAAACACATCCATAACATTCATACATCATCCAATCATCAATTCATGCAAATAAAGTTACTATTATTAGTAACCTACGAACACCGTATCAAAATCATAGCTTTCTTGCAAAATCGACGTTAACTAGCTATACACATCCAACTAACATAATAACAACAACAAACAACCAACATTCAACATCCAATTTGATCCCAAATTGCCTCAAACTCTCGGCCAGATGATCATATGAACAAACAAACCAAAATCCAAACTTTCTTGCATAATCAACGTTACCTAGCATCAATACACCTAACTAACATCATAACATCACCAAACAACCAAAAATTAACATTCAATTGCAGATTTTCGAACTAGGGTTTCGGCCACCATGAAAAACCATCAAAAACATGTAAAATCTAACCTTTAAACGTGTAATGGCTTGCAATGATGATTCTAACTTGTTGTGATGCTTGAAATCGGTCCAAAATCGAATGGAATTGCTTGTTCTTGATGAAAACCGAAGTGTGTGTGTGTGTTTGAAGGTGTCGCGGCCGAAAGGGTGATTAGGTTAGAGTTTTGATTTTTATTTTATTTAATAATCCATAATTACCCTTTTAAACCCTTATATTGTATTTTATAAAAATTAAGCTTTTACACACTCCTTTAAAATGTTTTTAACTAGAATAATAAACATAAAAAGTAGTAGCAATTATGTATTATCTTTACAAGCTACAAAATTTACAAAGTAAATACACACGTTCCACGTTACGCGATAAAATTACAGTTACCTTTAAATCACATAAGCATAACTTAATAATCGCATTGTTAACTTAATTATCATCATTTAACATTACTGATTATTGTTAAGTCACCAACGTTCAACGACAACTAGTGTGTGTGCACGACACGTGTATGCAAGACTTAACGGAACTAACGAAGTTGGTAACGGAAAATTACCGATGTCACACGTCGGGTATGAGCTTATAATACATCGTTCGGCGTATGGCAGCGTATTTATGGGCGTATTCGCAAAAATTACAGAAATTTGGGCGTATGGATGCTGAGGGGGGCGTAGATACACCGCCCCTGGGCGTATCATACTCCGGTAACCAACAAATTCCAAATTTTGTGGATCTTGATGTCTACTTAAACCTATCCAACCCCAACTCGAAGGATAACTTTTTCCAGCCGATCTGAAATTCAGTCAAGGGGATTTTGGGTGCTTTCAAGCTTCCCAACACACACAAAACCATCATTGATCATCATATAATCAAGATTGAAGATTCAATGAAGACCATGAGTGCTAAGTTCTTGTTGATTGCTTTGCAGGAGTACAATCTGTTAAGTGAACTAGTTGGTATGTTTGATTAGAGTTTTTTGTATTGAACAATGGTTAGTGAATGAATTTTGTGTTTGATTTAGTTAAAAGGTTTACTTATAAATAAATTTGTGTGCTTGATTGTCAGTTTTCGGTTTCCTTGCATCGTGAGCTCATTAAGAAAAGTAGACAACGTGATATAGGTGATTGGTAACTTTGTGAATGAACGAGTCTTAAAGATTTTTTCCTTTGTTACCATTTTAATCAAAAGCTAAGATCTTTAAGTTTGTTCTTACGAACCCCAATTTAAAAGTATCAATTGTGGATCTTGCGGAATTGGAAACCCGAAGTGATTGTTTCTTAATATATAATCAAATTCATTTCAATGTTTGTTGCTTTTTGCAATTATGTTCTTATTTCATCTCAAGTTCCATTTTTTAATATTAAAGTTCATGTCTTTAAGTTAATTGAGTCATATTGTTAAACACTTTCCACATATTCCCTGTGGAGACGACCTTACTTACCCTTACACATAAAGGTAGCTAATACCGATAAATTAACTTGTTTTTGATCGAGTCTCGACAACCGATCACTCCTCAGGGAATGGGATTTTGGTTCCACTTCCTCCTGCATGGGTGGATGTATGGGGCCTGCTTAATCTAATAGACTGAGTAGGGGTTTGTTTGGATTTTCTAGAGTAGGTGAGGATGCTTTGTGGCTATGAGGGTGGTGTAGATATAGAAGGTGTGGTTTAACATTGGTTGGTGCTACCAAGTTGTCACCTTGAGTAATAAGCTCTAATATTTTTAGGGCCAGGTTTGTTTCTACCCCTAAGAAGCCAACAGTGGTATTTCTCATGATTTTGAAGATGCCAAGCTTCATCTGTTCGAATTTAAGAGTAGTACATGTTTCCCCTAACTGTGAGCCCAGTTCGTATTTAGAATTGCTGAACATATCTAGGGAACATGTAGTACTCTAAGGAGTCATATTTGCAAGAAAGTTTGTGTAGACAAACTGTGAATACTTGAGCTTGATCCCTTGAACCATTCCATAGACTATATATGATAAGTCCTTAGGAATCTGATCCCATCCTCCATGTTTATTTGATAATGTGTGAATAACCACATGGAGGAGATACTTCCACTAGTAAGAAACCTTACCCTTCTGAAGGTTCTGACAGTGTAATCTCCTTCATAGCCATCTGTCAGAATGACTCATTGATAGTAGATTTGGGAAAGGACAGTTTGCCTTCTTTATCATCTAGCCTGAGATGAGTGTTGATTGTGCCTGGGGTGATGAAAACAGTGTTCCCCTACACTGTGGTAGACAGTGCCTTCTCACCGTCCAAGATCACCTCTTGGCAGATCCTCCAAAACTCTAGCAAGAGTTCTTCATATAGTGGAGGCTTGATGGTTAAGGCGGTGAGGTAGTTGGATAGAGCAAGAAAATGGCAGACATCTTAGAAACTAGAATCTTTCTCAGATGATAACAGGGCAACCTAATTATGTTGCTTATGAAGATGCATGGAAAAATTGGGTTGGTTTAGGGGTTCAGGGTTGGCCATTTGTGAAAGCTTTGGTATGAAAAAAGCTAAGAACAAAGAGTTTTTGTGGGTGAATTTGGGTTAGAACTTTTGCAGATGAATAGGAAGAAGAAAGAGGGGAAACCGTTGTAAGGATATTTATATGGTTGGATTTGTGACAAAGTTGATGCAAAAGAAAAACTTTGAAATCTGAATGTCGGTCCCACCTCTGAAAAGGTGCCCAAAAAGGTAGTTATCTTGGAAGTAGAAAAGCTTCCGAAGGTAATTTGTCTTCAAAAGCTTTGAGAAAACTTCCGAAGCCAATTTGACTTCGGAATATATTATTTAGCTTTACAAGAATTGCTTCAAAAAAAATATTTAGAGTGTTTTTTCTTCCAAGATATATTTTGGCTTCGGAAGATATTAAACTTTAAAAGTTTTATTCAAAGAGCAAATAAAGCTTCCGAGACTTAATTGCTTTTAGAATAAAATTGTCCTTCAAACATATAAGTACTTAGAAGCATATTTAGGCTTTGGAAGATATATCATAATTTCTTCCGAAGGTAGTAAGTAGTTATTAGTTTTGAAGACATATTTTTCTTCCGAAGTTAACTTGATGTCTTTTGAAAGAAATATATCTGCAATTCTCAAAATTCTAAGAAATATCATTTAAAAAAAATTTCTTCCAAGGTAAACAGAGCTTATATGAGTGATGATATAGACAACTTAAGACACATATATTTGAAAAATAATATTGAAATTAATTTAAGAAAATTTACTCAAAGTTAATCATCCCAATTGCTGATACAAGATACTTAAATCTATGTTCATCAAAGCCTTTATGAATAGATCAGCATATTGTTCATTTATGTTAACTTTGACTAGTTTTATTAATCCCTTTTCAAAATTATCTCTTATCAAATAATACTTGATGTTGATGTGCTTTGTCATTGAGTGCTGCACAGGATTCTTTATAATAGAGATAGCACTGTTATTGTCTATATGGATGGGAGTCTCTTTGAAGTTGAATCCATAGTCTAGCATCTGAGTTGAATCCAAAGTCTAGCATCTGATTCTGAATCCAACCACTTGAGCATAGTAGCTTGTAGCAGCAATATATTCAGCTTCAGCAGTTGATTCAGACACACAGGATTGTTTCTTGCATTGCCATAAGACTATCCTTCCACCAAGAATTAGCATCCCCCTAATGTAGACTTTGCAGTCATGTTGTAGCCACCATAGTCACTATCTGTATAAGCATACAGATTAAAGTTAGAATTCTTTGGATACCAAAAGCCAAGTTTGGGAGCACCTTTGAGATATCTAAGAATCCTCTTGATAGCAAATAGATGTGACATCTTGGGGTTGGCTTGATATCTTTCACATATGCATGTGGCAAACATGATATAAGGCCTGCTAGTTGTGAGGTACATAAAAGATCCAATCATAGCTCTATAGAGGTGTTCATCAACACACTCCACCTCAAGATCATGTCCTAGGGAGTAGTTTCTGGCTATAGGTGTCTTAGCAACCTTTCACTCAGTCAGATGAAATCTGGTTAGTATGTCTTGTACATACTTTGACTAGTTTATGAAGATGCCATTATCAACCTGCTTCACTTGAATTCCTAGAAAGAAATTGAGTTCCCCCATGCCACTCACTTCAAATCTATTCTTCATTAGCTTCTCAAAGTCTTTGTAGAGCTTTGGAGTAGTTGACCCAAAGATGATGTCATCAACATAAACTTTAACCAGCATCAAGTCATTCCCTATACCTTTGATGAAGAGTGTGCTATCAATAGTACCTCTCTTGTAACCATGCTGAACAAGGCACTATAACAGTGTCTCATACCACTTTCTTGAAGCTTGATGTAGCCCATAAAGAGCTTTGTCAAGCTTGCAGACTAATCAAGATGATCTGGGTCTGTAAAGCCAGGTGGTTGTTTGACATACACCTTCTCATCTATCACTCCATATAGAAATGCACACTTGACATCAAGTTGGTAGAGCTTGAAATCCTTGGATGCACAAAAGCAAGAAATATCCTAACAACTTCACTTCTTGCTGCAGGAGCAAAAAAATTTGTGTAGTCAATCCCTTCTCCTTGAGGGTACCCTTGAACAACTAGTCTTGTCTTGTTCTTGATAACAAATCCTCTATCATCCTTCTTATTCCTAAAAACCCACTTGGTACCTATTGGTGTCTTCCCATAAGGAAGAGAGCATAGGTTCCAAACCTTTTGTCCTTTGAATTAAAGCAGCTCTTCCTACATTGCTTCAACCCAACATCCATCATTCAAAGCTTCATCAACTTTCTTTGGCTCAATCTGGGACAAGAAACAAGAGTACAGGAAAACATTTTGTCATGGGTTTGTCCTCTTGTTCTCACCCCTATCTTAACATCTCCAATGATGTTTATGGTGGATGTGACTTAATTAGTTAGTTTATTTATGGCACATTCTTTTATATCAAAGGAAAGACTTATCAATAGTTTATTTATGGCATTCCAGTTACAAAATCATTCTTAATTAGTTTATTTATGCTCTTAAAGTTTGCATGGCATATTCTTTTATATCAAAGGAAAGACTTATCACTATTGGCTTTTGACAGAAAGCAAGAAACTTCTCTAGATAGGGAGGTTTCTAGCAAATCCATCTTGTACATGTTCCCTTTCCTGGGAACTATAAGGAATATATGCTCTTAAAGAATGACCACCCCGAGCTTGAGAAAAATGCACTCATGCTCAGTGAAGAGCATGTTATGTCTCTGGTGACAAATTTGGATACACTCAAAAGATTGTACCAAAGCTCCTTAACATAGTTTACCTTCTTAATGCTGAGCTCACCATTTATGACTCTACACCTTCTAGTGATGTAACCACCTGATTCTCCTCCAAAATCAACTGGCCCTCTATAAATTTTCTCAATGTTTTGAAGCAAAGAGTCATTCCCAGTCATGTGCTTGGAACATCCACTATCAATGATCTATATATTTCCCTTGGTCTTCAGTTGTTCTTGCACATAAAGAGATGGTTAGTTACATTTAGAAACCCATGCCTTATTGGTCTTGGGCTCATAAAAGTGAACTGAAGATAGTTCAATAGTTATTGATCCTATATCCAAGCTCTAAGGATCATTTGCTGTTGCTGATGAAGAACTTTCAGTCACATGGCCTTCCTTCATCTTCCACACCATCTTTGGAAGATTAGACTTGGCCTTCAAGACTTCGGAAGTTTTGGAGACTAGACCTTCGAAAGTTTTTGCATCCACTGCAATAGACTTTAGTACTTCGGAAGCATTACTTTCTTCCGAGAACAAAATTTCTTTCGAAGGTAATTTTTCACCTATCTTCTTCTTCACTTTAGAGCTTCCAAAGGAAGAGAGTTTCCTTCCGAAGCTCTCTTCTTCTTTTTCTTCTTAGAAGTTTTCTTCTTGGTCATATGGATAATACTCTTGGGATTGTAGATGCAATCCTTAGTAAAGTGAGAGGTACCACCATACATGATTCATTCAACAGGCATACTTCTGAGAGTCTTTTTCTTAGTAGAAGGTTGAGCTTGATCTCTTTCCACTTCCTTCTTCACCTACATAGATGATGCAATAGACTTCTTAGGGTAAGGCTTGCTCCTGGAACTAGATGGTTCGGGCTGTGCATCAGTGGTGCACATTTGATCAACCTTCTTTTCTTGACCAGGATGATTTGGACATGAACTAGGACTCCTTGTACTAAAGACCATAGTTGAGTCCTAAGACTTCACAACTTCAAACCCAGCATAAATAAAGACTTGTTTTTGCTTAGAGATGAAGGTGGCCTTGATCTCTTAGGTTTTTCTGGATTTTATTTTAGCTGCCCTGATCAAGTTCTTTCTAGCTGACTTGGTCATCCTTGGTTCTTTCTTTTCTCTAGGAGCATAGTGACCCTTCTTAGAATGATCCTTCTCACTCACTACAGATTCATCCTTCACTATCTCTTCTTCATCTTCATCCTCTTCTTGGATAGGATCAATGAGGGGCAGCTCATCTTGACTAGTTCTACACCTTGAGGATCTTACGGATAGTAAAGTGTATGGAGGAGCTATCTCACTTGAACCTAATCCCTACCTGTTCTGATAAAAAATCTTTGCATGCGAGGATGAGGATATGATGTTCTTGAAGTTTTCCTCATCAAGAACATACTTTTCTGCCCTGGCCATGCTGATCATAAGCTTAGCATGTCGTTAAGTTAACTTGGTAATAAGATCTTTGATTTGAGTCATGTAATTTGTGTGCTCATGCTTAAGAGCTGAAATTGTCTTCTCTAAATATTTTATTGTAAGTTTATAATCATTGTTAGCTCTTTTTATGTCAACTTTTAAAATACCAGAACTCAGGATCAGATCTCACTTTCAGGTTATAAGACCTGTACATATTTACTTTAGCAATGCATTCAGTGTACCGAGATGTTTTAATACCTTGCTTCTTCATGGTTAGCCACCAGTGCTTGGTTGAGAGAAACATCTTCTACCTGAAAGTCCAATCGAAACCTCCCTCTTCAACAACAACAGCAGCTTGTTGTTTTTGTTGGCTTGTTTTCTCAGGTCTGGGAGCCGCATCAGTGTAGCTTGGTCTTGATTGTGCTTGGCAACCATTAGTCCTTGGTGCATTACACTCCCTAGCAAAATGTCCCATCTGGTTATAGTTGTAATACTTCACTTTGCTTTTATCCAGTCCAAACTTTCCACTTGATACATAGCTGGGAAACTTTCTTCCAGTTCTCTTGCAGAACTACTTGGCTCTATGAGTGAGAAGAGCCATCGGCTAGACTATCTCCATATACTCCAGGTCATCTGGATGAATACAATCCAAGTCTTCAATAGTGAAGAGAAAGTTGCCATAACTTTCATCAGCAGACACAAAGGCTTGAGATTAGCAGCCCTGATCAAGTTCTTTCTAGCTGACTTGGTCATCCTTGGTTCTTTCTTATCTCTAGGAGCATAGTGACCCTTCTTAGGATGATCCTTCTCACTCACTACAAATTCATCCTTCATTATCTCCTCTTTATCTTCATCCTCGTCTTGGATAGGATCAATGAAGGGTAGCTCCTCTTGACTAGTTACACACCTTGGAGATCTTACAGATACTAGAGTGCGTGGAGGAGCTATCTCATTTGAACCAAATCCCTGCCTGTTCTAATAAAAAATCTTTGGATGCGAGGATGAGGATATGATTTTCTTGAAGGTTTTCTCATCAAGATCATACTTTTTTTCCCTGGCTTTGCTGATCACAAGCTCAGCCTGTCATTCAGTTAACTTGGTAACAAGATCTTTGATTTGAGTCCTGTAATTTGTGTGCTCATGCTTAAGAGTAGAAATTGTTTTTTTCTAAATCTTCTATTTAAGTTTATAATCATTTTCAGCTCTTTTAAAGTTAGCTTTTAAAATATTAAGGACTCAAGATCATATCTCACTTCCATGATATAGGACCTATACATATTTACTTTAGCAATGCATTCAGATGTATAGAGATGTTCTAATACCTTGGTTTCTTCTTGGTCAGCCATCAGTGCTTGGTTGAGAGAAACATCTACTACCTGAAAGCTCCAATCGAAACCTCCCTCTTCAACAGAAACAACAGCTTTTGTTTTGGTTGGCTTGGCTTCTGAGGTTTGGGAGCTGTATTAGTGTAGCTTGGTCTGGATTGTGCTTGGACACCATTAGTCCTTGGTGCCTTGCACTCCCTAAAACAATGTCCCATCTGGTTAGAATTGTAACACACTTTGCTTTTATCCAGTCCAAACATTCCACTTGATACATTGTTGGGAAACTTTTTACGGTTCTCTTGTAGAACTTCTTGGCTCTATGAGTGAGAAGAGCCATCTGCTGGACTATTTCCATATACTCCAGGTCATTTGGATGAATACAATCTAAATCTTCAAAAGTGAAAAGAAAGTTGCCACAACTTTCATAAGCAGACACAAAGGCTTGAGATTAGCTCCCTTGATCATGTTCTTTCTAGCTGACTTGGACATCATTGGTTCTTTCGTCTCTCTAAGAGCATAGTGACCCTTCTTAGGATGATCTTTCTCACTCACCTTCTCTCTAGGAGCATAGTGACCCTTCTTAGGATGATTTTTCTCACTCATTACAGATTCATTCTTCACTATCTCCTCATTATTTTCATACTCTTCTTGGATAGGATCAATAAGAGGTAGCTGATCTTGGCTAGTTACACACCTTGGAGACCTTACGGATAGTAAAGTATGTGGAGGAGCTATCTCATATGAACCAAATCCCTGCCTGTTCTGATAAAAAATCTTTGGATGCGAGGATGAGGATATGATGTTCTTGAAGGTTTCCACTTCAAGAACATACTTTTTTGCTCTGGCTTTACTGATCACAAGCTCGGGTTGTCATTCAGTTAACTTGGTAATAAGATCTTTGATTTGAGTCCTATAATTTGTGTGCTCATGCTTAAGAGTTGAAATTGTTTTTTCTAAATCTTCTATTTTAGGTTTATAATCATTTTCAACTCTTTTAAAGTCAGCTTTTAAAATATTCAAGGACTCAACATCAGATCTCACTTTCAGGTTATAGGACCTGTCATATTTACTTGCAATGCATTCAGGTGTACAGAGATGTTCTAATACCTTGGCTTCTTCATGGTCAGCCATCAGTGCTTGGTTGAGAGAAACATCTTCTACCTAAAAGCTCCAGTCGAAACCTACATCTTCAACAGCAACAATAGTTTCTTGTTTTGGTTGGATTGGCTTCTCAGGTCTGGGAGCTATATCAGTTTAGCTTCGTCTGGATTATGCTTGGCCACCATTACTCCTTGGTGCTTGCACTCCCTAGAAAAATGTCCCATCTGGTTACAGTTGTAACACTTCACTTTGATTTTATCCGGTCCAAACTTTCCACTGGATACATTGCTGGAAAACTTTCTTTTGGTTCTCTTATAGAACTTCTTGGCTTTATGAATAAGAAGAGCCATCTGCTAGACTATCTCTATATACTCCAGGTCATCTGGATGAATACAATCCAAGTCTTCAAGAGTGAAGAGAAAGTTTCCACAACTTTCATCAGCAGACATAAAGGCTTGAGATAAGTTTGTCTCTTGGAATGGGCCTTCTTGGATGTAGCTTTCCCTTGGTGTTTCAGGGAAGGTGATAAAAGGGCCCTTTTGTGAGTTGTCAGAGTAGTAGATAAGATGATGTTGTGGTTCTCTACTATCCCTTTTAACCATATTGAGGGCTAAACTCTGTTGATTGCTGAAAGAGCTGCTTGATGGATTCTACATGTTCATTTCCATGCGGTTGCCACTAAGGATACCATACAGCTCTGTGAGAGTAAGGGTGGAGAGGTTTTCAGTTCTCTTAATGGCCACATAATAGTGAGTCCATTTTCTGGGAAGAGAAACTTCCTCACAATGTCCCTATTCTCAAGTTTAACTCCAACATACATAATAGTATCTACAATCTCAACATACCTAAAGTATTATTGAGTCATAGTTTCACCTGATTTGTAGGTAAAGTTCTTAAGATGCTACTTTATGAGGTCCTTTTTGTTTTCTTTAGCTTCATTAGACCCTTCTTACATGAGCTTCAGTGCATCCCAAAGCTGTTTAGTAATTTTGCACTTCTTGAAGCCTCTGTATATAGAGTTGGGAAGAGCAGCTTAGAGAGTGATCATGGCCTTCTGATATATGTCAATCTTCTTCCAATCTCCTAAGAATAGTCAGCCATTTCCTTTGGAATCATCCCACCTCCAGCAACGGCTGAAGAGGTGCTAGGGATGTGATGTCCTTCGACAACAGATCTCAACATACTGCCGTCTTGAGACTTGATGAACCCTTCCATACATTGGCACCAAGTATCAAAGTCATCAAGAGTGATCAGTGAAGATTTTGTCATGGTACCGATTTCCATGTCAGCCTTAGTAAGAGCTGCCATTTGAGCTGGTAAGTGTTTTGGGAAACTGAAATGATTAAAGATGGTGATATCTTACAATCAAGAGCCTAAAATGATCTGATACTAATTACAGGACTAGTGAAGGGTTAATACAACAGTTTCACAAGGTTGGAGAGACTTAGAACACTTAAGAGATCAAATAGTGAACCGACAATATTTGAAGCAATAAACACAAGTAAAGAACACAAGCAAAACACGATAAGATGGTTTTCAAGAATAATGTATATTGCTCTCAAGTGTTTTTACAAATGTTACAAAGCTTAATCCTATGGACTTGTACCTGAGATACTTTATACTACATCCTACAGCTAGCCATTATTTGAAGGCTAGCTGAAACACTAATCTAGACAACAAGATCAATTTAAAGTCAAAAAGGCATATTGCCTTTTCGACTAGTGACTATAACATGCCATAGCTCACATCCTTATCTAATACAAAAAGGATAAAAATACATAACTAGAAAGTTACAGACTCTAAGACCATAATCTATAGTTGACAAAAGTATGGACTTTTCACTAACTCATATAAGTTGGTGAGTCCTCAGAAGTGGCAGCGAAAATTGGTCAAGCTTTTCTCAAAAGTGAGTCAGAGAAAGCATGTCTTCTCTATCTTTGGAAGAAATCAATTTCTTGGCTTCAAAAGACGTTGTCTTGAAACTTTGAGAGACTTCATCTTTGGCTTCGGAAGAAATGGTTTAGTGAATTTCAATGAGTTGTATCAAATCTTCTGAACAACTTTCCTTATACTTAACATGTACATGCTAAGAGCTCTTTGGTTGCATTAGTCTCTAAGTATACTCCTAGAGTATCCATTGTACAAGCATGGCCCGTTCCATCCAATGTTAAAGAAGTTCAAAGATTGCTAGGATTAACTGGTTATTACAGACGTTTCATATGCAATTATGGGCTGATTGCTCGCCCCCTTACCATCCTTACAAAGAAAGACGGGTTTTGCTGGAACGATGAAGCTCTATCCACCTTTAATGCTTTGAAGCAGGCTCTTTTATCAGCTCCAGTACTTTGGTTACCGGATTTTTCAAAGACTTTTGTGGTGGAATACGATGCTTCTTCCGCAGGTGTTGGTGCCATTCTTTCTGAAGAATAACACCCAATTGCATATTTCAGCAAAGAATTTTCTCCCTCTAACCAGGTTAAATCAGCCTACGATCGAGAGTTACTAGCACTTGCCTTGCCGTGCAGAAATAGAATCATTACATACTGGGCCGTTATTTCCTGATTCTCACCGACCACTACACCTTCAAGTTTTTACTTAATCAGCGTATTACTACCACTGAACAGCAATGTTTGCTAATCAAACTTATGCCATATGATTTTTCAATGTGTCATCGTTCTGGAAAAGAAAATCGGGGAGCTGACGCTCTCTCACGTATGCCACACTCAAGTGATTTATTAACACTAACTGTACATTATTGTGTTGAAATTGCAAATATCAAAGCGGGCATCAACACTGATCCATACACGAGGGATTTATCCAATGATTACAATCTGATCCCTCGTCTGTGGCTAGGTTTACTTTAGTGGATCAGCACTTATTTTACAAACAAAGATTGGTAGTACCTGATTTGTCGCATGTCAAGCTTAATTGTTGCAGGAAGCTCATAACACTCCAACGAGAGGTCATGGAGGTTTCTTGAAAATGCTTAAGAAGTTGTCAACTTGGTATTTTTGGCCTAAGATGAAGCACGAAGTTTGTGTGTAGGAGTGTATTGTGTGCCAATAGCAAAAGTACCAAACTTTATCTCCTGCTGGTTTGTTGCAGCCCTTTCTTATTCGGACACGGATTTGGGAGGACATCTCACTAGATTTTATTATGAGCCTTCCCCTATCTAACCGATGGGACACCATACTTATTGTGGTGGATCGTTTAAGCAAATACGCTCGATTTATTGGTCTTTCCCATCCGTGTACTACAAAGAGTGTAGCTTTTGTGTTTTGTAAAGAGATTGTACGTTTGCATGGCTTCCCACATTCTATTATTTCAGACCGGGACGTGATTTTTCTTAGTAATTTCTAGCAAGAGCTATTTCGGTTAAGCCAAGCCAATCTTCAACACAGCACCAGCTACCACCCCCAAACTGATGGGCAAATGATAACCGGTGTTTGGAAGCATACCTCTGTTGCTTTGCTCATGAACAACCTACCAAATGGAGTATTGATCTTCCTTGGGCTAAATTTTCATACAATACTAGATATCACACTTAATTTTCATACAATACTAGATATCACACTTCCATTGGTACTGCTCTATTCACTGTTGTTTATGGTCAAGACCCACCACCTCTAATCCATTACTCCCAGGGAGACACAAAGAATGACGACCTGGAGCAGCAACTGATCTTGCGGGATGATAGGTAATCTTACGAAAGCTCAAGAACGTATGCATACTCAGACCAATAGTAATCGCCAGGAGCTTTTATTTCAAGTGGGCGGCTATGTATTTCTGGAAATTCAACCATACCGTCAGTGTAGTCTGGTGAAACGGCGGCTTGAAAAGCTGTCTCCATGGTTCTTTGGGCCATATCAGGTCAAACGTCTCATTAGCCCTGTGGCTTACGACTTAGAGCTTCTAGCAGATGCTAAAATCCATCCTGTCTTTCATGTTTCCATGCTCAAGCCAGCATATTGTCACGACCTGCCTAAAATCAAATCGTGTATCTCGAATTCCGGAAGTTTCCGGAATCATACGGAGGCATATAGGGCTGTCCGGAAGTCTCCGGAACAGCCTAAAACGTGTTGGACCTTGAAGGAACACAAGTGGGTATCCAAAACAACCTTGAATCATCAAGAATGATCAAGATATTCACTTGGAAATATCTAGGAGTTGGGTTCTCATGAAAGGTCTAGAATGGCCTTCAAAGATCTATCAAAATATCATATAAATATTGTATTATTAGAAAACTCTAGATCAAGAATGATCTAGATACATGAGACAAGTATAAATAGGTAATGAAGTCCTCATTTGTAGGTACCCAAAATCCATACAAGTCTAGTGTAAAGCACTTGTAAAGCACACTTGTAAACTACCTTGTAAGCAATACAAAGTCATTTGTATTACAAGCTTGCAAACGCTTCCGCATCGTAACTTGAATTGTTACTTCGTTTGGGTCACAAAGGCTGAACTTAGAAGGATTCTAAGTGCCGCACGAGAGTCGAATAAATCACTCCGTGACAAGTGGTATCAGAGCAACGTCGGTTCATTTGGATGGCAACCGAAACTAGCAAAAGTGCAGCTGTTGAAGATAAACGAGGCCGAGATGAATCCCAAAAGGGTCAAAGAAGAACGAGGTATGTCCACGGATCGTACCTTGGAAAAACGAGTTAATGACCTGGAGGCAGGCCTTGTCGAAACAGGATCTCAGGTCGACATTTGTCTCCAACGATTGGACGTATTAGAAGAAGACTTTAATGAGCTCCGAGAAGGACTCAAGGCTGCTATGGAATTACTTCGAGATGAAGTAAAACTGATGATCAAAGATGCAATTGGAGACGCTACGACTAAGTTGCGAAAAGAGATGGATGATCTATCCAATGACATGCATCGCAGCCTACTTGGCATGGAAGCCAAAATAAACGATTGCAACAAAGCCATGATCACAACAGGAGGGAACGTTGTGAACCTGACACCAAGAGTTGAAATTCCCAAACCATCACCGTTTATGGGCAAACGAGAAGCTCGAGCGGTTGATGACTTTATCTGGGAAATGGAGCAGTACCTAGGAGGGGTACAAGTCTTCGATGACGCCACCAAAATAAAGACAGCAACGTTGTATTTGAAAGATACGGCAGCGCTGTGGTGGAGACGTCGAAGCATGGATATCGAACGAGGTACGTGTACCATCAAAACTTGGACTGAATTTGTTCAAGAACTCAAACGACAATTTTATCCGGTAAATGCTGAACACGAAGCGAGAAGTCGACTTCGTAAGCTCAAACAAACCGGGACCATCAAGGACTATGTCAAAGAGTTTACAACACTTGTCCTTGAGATCCCGGACTTATCGGATAAAGACTCCCTCTTCTACTTCCTCGATGGTCTGCAATCATGGGCCAAGATAGAACTAGAGCGAAGAAATGTTCAAGATCTTGCTTCAGCAATTGCAATAGCTGAAAGCTTGATCGATCTTAAAGAAAAACGACCATATAGGCCTATGAATGAGGAATGTGATGAGGAGAAAGGTGGGGGAGTTAAGCCCAATTATGATCGGAGGGTGGAACCAAGGAAACCACCACGATACGACAACGAAAAGCGCACTCCAAAATCTTGCTTCATATGCGATGGACCGCATAACGCTCGGGATTGCCCGAAGAGACAAAGTTTGCAAGCCATGGTGGTGAGGAATGATGATGCATCCCACGAAGACAAGGAGGTTCGTCTCGGGGCAATGCAACTACAAGTTCTAAACGCGTTAACGGCACATGAAGGGAAGCCGTTAAAGTTGGCTGAGTCGCACCCCACAGAGAGACAGGGCAACATCACAAACACGGAGACAAAAGGACTTCGGTTTGTGAACATAGAAGTGAATGGACGACTTGCAAAGGCACTGGTCGATACCGGAGCAAGTCATAACTTTATCACACGTGAAGAAGCTAAAAGAGTTGGTTTAAGAATCTCCACACGTGATGGATTTCTTAAAAATGCCAATGGTGACACAAAACCGATCGAGGGAATGTCATGGGCTGTCAAGACTAAGATCGGGACATGGCAAGGTAAGCTCGATTTCTCGATAGCACCGTTGGGCGACTATAAGATTGTGCTTGGGATGGACTTTTTCAGAAAAGCAAAAGCCGTTCCAGCAACTTTTTTGAACACCTTGTACATCATCAAGGGCAATCAAGTGCACACTGCGATGCTGGAGTCAAGCACCAGCCAAAAAGGGAAAATACTATCTGTCTTGCGACTCGCAAGAACATGAAACCCAAGAAACACGACGAGGACGTCGTGGGTTTAGGTGGGGGAGAATGTCACGACCTGCCTAAAATCAAATCGTGTATCTCGAATTCCGGAAGTTTCCGGAATCATACGGAGGCATATAGGGCTGTCCGGAAGTCTCCGGAACAGCCTAAAACGTGTTGGACCTTGAAGGAACACAAGTGGGTATCCAAAACAACCTTGAATCATCAAGAATGATCAAGATATTCACTTGGAAATATCTAGGAGTTGGGTTCTCATGAAAGGTCTAGAATGGCCTTCAAAGATCTATCAAAATATCATATAAATATTGTATTATTAGAAAACTCTAGATCAAGAATGATCTAGATACATGAGACAAGTATAAATAGGTAATGAAGTCCTCATTTGTAGGTACCCAAAATCCATACAAGTCTAGTGTAAAGCACTTGTAAAGCACACTTGTAAACTACCTTGTAAGCAATACAAAGTCATTTGTATTACAAGCTTGCAAACGCTTCCGCATCGTAACTTGAATTGTTACTTCGTTTGGGTCACAAAGGCTGAACTTAGAAGGATTCTAAGTGCCGCACGAGAGTCGAATAAATCACTCCGTGACAATATGCTTCGTTTTCTTCTGATAGCATCACCCCATTACCTATCACAAAGGACTAGGAAATAGATTTGTGGCCAGCTTCAGTTATCGCTCATCATTGGGTATATGAAGCTGGTCAACAGGTCTTGGAGCTGCTGATTTCTTGGTGCAATAGACCTGTCGAGAAAGCTACTTGGGAGTCCTATGATTTGCTTGCTGGTCAGTTTCCCTCTTTTCGCCTTGTGGACAAGACTTTTTACCGTGGGGGAAGTAATGATAGGACCCAGCTAGTGTATACAAGGAGAAATAAACAATTTAACACAACTGGGTCAAATTCAGATGGGTCGGATCAATTGGCCCAATTTTGGATCATGGGTCGACCCATTTAGTCAACACAACAGCGAAGTATTTGGGCTGTGGGGAGCGATTCCACACCTGGTTTCCAGGAACGATTAACAACCACAATTAACATAATTAGCAGACTTTTTTAGTTCCATAGATTCATTCTGAAATTTTGATTATCACTTTGTTTGCATTTGGAGATCTAACCCTTCTTGAGTTGAGTCTATCTATCTTAATAAATCGATTGCCATTGTTTCTATCATAACCATAACTAATTTATCAGTTAATCAAAGAACCTTAACTTTTAAAAACACCAATTTATAAAATATTTAGTATTTAAAAAAGAATGGTGTTTTGGAAAAAAATTTATTTTATAAAAAAAATATTTTTTTAAAATAACATTAATAAATAGATCTCTTTCTTAATTTATTAAAAAACTATTTGTAATCTAAAAAAAGAATTAGATAATATTATTAATAAACATGTACTTAATTAATAGAAAAGAGAAGATAGAAAATTTTGACCAGGAATGAGATGTTGACACGTATCTCATTTAGTTTTTTTTTATTAAAATAAGAGCTTACATATTGGAAGGGCATTATGAAATTGAAATGTTAATTTTAAACATTACATCAGATGATTAAACATTTCATTGGTAAGTGTAAAGAAAATAAATGTAAGAAGATTTTTCAATTTTAATTTTATTTGTTCACCAACCAAACAGTAATGTAGATGAAAATTTTTTTAATTCCAATTTCAATTCAAAAAATTCTATGAATCAAATGGAGACTAAATTTTAAGACAATCATATTAACGTTTGACTTCAAAGTTCAAATAGTGGACATTTCAAAATTCAAAAGTTGTCTTCTGGTGATCAGATTTGTAAGAAGAGGAACCAAATTCCCCTAGTTGGTATGGTGGTGGTTCGTAATTTTTAATACATTGTTGTTGTCGTTCATAACCTGCTCAAATTGTTTGCTAAATAGGTAAAGACTATTGTATATCTGATGTATGCACATGCCCGAGTATAAGGATATTATTGTCCATGGAGTTGCTATGTATATTTCAGTAATGTTCTATGTTTCATTGTTGTTTACATGATTTTTAGCACTAGTGATTCATATATTAATGTGTAGAAGGGTTGACTCACTTGAAATCTATTTTACAAATTGTATACCGTTATAGACACAAATATGCTAGATTTCATGTTTATGTTATCGTACATGGATGAATTTCCAGCAATAGTGAAGGTATAGTGTTTAGGTTTTATAGAGAATGATAGATGTCGTTTGGTCGGTCAAAAATAAGTAATCAAGTGTGCCTATTACCCTTAATAGTAAAGGGAAGTAGGGTGTCGAATCACAGGGAATTTGTGGTTAATGTTTAAGTCAACTTGGTTGATTACTGAATTGAAATTAATAGAATGACAAATTGTATAAATATAAACTCAAAACATTGATTGATTGATTGACTTAAAAACAAGTAATGTAATATGAAAGATGAATTAACAATTAATTAAAAAGGGTAGTCATTCCCGGGATTCAGATTCAAAGACAATATTAGTTCTATTCGATTAAGATGAATCACGACAAGTGATTTCTATATAATGATCATATACTTCTTAAACAATTACAAGAGACTATTTTTTATGAGTAGACAGTGACAATACTGAATGGACCAATCAATTAGAATTGCAACCATTCAACAACTTCAAATCACTGACTTCAATTTAGAATATCAAATAGAAAAACAACTCAATTAAACAAAACAAATAATTATCTTACAAGAATCTTTCACCCGGGAACAACTACTAAACGAATTAGCCGCTCATGGTTATGTATTGATCTTCAAATCTCATGTAGAAAGGCATGATTCATGATGGATTGATGAATTGGAAGCTTGGAATGATGGAAAATAAAGTGGAAAATCGTCCTTGTTCGTCCTTGGAGGCTAGAGGCCAGTCCCCTTTTGAAACCCTAATGTTAGGGTTTAAATAGGTTTTGAAATTTGAAACAACCCTCAAAATATGGCGTTAGACCGTAACTTACGGCCTATAGGCCGTAGGTTACGGCCTACCATCAACTAGACGGCCAAACCTTCTGTCTTACGGGGGCAGACGGTCTTGGCACAGGGCCGTAAGTTACGGCCTGAGGCCGTAGCTTACGGCCTCCTTGCAAGTTGCATAGTTTTCTTTATTTTCAGCACCTTTCAACCCGTAGTCTTGGTATCCTTTGTATCCTTCTCAAATAAAGTCTATTAAGCTTCATTTAACCTACAATTCAAACACGCAACAAAGTAATATTGTTTGACATATAAAATATATTAAAAGTGCAATATTATCTATAATAAGTGCATGCATATTAACCAATCATCACATCCCCACACTTGACATTTGCTTGTCCTCAAGCAAACTCGCTTGTAACACTAAACCTTCTTTAGACAAAAACAATCCCCATTTCTTTACAAGTGCTAGCTAAGGTTCAAAGTCATACCCGGTTCAATCATAAAATCAAAAGCACTATAATTTTTGTCAGACCATGAATTAAGAATCATCTACCCGGGCCTAATAAGCTTAAGTGTTTCCCAATGCATGCAACACACCCCTCACAAGTGTCACTCCTCTCGGTTTAATTTCTGGACTAGTGAAAGATGCACTAGTATATTTCTGTAGTACTCTCAAACCAAGAAAAGAAACACAATTACCATAAGCTTGCCAAACAATCATAACTCCACCACTTAACGCAAGTAAATGCACAAATCATAAGGACTTTACAAGGGTTGTAACATTAGGCTAGGGTTAGGGTGCGGAAAAGGAATTTAAAAGTGGCTAAAATGGTAATGGAATCCAATTAGATATGCTATAACAACTACTAATAACTACTCATAATTCGGGTAAAGTTGACCCGTTATTCTTCTGACTCAACAATACTCAACTAAAAAACTTAGGCACTTTGTTCACCCATACTCATAACTCTTTCTTTTCTTTTCATTTTCTTTTTTTTCAATTTTTTCTAAACATAAAAATAATGCAAACAACTAACACACTTAGCAATATCTAAAGGATTCCACTACACGGGTAACAAGAAACACTAGGTTTAAATGGCTCACAGGGTTAACATATATGGGTTGACAAAACGAAAGGTTGGGGCTCTGCAGGGTTTCTAAAGGAATATTGTTGGGTAGGAAATAAACACAGAAAAAGGCTAACAAAAACAATGGGTTAATCCTAATGCCTTACTCATCTTTGTGCAATAACTTAGTTTGTGGTCCCGAAATGTATCTATTAGGCAAGTTCTAGAATCATGAATTTATCTGGTAATTCACACAAAAGAAAATTGAGCAATCATTCCTAATAATATTCTAATGCTCATATAAAAGGCTCAAACATCTCACCAAAAATTGTGTGGAATAGGGTTGCCGATATGAAGCATGCATAAAATCCAACCCGCCAGCTTATTACCCCCGGTTAGACACTTCTAATAATTCATAATCTTTTATTATCCTTTTTTTGAACCAATCATGACTAAGGACCACTACTCAAACGATATGTTAAGAGAAAAAAAGGATAATATTTGATTGAACAAATTTGCAAACTACTGGTTCCTGGTCCATTGACAAGTAGTGGTCCTTAGTCATGGTTGAAATGTAACCCCCCATCACTTATGATCACACGGGGAATTCCAAAACGTGTAAGAATATTTGATTGAACAAATTTGCAAACTACTACATGATCATTGGTTATGGTGGCGATTGCTTCGATTCATTTAGACACATAATCCACCGCCATAAGAGTTCGGGAATGAGCCCATGAAATCAATTCCCCAAACATCAAAGATGTCTACAACTAGAATCGGTTGCATGGGCATCTCATTCCTTCTATAAATGCTACCCCTCTTTTGACAATTTGTACAATGCCTAGCAAACTCTAATGCATCTTTAAAACCTGTTGGCCAATAAAGCCCACTAGCTAGCACTTTTTGTGCTGTTTTGTGTCCGCTGAAATGGCCCCCGCATGCGGATGTATGCAAATGTCTCAGCACACTTTGAAACTCTTCATCGGGTACACATTTACGAATCACTTGATCAACTCCAATCTTGAATAGGTCTGGCTCCTCCTAAAGGTACTCTCTTACTCGATTCTCAAACTTCTGCTTCTTGCTCTTAGACCACGTCTCTGGAATCTCACCAGTAACCAAAAAATTAGCAAAGTTAGCATACCATGGTCCTGTAGAAACAGACATTAGAAATTCATCAGGGAATTTCTCATTGATCTCCTCGTCATCAGAAGCATCGTTCTCATGAACAACCCATGACAAATGATCAGCTACAACATTTTCACTACCCTTTTGTCACGGATTTCCAAATCAAACTCTTATAATAGAAGGATCCACCGAATTAGGCGAGGCTTGGCATCCTTCTTCTCCATGAGGTATTTGAGCGCACTGTGATCAGAGTAAACAATTACTTTACTACCCCATATGTAAGATCTAAATTTATCCAAAGCATATACTACTGCAAGTAACTCCTTTTCTGTTGTTGTGTAATTTAACTGAGCATAAAAGTTTTGCTTGCATAGTATATGGCAACGGGTTTCTTATCCACCCCTTGACCCAAAACAGCCTCGATAGCAAAATCACTTGCATCACACATAATTTCAAATGGAATTGTCCAATCCGGTGATTGCAATATCGGGGCTTGTACCAATTGTTCTTTAAGCAATTTAAAAGATTTCAAACATTCTTCATTAAAATCAAATGGTACATCTTTCAAAAGTAGGTTACATAAAGGTTTTGTGATGACGCTAAATCCCTTAATAAACCTACGATAAAACCCCGCATGACCCAAAAATGACCTAACCCCCTTAACATTGGTTGGAGGTGGCAATGTAGATATAACTTGTATCTTTGCCCTATCCACCTCCATTCCTTTTTCGGACACAACATGACCCAAATCAATACCCTCCTTTACCATGAAATGACACTTTTCCCAACTCAAGACCAAATTTGTTTCAACACATCTTTTAAGCACTTTAGACAATTCATTTAAACATGACTCAAAAGATGGGCCAAAAACTGAAAAATCATCCATAAAGATCTCTAGGGAATCCCCAACCATATCAGAAAAGATACTCATCATGCACCTTTGAAAGGTGGCTGGAGCATTACATAGCCCGAATGGCATTCTCCTGAATGCAAATGTACCATAGGGGCATGTGAATGTGGTCTTTTCTTGGTGGTCAGGATGTATAGCTATTTGGTTATAACCTGAATATCCATCTAAGAAACAATAAAATTTCTGACCTGATAACTTCTCAATGATTTGGTCAATAAAGGGCAAAGGAAAATGATCCTTTGAGGTGGCTGCATTTAATTTCCTGTAATCAATACAAACAAGCCACCCGGTTACAGGCCGGGTGGCTAATTGCTCACCTTGTTCACTCTTAATTACCTGAATGCCAGCTTTCTTGGGTACTCTTTGGGTTGGACTCACCCAAGCACTGTCTAAAATGGGATAGATGATCCCTGCATCCAACCACTTGATCACCTCTTTCTTAACTACTTCACGCATGTTAGGATTCAATCTTCTTTGAGCATCTCTTACGGGTTTAGCATCCTCGTCAGTGATAATCTTGTGCATTACAATAGATGGGCTTATACCTTTTAGATCTGCTGTTGTCCAACCAATGGCTGCCTTGTGATCTTTTAACACCTCCAACAATGCTTCCTCTTGCTTTTCATCCAGATCTGCTGCAATAATAACAGGGAGAGTTTGGTCCTCACCCAGAAAGGCATATTTCAAGTGCTTTGGCAGATCCTTCAATTCAGCCTTCGATGGACTAATTAATGATGGCTTCAACCCCGATGAAATCTCCTCAGGTAAGTTCTCAACATGATGTGTCCATGGAGGCCTACCTTCTTTAAATGCCATCACTTCCACACTCTTCAATTCTTCCATCAGCTCTTGTTCCTGCTCAAACCTGTCACAAACAAAACACATCTCTGTGGCGTCATCCCCACAGTGAGGGATGCACCTATCAACAATGTCTGCCATGAAGCATTCATCATCAACCATAGAGTTAGATCTATTTGAAAAAACATTTAAAACATTTAATCTGATCTTTCTATTACCAAATGTCATATCAACAGTACCACTGCCATAATCAATCAAAGCATGTGCAGTGGCTAAGAAAGGTCGACCTAAAATCACATTTGGTTGTTTTGTTTTACCAGCAGACACATAATCCAATACCAGAAAATCAACAGGATAATAAAACTCCTCAACCTTGACAATTACATCTCGCACGATCCCTCTTGGGAGTTTAAGGGTCAAATCAGCTAACACTACAGTAGTGTCAGCTTGACGCAGTGGACCAAAATCATATTGATCGTACAAACTCCCGGAGAGGATGCTTACACTTGACATTTTAAAATCACCAACTTGGATATATATTAAAGGCATTCCTAGATCTTGTAGTTTAGCTGGAAGGGACCCAGTCAAAATGGTACTAACTGGTTCGGTTAGATCAAGTTTCTTAGGAAACTTATGGTGCCGTTTCTGGGTGCACAAATCCTTGAGATATTTAGCATAGGCGGGAACCTGTTTAATTGCATCAATTAAGGGTAAATTAATTTTTACTTGTTTAAACACTTCCCACATTTCCTCTTGTTGTGGGCCCCTTTTTCTTTCAGAATTGACTTTCTTTTGGCTTTCCAAAGCTTTAGGAAAAGGAGCAGTCTCCTTTTCCTTAGCTTTAGGAGCTTCTATGTTAGTGCTCGGTTTTGATGTTTCTTGAAAAGTCACTTTTTTTGTTGATTTCATTTTTATTACAGCTTCCCCCTCACTATCACTTTCACCATCAGGGCCAAAATCTACCATTTCCCCCTCCGTATAGGTTTTAAGTGATGGTGAATTAACCTTATTATAATATACCTTACCAGAACGAAGTATACTTACCTGACCAACTGGATTCTGCTTTGTAGTCTTTGTTCCCGAATACTGGTGAGTTGGGTTGACATTTGTATCGCTTGGCAGCATCCCACTACTCTTCTTATTTTCATGTAACTCGGTTGTCATTTGTCCCATTTGAGTTATTACTGATTGGATGGCCTTGTCATCGAGCTCTATCTTTTGCTCCATCCTTTTAAGAATCTCCAAGACCTCATTGATTCCAACTGCATTGGAAGTTCTTTGACTACTCGGTGGAGGATAGGACCGTTGGTAACCTCCTTGACCATTCTGAGAACGGGGTTGATATTGTTGTCCTGTTCTTTGCCTAATTCCTTGAAAATTTGGATTAGATTGATTATTAGAATTTCCATACCTGAGATTCGGATGATTTTTAAGGCCTGGATGGTAAGTGTTGGAGTTCATATCATAACTCCTGCTACCTTCTTGCAACTGATTCACTTCTTCATGTCCAATTTCTCCATGAGGGCATTGCTCAGCCAAATGGCCTAGTTCCTCACATACAGCACATACGTCATAAACTTGACCACCACTTTGCCCTCCAGAACTGAGCTGCACCAGTTGTTGCTCTATTTTACTCAACCTGTCATGTTCAACTGTAGCGCTAGCAACTGCTTTAACAACCGGATGTCTTGCTCTTCTACCAACTTAGGCTTGCCTCTTTGAATTGGTTGACATCCTTTCTAAATATTCCCAATCTACGGCTTCATCATTTGTACCAAATATCCCATTAGAAATAGAATTCAAATTCTGTAGGTCTTCTGGTGGCAGTCCTTCAAGGATGGAATTCAATAGTTCCCAGTCGTCTATACCATGATGAGGACAATTCTTGATCATCATTTTGAACCTGGTATAAGCTTCATGAAACAATTCACCCGATGCTTGTGTAAAACCCCTTATGTTCTTCCTTGCATCACTAGTTCTCTTATTTGTGAAGAACTCATTCAAAAACTACGGTTGCATATCTTGCCAGGTGAATATAGATGCAGATGGTAAAGACTGAAACCATTGTTGTGCTTTATCCTCTAGTGTAAACTAAAAAAGAACCAATTTGAATTCATCTGGAGTAAATCCCTATCCTCCAATGGTGTTACATCTTGCATCATAAGCTGCCAAATGTTGGTAAGGTTCTTCAGTTGCCAATCCATGGTACTTAGGAAAATTTTGGATTGAGTGGGATCTCACTTCGAATGATCTTCCCTGGTAAACTGGAAGAACTACTGGTGACAGATTCACTGCGAGTGCTGGTCTAAAATGGCGTTCAATCCCCCTCACAAGACCTTGATTTACCCTTCGTGGTACCCCTTGTGGTGCAATCAGTTGTGGCCCCCTATTTACTGGAGGTCCTCTTAGTCTAGGCCCCTGCTGTTGTTGTTGTTGAGGAGGAGGAGCTTGGTACCTCGGAATTACTGGTTCAGTCTATTATTGTGGATACCTAACTCCTTCTGGGTCTATTCTATCACCAGCAAATCCTGTACTTGTGCCAATACCAATGTCAATACCCTCTCCATGCAATCCCCTGCTGCCTATATAATCAAACCTGTTCTCCAGTTGCTCTTCATAATTTTCATAATCTTCTTCATATCCATACGGACCTCCACCATAACTTACCCCTGAAGTATGTTTTGTAAATTTTAGTGGGGGTGACTGAAACTGTGGTGGTTGTTGCTGTGAGAAAAGGTTGCTACTGGATTGATGTTGTTGAACTGAGGGGCCCTCATCTACTATCCTCACATAGGGTGAGGTATAATTAGTGTCAACTCGGGTAATAGCAGGTTGAGTCTCAGGTTGTGTGAAAGTAGGACGTGGTGGTATCGGACTTGTTTCTTGAGTGGTTGTGAATGTTGTTGAGAATAAACCCGAATCAGCTAGGGTTGTGCTTTGACCTGTTGTCCCTGAGAATGGTTGACCCGATGGTGGTGGATCAATAGGTTTCTTTGATGGATTGCTTGTATCCTCCATTTTGGTACTCTGTGGGCTTGGAGGTATTCCTGTCCTATGAATAATTCGATTGTGACGAGCAGTTTTCTCAATCTCAGGATCGAAAACTAATGGGGAAGTCTTTCCTGATCCTCTTGTGTGATGCATGCAATGTAGAATCATCTGCACAACATAAACAAAGCAAAACCACGTGTAACACCGACTTTAAACAAAAAAGCAAAAACTAAAAAGAAAATTATTTTGGATTTTTTTTAAAACTTTTTATCAACTAAACTAAACTAAACACTAAGCGCATAAATTCCCCGGCAACGGCACCATTTTGATCGATGTCGTTTGGTCGGTCAAAAATAAGTAATAAAGTGTGCCTATTACCCTTAATAGTAAAGGGAAGTAGGGTGTCGAATCACAGGGAATTTGTGGTTAATGTTTAAGTCAACTAGGTTGATTACTGAATTGAAATTAATAGAATGACAAATTGCATAAATGTAAACTCAAAACATTGATTGATTGATTGACTTAAAAACAAGTAATGTAATATGAAAGATGAATTAACAATTAATTAAAAAGGGTAGTCATTCCCGGGATTCAGATTCAAAGACAATATTAGTTCTATTCGATTAAGATGAATCACGACAAATGATTTCTATATAATGATCATATACTTGTTAAACAATTACAAGAGACTAATTTTTATGAGTAGATAGTGACAATACTGAAAAATAGACCAATCAATTAGAATTGCAACCATTCAACAACTTCAAATCACTGACTTCAATTTAGAATATCAAATAGAAAAACAACTCAATTAAACAAAACAAATAATTATCTTACAAGAATCTTTCACCCGGGAACAACTACTAAACGAATTAGCCGCTCATGGTTATGTATTGATCTTCAAATCTCATGTAGAAAGGCATGATTCGTGATGGATTGATGAATTGGAAGCTTGGAATGATGGAAAATAAAGTGGAAAATCGTCCTTGTTCGTCCTTGGAGGCTAGAGGCCAGTCCCCTTTTGAAACCCTAATGTTAGGGTTTAAATAGGTTTTGAAATTTGAAACAACCCTCAAAATATCGTGTTAGACCGTAACTTATGTCCTATAGGCCGTAGGTTACGGCCTACCATCTAGCAGACGGCCAAACCTTCTGTCTTACGGGGTTCACAGACGGTCTTGGCACAGGGTCGTAAGTTACGGCCTGAGGCCGTAGCTTACAGCCTCCCTGCAAGTTGCATGGTTTTCTTTATTTTCAGCACCTTTCAACCCGTAGTCTTGGTATCCTTTGTATCCTTCTCAAATAAAGTCTGTTAAGCTTCATTTAACCTACAATTCAAACACGCAACAAAGTAATATTGTTTGACATATAAAATATATTAGAAGTGCAATATTATCTATAATAAGTGCATGCATATTAACCAATCATCAGAGAACACCGTGGGAAGGGAAGCAATATGATGTACTCTGTAGGAAATTCCATGAGTTCATTTTACATATGGAGCTGTTTATTATAGAAAATGAATGGGTCGGATGTTGCGATCAAGAGAATTTAAGCAAGTTGCTTTTTCGAGAAGCCAAAGGAAAGCAGTAAACGGATAAACAAGTACCCTCAAAATAGCGCATGCATAGTTTTTGACTTGATATTATTATGAATATGTACCTACTACAGACCGGAAGTGGGAAAACACGACCTTGCTTGGTGAGATAAATGATCTTGAAATAAAACTAAGCCCAAATCGTGGAATGACACAAGGATCTTTGAGTTCTTATTTGGTAGAATTATTGTGGTATGAAATATATAACGTTACCGAATTTTATTTCTATTCTACCCCTTCATTAGTAGTTTAAATGTGCATTTTCACAATTATATGTACACGAAGAGGAAAATGAAAGGATGAAAGACTTAAGTACAGCTGCAAGTGTTCTTTCTTGGAGACATGCAATGAAAGATTAACTTTCTGTTCTTGCTCAGCCCCGCCGTGGGAAATTGCAGTCGTTGTTTATTGCACAACGATATAAGAAAATCAAGTTTGGTTTTTTATTAATTATAAATGTTCAGGATATTCGTTTTCATAACAATGGTTTTAGTTCTATCATATGCACAAGGTGGATAAATTGAATAAACAAATATGGAGTTTAGAACTATTGAAATGATGCGTTTTGATGTTGGTAATTTTCTATTGTAGTCTGTTAAGTGTGGTTTACAATTTAAAAAAACATGCAAGCATAGTCACAACTAGATTCAATTTTCTAACATGCAAATTTGTGATAATAACAGGTAGCCAACATGATGCGGGCTCAAGTGTTGAAGACCGGCCTTAATGTTTTTGAACGCCCAAGACCGCGCTGCACGAAAATGGGCATAACCTGGGCTACGAGCCTCCGTTTCTGACGTGCTACTAGTCAAAACGACCGTGGAAACGAGGGCTACGACATGGTAACCAGACATCGGCGGGTTATACCGTTATTTTTCCAAAATAAGGCCTCTAAATGGGTTTTTCGGCCACTTTTATGTTTTTTTCTAGTTTTTGTTTTGTTTTGGGCTTTTGTTTGGCCCATGGTTGTTTGTTTTAGGCCCGTTCGAATTTTGACTTGTTATTTAAGTTTTCTTGATGTAATATGGATGGTCACTTGATCATTTCTGCAATTAAAATTTTGTCTTTTCAAATTCGTGACTTTTGGGGTCGAATTTGGGGGTTTGGGGTGAAGATCATCATGGGTATTCGCAGAATCAACGTGTTTGAGCTTCGATTTCATTCCGTGCGCTACATCACAATAGGGACAATGATGTGCAATTAGCCGATTATGCAGAAAGCGAGTTTCTTGGTGATCGAACAGGTGATCAAATTCATTTTTAAGTTGACCATTTAGTTTACAAGGGTACTGATATATATTTCTCTAACTAAAGGTCAAAGCAACCAAGGGCATGGTCTAATATTTAAAAGCTTATTGTTCAAATTCTCATTTATCTCTATCTACTATAAATATTTTTTCCATATATTAAGTTTTCATTAGTGCAGCATGATTTCATCTGTCATGTTCTTCGTTTTGAATAAAGATGATGAATTTGTTTTCATTTTACTGAATTTTTTTAATTGTTCGCAACTTTTCACATGTCACTGTAACTTGACCCGACTTGACCCAAACAAGATTAACCCAACACTCACCCACATTAATCTTAATTCGGTTCTCAGTTCTCTTGCTTCTTTCTTGCTTATCTTGCTCTTTCTTTCTATACCCGGTACCGGTTTTCTTGCTAATCTTGCTACTTTCTTGCTTAATTCGAATCTTTCTTGCTTGCTTACTTACTTCGAATCATCTTTCTTGCTAACTTGCTTACTTTCTTGCTCGCTTTCTTTGTTTTGCTCTTGCTACTCAAACCACACATCTTGCTCTTGCTATACGAACCGCACTTGTGGTTTCTTGCTTACACACTTGTTTTCTTCTACGTCGGGCTCATAATTAATTCAATAACTTGCTTGTGTGCTTACATGTTCAAATTAATTAAGATGCCTGCTTTCTTGCTTTCTTTCTTCGATGGCGGTTTTGACCTTTTCACGTGTTTGGTTGCTTACTACCTTCGATTAATTTCAGCAGGTTGCTTGCGTGCTTTCCTTTGAAATCAAAACAGCCGTAAGTGTGTGCGCCCCTACTTCACCTACCTTCTTGTGTACTTGCTTGGTTTCTTATCAATCTTCTCTACCATTCTAATCAACACCTTCACATTCTCACTGCTTCTATCGTCTTTCTTTCTGCTCATCTCTCGTTAGCCCTGCAACCAAGGGTTGCTTCCTCTTTCAAAAATCGACTCTCAAAACAACTTTCGTTTCTAACCTTGGGCTCTGATATCAAATGTTGGTTTCAGGCCCAAGATCATACTCAAACTCTTACATTCATTACTTGCAATACATATATATAAATAGAGAAAACATCTTGCACCTAAAGAAAAGGAAATTAACTTAACCACTAACCCATTACTCCATTATCTAGACCCACTAATCTTGCTAACTAACTATGACCCACTAATAATTAAAAACATGTGACACAATAAACTTTCTAATAACCCATGACCCATTCACCGTAACTTGACCCGATTTGACCCAATCAAGATTAACCTAACACTGTGGACATGGGTCATGTGCTGAAGCAACTAAAGAAGGTATCAAATTATCTGCAGATCCCTTGAATGTATGTTTCTTGACTTCTCATACGGGTCATCATCAATTAAGTAGTGTCAAAATATGTCATGTTCTTAGTTTTGAATAAAGATATTTATAGTAGATAGAGACTGCAAGGAATGAGAGGCAAGGACCACCGCAGAGAAAGAAATCACGTAGTAAGTGATAGAGTGTGATGTTCGAATAGAACCTAGTTTCTCTTGTAATTAGATGAGTATTTATCCTCCTTCGACTCATCTTAAGATGGGGTGTATATCTTCTCCTTTCCAGATATCTTCCTTGTTTATCTTCCCCTTTTGTTTTTAGTGAAAAGTTTTGGCCGGCTTCTCTTTTGTCTTTACCTGGCAGGGAGAACAGATCCTACCCATAGCCGTTGACTTTACTATTTTATTTGGAAGAAAATATGTGTGTATTTTGATGTTCTTCTTCTCCTCTGTTACTTTCCCTTCTAATTTCCTTTTGTCTTTACCCTGTTTCCCGCTTATTTTATTATTGCTTGTTTACTCCATGTTATCTTGTTATCCTTCCCACGAGGTTTTGTTCCTTGCCAAGAATGTTTGTACCCACATCATCAATGTGTGTTGTTATTTGCACAAGTTATCGTAGTAGAGACGGTGGTTAGAAGATTTTTGGTTTAATGCATCGTTTGGATTATATGATATGTTCTCAATAATATATAACGAGATGATTGATACATTAATATAAAACTAGTGGGTGTGAAAGTTGAAAGATTTCATTATGGTGATTTATAACCACCCGAAAAAAATTATGTACGAAACACTGATAAAAAACTATAATAGAAACAAAAACTATAAAAAAATAAGGAGTAACTTTATAAAATAGTAACCAACTTTTAAAATCTTCCGAAGTAACTTTCTAGTCTCCCTTCGTAATGAAATGCTTTGATTAGCAATAATAGGAATGAAATTAGGAATCTACTTCTCTATGTTATGAAAATACCAATTATGACTACCATACATTAAGGACAATGTATCTCAAGTGTAGGGAGAGGGAAGAATTGAAAAAACTGAACCTTTTTGAAAAATAAATCTTCAAATATGCTTAATTGTGCATGAGAACTAAAAGTTTTTCATACATGGCTAATTATCACTTGTTTGTGCATGTATAGATCCCTTGACATGCTTGTTTTGAAATTATAGTAAGCCACTCTCATTATGAGTTTTTATAAAAGTTTAGGTAGATTCTTAGAAGGCATAACAAACCAGATGGTAGATGACATATGTGCTTCACAATTTTTAACCATTTTCTACCGTTTCTGTGAGAATTTGAGCCTAATTAAGCAATTCATAGCATATGTTAATTTTCTTTAAATTTTTTCATAATGAGGGAAACCATAATATGCATTTAAGTTAGAACTCGTGTAATTGATGCGTGTCAAGATCATGAACCAATATGTGCATAAATGTGATAGAGGTATTAGAAATGAACCATTTGCTTGAACCTTTTTCTTTGAATTCCATACCTTGATAATTTTCTTTTAGATACCATGTTGAGCCCCAACTAGTTGTTTGAATAACCCAACACAATAAGCCTACAAAGCCTTACCCTTTTTATGACACATTAGGGTGATGAAGTCCAATCCATGACATGTTTAGAGTGTCGTTTCAGTAATATCAATAATAGTATAATTAGTTATGAATATGTGAAAAAAGAAGAAAAAAAAAGAGAAGAAAAAAAAGCTAAATATGAGGTCAAAATGACCAAAATATGAAGCAACAAAAATATTGTGAGAATTCGGAGATATTATTGCAACTAGATGATAGAGATTGATAAATAAGACGTCTAGCATGTTAAATTGGATTTCATTCATCATTACCCACTCTGAAACCCTTATTCTATCCCACCTTAAACCTTAGCCTAACATTACAACCCATGAAAGACCTCTTGATTTATGTATTATATTGTGTTAATTGATGGCGATATGATTAATATACGAGCTTATGATAAAAATGTACATTCTTGGTTTGAGAGTTCCAGATATACTAGTATATAATCACTAGTCCACAAAACAAACCAAGAGGAGTGTTTATTGTGAGGAATGTGAATGCATGAATGTTTGAAGCAAAAAGGTGAAAATTATGCCAACTAAAGATTCTAAGTTTAAAACTTGAATCATATTACATGTTGGGTTGTGGATCTTACATGATGAAAGTGAAAAATAAGTATGCCTTTGGACCTTAACTTATACAAAGTTGTGATAGTTTAGCATGTTTGATTAATTAAGGTGAATAGTACAAGTAAGTTTGTTTGAGGACAAACAAAAGGTTAAGTGTAGGGATGTGATCGAGTGCTAATAATTCAAGGTTTAATTGATCTAATTATGTGATTTTACATCATGATTATGGTGGAATAGTTTCAAGTTGTTTGTGTTTTGATTTATAGATGTTAGGAGCTAAAGGAGGCTTATTTTGGAGAAAAAGGAACAAAAGATGAAACTATAAGGGTTGGAGCTGAAAATAAAGAATGTTACAAAAATGGCCCAGAAAACCCAAACTGGCGTATGATACGCTGAGTAGGGGCGTATCATATGCCGGTCATCATATTTATCATACGCCGGTCTTCAACTAACTTTCGGATTTTGTGGAATTTCAAGCTACTTAAACATAATTCAACCCTAATTCGAGGGAGAACTTTTGAAGCTTCATTCTTGATGATTCTAAGGCAATTTTTGGTGTTCCAAAGCTCCCCAAATCATCCACAAACATTCTTCAATTAAAGATCAAAGGCATAATGAAGATCATGCGTGGCTAGTTCCTTCTTGATTGCTTTCGGGTGGATAATTCTTTACAAGTGAGATGGTTAGTCATGGTTAGGGTTTCTATGTTAAACACTTTATGATTAAATGTAATTGAAGGTTTTGATTGAGTTAAACAATTTGTTTATAAAGAAAGTTATTTGCTTTATCATCAGTTTCCGGTTTCCTTGCATCGTTAGCTAATTGAGAGTATTAGATAACTTGATATAGATGAATTGGTAACTTTGTGAATGAACGAGTCTTAAAAGACTGTTCCTTGGTTATCACGTCAATCAAAAGCTAAGATCTTGAGTCATGTTATGCAACCGTAAAAGTACATTGGATAACCCATCAATCTTGTAGAACTTAAAACCCGGAAGTGATTGTTTCTTATTACCCTTACTTACCCTTACACAATAAAGGTAGCTAAGACCGACATATTAAATTTTTTTGATCGAGTCTCAACAACCAGAAAAAATGACGCCGTTGCCGGGGAATTAGTGCGCTTAGTGTTTAATAGTTTTTATTTTCTTTTCTTAAAAATTTTATAAAAAAAACCCAAAATGATTTTATTTTTCTGTTTTCCTTTTTATTTGTTTTAATTGTTCAGTTTACGCAAGGTATTTTGTGTTTTCTTGTTTGCAGGTAACCATTACATTAATGCATACAAGATTTTCAAAAAGAACCTCACCATTGCTATTTGATCCAGAAATCGAGAAGACTACAAGAGCGAATCGTGTGTTTCAAAAAGCATCAACTTCAAGGACTTCTCAAATTCGTGGTCAAACAAGATCGGAAGAAGGTACACCATCAGCAGCAATAACTAATCGGATATTAAGCAGACTTTCAAGAACACTCGAAAGTAACTAGTCAAGAATGATGAACAATCCAGAAAACCAAGGAGTACCACAACCCAACCAACCTTTGGGAGATATTCCATTACCCGTATTCCCTCAACCTGATGATCCTCCACCTCAACCACAACCTGTGCAACCTCAACCTCAGGGGCCGATCCCTGTAAATCAAGGTGTGCAAAACCAACCCCCTCCCATAAATTTCCAACCCATGCCAAACTTTTAGGTTTGTAATCTAAGTTTTCATCATAACAGAGAAGGTAGTCATCATAGCAATAAGGAAAGGTTTTCAATGGAATGAAATCATCACACTAATTACATGGAAGAGTGGATTGAAGATCAAGTTGACATGGACAGACCAAACCAACATGATTTTGGGGATTATGAGAACCAACTGGGCTATCGAAATTATCAACCAAATTGGAATCAGGATGGTTATGCTCAACCACCCATTCGCAACAACATTGGAGGTCAACCGTTTAATGGCATACCTACTAATCTAGGAGTGCAATGCTATGTACCAGCACATGGTGTGGATAGTCACTTTCATCCCACCATTGCCATTAATTCATCTACTATAGTTTCACCAATACAAAGAAGACGACCTTACTTACCCTTACACAATAAAGGTAGCTAAGACCGATATATTAACTTGTTTTTTATTGAGTCTTGACAACTAGATCAGTACATCATCTTATTTCTAAGCAAATTTGGCTATCTGATCTTTAGTATTCAAGATGGTGCACGGACATCCAAATAAGCTAAGAAAACTAATGAAATGTCTCTTTTTGTGCTACAGTTGATAATGAGTCTTACCATAAGTCTTGACTACTAAAACTTTATTATGCACATAGCTGGCAGTGTTGACTGCCTCTACCCAGAAGGTGATAGGCAGTTTAGAATTAGAGAGCATGGTCCTTGCAGCCTCAATAAGTGTCCTGTTTCTCCTTTCAGCAACACCATTTTGCTGAGAAGTCTTGGGAGCACTATATTGTCTTGTAATACTCTTTTCATCACAAAATGTATCAAGGATTAGCTTCTTGAATTCAGTTCCTTGATTATATTTTATGATCTTGACCTTGTGATCACATTGATTCTTAATTTTCAGAATAAAGTTCTTCAAGATTTTAGGAGTCTTATCCTTAGTTCTAAGAAAAAAGACCCAAGTATATCTTGTGAAGTCATCTGTGATCACTAAGAAATATGAAGTTCTTCCTAAACTCATTACACTGGTCGCGCCAAAGAGATCCATATGTAATAAGTGTAAGGGAATAGGGATAGAGTTCTTTTCTGTAAGGCCCCCTTCCCAAGAAACCCCACAGTCGGTTATTCATAGCACATCACACATTAAAATATATTGAAGTAAGAAAACATGGTAGCGGAATAGTTACACAAAAAACCATTTCATGCATTGATAATAACTTTTGCCAAGAAATACAGCATTGTTACAAGTTTCAAAAGAACATTTAGTTGTATTACAAGACAAAAATATATCTCTGCATAACATGGATGCCAGTCTTTATTTTTCCAAGTAGCTTCAACCTCGTGCCATCCCCAGCAACATCATTACCTGCCAATTGATATTCATAGAAAAAAGTTAGCGTTGCTGAGTGAGTATCAGCTCGATAATATAGAAAATATACATTTTTTTAAGCTTCACTTGGTGTTCATCCATCATTATACATAATCATTCGTTAAGAGATTCTTTATCTTTCTTTCTTTTATTATCTTTCTCTTTCATTAACTAGGATTACACAAAGCAAGAGCCTACATTGTTGGTTGGCAACAGATGCCGAACCCCTGTCCGCAAACGTTTATCATGGTAGCTAACCCTTAGACAGTTGACCCACACTGCTAGGCATGTAGCCTGCTCATGAATATGGGTCCCATTCAATCATTGGTCAATTACATGGATTAGATCCATGCATCCTCATGGGCTTAAATAGCCTCACGTCACTTGAGCAAACGACACCCAAGGTTGTGAACCTCCATACATTTGATTGCAAGGCTTTCCATTCTTCATACGAGCCGGGGTAACATTCATTAAGTTCCACTGTCTTTCTTTTATTACTTTGTGACCACTTATTAATGAATAATACTTTTAAGCTATCCATTGTCTTATAATCACATATCATGAAGTATTAAGTACTCATAATAGCAGCACATAAGAAAAGAATCAAACATGCAATTTAAGTCCTCTGAACTTATGCCAACTATCAACTAGCAATCTCAACACTAAAACTAATACTTCCGAAAGCAACCATAAGCTTCGACAGATTTTAAGCTTCGGAAGAAACAAGCTTCAGAAGAAACAAGCTTTCGAAGAACAAGCTTCGGTAGAATCAAGCTTTAGAAGAAATAAGCTTCGGAAGAAATAAGCTTCAGAAGATAAAATAAGCTTCGGAAGATATAAGCTTTAGAAGAAATAAGCTTCAGAAGATAAAATAAGCTTCGGAAGATATAAGCATCGGAAGAAATAAGCTTCAGAAGAAAAATAAGCTTCGGAAGATTTGCAAACATAAGCTTTGGAAGAAAAGCAAACATAAGCTTCGGAAGAAAACCAAACATAAGCTTCGAAAGCAAAGCAAACATAAGCTTCTATTAAAACATAACTACGAGTCACTTAATTTCTTTTCCCAAAATTTTAGAATAAACCTAAGTGTTCACAGCGCATGAAATAGATATACAGCGGATGACTTAAAGGTTAAGAGTCCACCGCGGACATCCAAAGCCCACAGCAGACGACCAAAGTCTGTAGCGGATGAACTAAACACTAAGTGTATTCACAGCGGATGACCGAAGTCCACAGCGGACGACCAAGGTCCACAGCGGACGACTTCATTAAAACTTATGTCCTGCTTACGTGAATTATAGTCTCAACAACATCTTACGTAAAGCAAACTTAGCTTACATCTTAAAATGTAAACTTAGCTTAGATCTTAAAATGTAAACTTAGCTTAGATCTAAAATGTAAAGCAAACTTAGTTAAGTATTCTGTCTTCACCACTTCAAATCCAGTAGAAATAAAGACTTGTTTTTGCTTAGAGTTGAAAGTGGTCTTGATCTCTTAGGCTTTTTTTGTTTTACTTTTAGCTGCCCTGATCAAATTCTTCCTAGCTGACTTGGCTATCCTTGATTCTTTCTTCTCTTTAGGAGGATAGTGACCTTCTTAGGGTGATCTTCCTCACTCTCTATAGATTCATCCTTCACTGTCTACTCTTCATCTTCATCCTCTTCTTGGATAGGTTCAATGAAGGGCAGCTCATCTTGACTAGTTCCACACCTTGGAGATCTTACAGATAGTAATGTGTGTGGAGGAGCTATCTCACTTGAACCCAATCCCTGCCTTTTCTGATAAAAAAATCCTTGCATGCATGGTTGAGGATATGTTGTTCTTGAAGGGTTTCTCTTCAAGAACACACTTTTTTGCCCTGGCTTTGCTGATCATAAGCTTAGCCTGGCATTCAGTTAACTTGGTAATGAGATCTTTGATTTGATTCCTGTAATTTGTGTGCTCATGCTTAAGAGTTGAAATTGTTTTCTCTAAATCTTCTATTTTAAGTTTATAGTCATTTTTAGCTCTTTTGAAATCAGCTTTTAAAATATTCAAAGACTCAAGGTTGGATCTCACTTCCAGGTTATAGGACCTATACATGTTTACTTTAGCAATGCATTCAGGTTTACAGAGATATTCTAATACATTGGCTTCTTCATAGTCAGCCATCAATGCTTGATTTGGAGAAGCATCCTCTACCTAAAAGCTCTAGTCAAAGCCTCCCTTCAACAGCAACAGCAGCTTGTTGTTTTGGTTGGCTTGGCTTCTCGGATCTAGGAGCTACATTAGTGTAGCTTGGTCTGGATTATGCTTGGCCACCATTAGTCCTTGGTGCCTTGCACTCCCTTGAAAAGTGTCCCATCTAGTTACAGTTGTAACATTTCACTTTGTTTTTATCCAGTCTAAACTTTCCACTGGATACATTGCTGGGAAACTTTCTTCTGGTTCTCTTATAGAACTTCTTGGCTTTATGAGTGAGAAAAACCATTTGCTAGAATATCTCCATATATTCCAGGTCATTAGGATGGATACAATCCAAGTCTTCAAGAGTGAAGAGAAAGTTGCCATAACTTTCATCAGCAGACATAAAGGCTTAAGATGAGCTTGTCTCTTTGAATGGGCTTCCTTGGATGTAGCTCTCCCTTGGTGTCTTGGGGAAGGTGATGAAAGGGCCCTTTATGACTTATCAAGGTAGTAGATAAGATGATGTATGGTTCTCTACTATCCCTTTCAATCACATGGAGGGCTAAACTCTGTTGATTGCTGGAAGAGCTGATTGACGGATTTTGCATGTTCATCTCCATCTGGTAGCCACTAATGATACCATACAGCTTTGTGAGAGTAAGGGTGGAGAGGTTTTTAGTTCTCTTAGTGGCCACACATTAGTGAGTACATTGTCTGGGAATAGAGTACATGAACTTCCTCATAATATTCCTATTCTCAAGCTTAACTCCAACATCCATGAGAGTATCTACAATCTAATATACCTAAAGTATTGTTAAGTCATAGTTTCACCTGATTATAGGCGAAGTTCTTAAACTGCTGCTTCATGAAGTCCTTCTTATTTTCTTTAGGTTCATCATACCCCTCATACATAAGCTTCAATGCATCCTAGAGCTTTTTTAAAGTTTTACACTTCTTAAAGCCTCTGTATATAAAGTTGGGAAGAGTAGTTTGGAGAGCGGTCATGGCTTTCTGATCTATGTTAATCTTCTTCCAATCTTCCTCAGAATAGTCAGCCACTTCCTTTAGAATCATCCCATCTCGATCAATGGCTGAAGAGGTGCTTGCTATGTGAGGTCCTGAGACAACAGATCTCCACATCCTACTGTCTTGGGACTTGATAAACCCTTCCATTCATTGGCACCAACTATCAAAGTCATCAGGAGTGATCAGTGGAGATTTTGTCATGGTACCGGTTTCCATGTTAGCCTCAGTGAGAGCTGTCATTTGAGTTGGTAAGTGTTTTGTGGAACAGAAGGGATTAAAGACGGTGAGATCTTACAATCAAGAGCTTAAAATGCTCTGATACCAATTGAAGGATCGGTGAAGGGGAGTAACACAACAGTTTCACAAAGTTGGAGAGAAACAAGGACACTTAACAGATCACATAGAGAACCGGCTAAAAGAAATAATGAACAGAAGTAAAGAACATAATAAGAACACAAGTAATTGGTTTCCATGAATTATGTATATTGCTCTCAAGTGTTTTACAAATGTTACAAAGCTTAGTCAAAAGGACTAGTTCCTAAGATACTTTATAATACATACTACAGCCGGTCATACTTTGAAGGCTAGCTAGAGCACTAATCCAGACAACAAGATCAATGCAAGGTCAAAAGGCAAATTGTCTTTGACTAGTGGCTATGACATGTCATTGCTCACATCCTTATCTATTACAAAAAGGATAAAAGTACAAGTAAAAAGTTGCTAACTCTAAGACCTTAATCTGTAGTTGATAAAAGTATAGACATATCAGCAACTTGTATAAGTTGGCGAGTCTTCAGAGAATGCAGCGGAAAGTAGTTCAGCTTTTGTCAAAAGCATGTCAGAGAAAGCATGTCTTCTCTGTCTTCGGAAGAAATTAGTCTCTTGATTTCGGAAGACTTCATCTTTGGCTTTGGAAGAAATGGTATTTTGGCTTCGGAAGATTTGATACTTGGTGAATTTCATTGAGTTTTATCAAATCTTCCGAAGTAACTTTCTATGTATTTTAGTTGTGTATGCTGAGAGAACTTTGGTTGCATCAGCCTCTAAGTATAACTCTTACAAACATTACATGTACAATTTATCAGTTTGAAGAATCTCCGATTCCTTAATACATTTCACATCATTATTGACTTAGGATGATCTAACCGGTCATACCAATAAAGTATTCATGATTCAAAAACTTCTAGTTTATGATCATAAATCTTTTACTCATGCTTGTTTAATGCACGGTATAATACACACGATAATAGTGTACTATTATTTCAAGCATATTCTATATTTTATTTATAGAATCACTCCTTTAGTGTGCCACTTCTTGTGATTAATTTTATTATTAACATAGTTGATCTTATTAACATGATCACCATTACAATTTTCTTATAATTACTTACTTGATCATGAGATCATTATTTAAATCACATTCGCGCCAAGGAATGGATTAGAACCATACAACTTTAATGGTAGTTTTTAAATTTTCAATATTATTACCACTACGAGAGTATATGTGAAATTGTATTATTCAACCTTTGCTCATAATAATATCCTCATCATATATCAATTGAGATGCGGTTATGATCGAGTAATGCTCATTTATCTTTGCAAAATCTCTGAACTTTTTATAAGTTTATAATGAGTTTTTAGAAGTATAATATATAAGATGTCATTTCTTTACACCAATTATTCCAATAAATAATGGATTGCTAGTATAAGCAAAATATATTTACAAACAGTTATGAGACTAATAACAAAACTCAGGTTAGTCTTTTATTTTCTTATTCAATACGTCATAATATGCATATACCTTAAAGTTAAAATCATGTGATTTTCAACATCATACATACAAGTTATATTCTTATAACATGTTAAGAATACCAACTATTAAATCACACGTTTATCATTATCTAATATGTTGACGACAAATTTAAAACTAAAGGCAAGTAATATCCATCGATATAATCTACTTAATAAAATTGCATTTGTGATATTCTTGCAATACAAAAAACACTAGGCGTCGTCTATATTAATATATTTTATATCTAACAAAAATATTTAATTTTTAACTGTCCTAGAATGTGTTCATAATGAAAAATATAACACACTATTATAAATAATGTATATAATTTGTTTAAATCACATGAACTAGAAATCACATAGTTTTTTGGTTATATAATATTATAATCAACAATAATAAATATAGTTTAGTGAAGTGACTATTCAAAAATAAATTTTAGTTTGTCTTAATCCTTTAAAAGATATGTCATAAATTATATGTCATATTTAGTTACATGTACAAATAATATAAATCTCAAATCAAAGAAAACATAAATTATAATTTAATAATGAAATAAAATTTATGAACTCATAATATGATAATTAATTCATGATTTGCATTTATTTTATATTTTTTTAGTTTCAAAATATTTACGATTAGCCAATAAGATCAACATCTTAAACAAACATATATAATCATACAATACACGTCTAATTAAATACTATATCAACATAAATAGCATGATATCATTATTAATCTAATTAAAGGGTCAATTTGACCACTATTAGTTTACATTCAATCAAATTTCAGGTGAATTTAAAAATTTGTGAATTTGAAACGAAACTGTTCTGGTTATTATACATATTACTATTTTAGTATGTGTGTACCGAGGATTAAAGAAGTTTTACACTTTGACAACAAAAGTTCTTTAAATTTCGATTGGTCCTCACACCATGTTGTTTAATTATTACCGTCGCTAGCCGTTGTAAGTTGTAACCTCCATCCTTCGAACGGAAAGTAGTTGCACCAACTATTTTAGTTCTCAAATTTGAAATGACCTTAGATTCAAAACGATCTTAAACAAAAATGGACCGGGAGTAGAACATGAAACTCCGATACGGCCACATCTCCACCCAAACCTTCGATCGGTGACCAGAAACTTTGCTCGGTTTCTTGGTATGGCTGAATCAGTTTCTCAGGTACGATGACGAAGTTTGGATGGGCCAATTTCGTCTAGTGATCAGGATCGCTTCTGTTTGTTGAAGAAGTAGGGTTGTGAGCAGTGGCGGACCCAGGAATTCTTTTTATGGGGGTCGGCTTATTTCTTTGAGGGTCCATTTGCTATAGTAAAAAATAAATTCTTTCGGTTTCGGTAGGATTGGGGTTGGATTGATTTTGGTCGAGTCGGGTCGGGTCACACATTAAAAGATAAAGTCAAGTTAAATATCAAAATAACATAACCAAAGTACTTTAATAGTCATCAAAATTACATAAGATAAATAGAATATTTTAAAGTTGTTCTCTATGAGTTTTCATATTTTGAAATCTATTCATTACATCATCTAGTGAAACATTTGAAGTAAGTCTTTTTCAATATAACAAATACAACTATCGCTCAAATTCTCATCTCCAATCTTATTACGCAAATCGGACTTCACATACTTCATTGCCGAAAAACATCTTTCAACACTTGACGTAGCGATAGGTAATACGAGAGCTAACTTCAATAAACGGTACACCAACATGAAGGAAATATGTTTTTTTGTTGCAACCATCAGTTGTACAAGAGTAGATAGACCATTCAAGTTGTAAAATCTTGTATCTTCTTTTAAATTATCAATGTAAGTCAAGAGTTCAATCTTGAGTCTTCTTTTATCATCTTCGTTAAAATCATAGGGGTACATATCGGCAAATCGTAGTATCTTTGGTATATCAAACCCAACAAAATTATCACACGGACTCAAACTAGTCATACAAATAAGTAAGTCAGAAGTTAACTCGTTGAAACGGTTTCCAAACTCTTGGATCTGCATGTCTAGTACTGTGTTGAAACAATCGTACTCATAATATTGACGATATGTAATGTTTGTCTTTTGCCTTGGCTTTTTAGGGTTTATGTAGTAATCATCCATGTTTACAATCTCAAGTTCATGTTTTCACAAAACGAGTTAACTTCCTCAAGAAATGAATTGAAACCCTCTAATCGAAACTTCTCAAGTAGTTGCTTGGTTGATGTAACCAATGAGATTGCATTTACATTATTTTAATTTAATGGGTTATGATTATTGAGCAATTGGGTAATAAAAATTAGGCTTTGGAGTTAAGGATATTAGCTTATTGGTAATAATTTGATGGGCTAAATCTCATAAGGTTAATGGTCCAAAATGATTTTGTAATAAGTTTATATTAGTTATTTTTATTATAACTTATCGGTTTATATTTGTAAAACTATTAAATTTTATATTTTAGGGTCGTTGATAAATAAAAATACAATAGGGTCGTCGTCAAAATTTCTTGGGGGTCATTGTCAAAATTTCTTGGGGGTCGGTTGTGAATATAACATATACACTATTATTAAAAAAAAAATTCATGGGGGTCGGGCGAACCTCAACCACAAAGGTTGGGTCCGCCCCTGGTTGTGAGCCCGTAAGTGCCCTGTTATTCGATGTTTGATTTATGACTTTTGTTACCAAGAAAATTTTTATAGACATGGCATTGCATTGATTTCTTTAATATGTTTTTTTTTTCTCAAGTCTAATATATAATTAACTCGATAATCAAGTAACAATTTGAATTTGAATTACGTTTGAGCTTAGATAACATGTTTCAATTGATTTTATGTTTTCTAATTATTCTTTTATTACTAGTTAATATTTTGTTTGTTCATTATATGTAATAAATACATTTTGAATGTTAAGATATCTTTTAAATGTTTGGGTATGTATTTGAAAGAAGTTTGACTTGCCTATTAATGGAGTTTCATTTGCACGTCAGGTATAATCTAATAAAAAGGATTCAATTGATAAATCCTGACAAACTTTTGTATAAAATATATAACTGATCAAATAGTTTAAGTAGAAGAGAAATGTTAGTTTTATGTTGTGACACCGTACATAAATCCCGCATCAATTATAGACAGTAGAGATGTTGGGTTCATAAGTAATGTTTGGTCATTACCCACGCGTTTTGGGTGTATTGGTTGTAGACGAGAGGAGAACTTTATAGTTAAGCGAGCTCGTTGATAGCAATCCAGGGATGGGTGACCCCATTGGAAAGTTTTCACTCAGGCAACCAAAAGAAAATCTATGAGCTTATCGTGGGCAAAGCGGATAATATTGGTGGTATTAGGGTCCGAATGTTATAGAATGGTATCAGAGCCACTCCTATGCCATTTGGGATGGTGGGACAAACCTCAATGAGGCTTGTGAGTTCTCAGGCTTATCAAGTACGATGAGTCCAAAGGGGGGTGATTGTGGCACCCTACATAAATCCTGCATCGACCGTGGACAGAAATGCTGGGTTCATAATTAATGTCTACCTCTAATATTACTAACGCGTTTTGGGCGTATTGGCTGTGAATGAGAGGAGAGCTTCATAGTTAAGCGTGCTCAGGTGACAGCAATATAATGATGGGTGACTTCCCTGAGAAGTTTTCACCCGGGCAACCAAAAACAAATCTATAAACTACTCGTGAGCAAAACGGACAATAGTAATGGTATGAGGGGTCAGGTGTTACATATATTTATTATTAAAATATTCAATTTTTATAAATAATTAATAATTTAATATCATTTAAGCTAATTTTTTTCAACCAAAATATATTTATAATGTATTTCTTTTAATATAATAAAACAACTTATTTATGTTTTTTTCATAAAGAATTATCATTTTCAAGAAGTATCAACAAACCCGCAGTAACGCGCGGGGTTATCATTCTAATTATATATATTTATAACATGTAAAATGTAAAGGTTGGGTTTTGACGGTGGTTTGGTTCAGTTGTTTATACATGTATCCAATTATTTATACACATGTAACCGTTAACAACAAAACTCATTATACAAAGAGTTTTAACGAAAGTGTTGTGGTTGATTATGGTGGTTATGATTCTATTATTCAGATTATCGGTCTTTGTTGTACCCTTTATTTTAGTGCTCTTAAAGAACTCATGATATTTGATTTGATTCTTATAATACATTAAAATTATTTTTTATTTTCAATTAAATAATATTTTTCATTTATTTATCATTATCTTTTGTCACCACTTCACTCGCAATTACTTTCAAAAATATTAGAAAAGCATAGGGGTTGAAAAGTATATATTAAAAATATACGGATCGTAATATTTTTCTCTCATCCACTTATAAACATTTCATATAATATAAGAAATACGCTCACACAAATATAGATTACAAGATGTGAATGCTTTTAAATCATTCACATCATATTCATTATCATCATCCGTATAATTACAGTAAAAATAATTGCTTTTTCTCTCTTATTTTTAATTATTAAATAATATTTTTATATATTTATCATTACATTATATCTCTCCTTTATTGAAAATCATTTTCAAAAAAATATTAAAAAATTAATAAGAATACCAGTGTCTTTCCAAATATAAAGATGAATCTTTTAACTTCACTCACAACAATAATTCTATATAATATAAGAAACATACTCATAATAATATGAGAAATGAGATGTGAATGCTCTTACATCTTGATTTCCTTTTAACTTTGAAACGTTGTTTTTTAATCCATCTTATTTACAATAATTTAAAAATCTTTTATAACTAATAAACCTTGTTATCTTCTATGGTAAAAAGCCATATATGTTTAAAACTAGCCTAATAGCAAAACAATATGAGATAAAAATATAGAGGGAGAGAGATTTATATTATTGATTGATGCGTTTACAAATAAGATAGAATAGGGGGTATTTATAGGAGTAGGAAACTTAATCATTTCATAACTCCAACAACCATTTGAATAACATGATAAGCATATCTATAATAGAGTCTATCTATATAATTGTTGATAACCATAATAAATAATAATTATAACACTCTCCTTTGGTTATCAACTTAATACGCTAAAAGATATTGTCTCGTTAAAACCTTGTCGGGAAAATCCAGTGGGACAAAACCAAAGCTAAGGAAAAAAAGTGCAGCGCGTATTAACTCCCCCTGTTTGCATGAGCTATGTTGCCTCGTTAAAAACCTTACTAAGAAAACCCAATAGGACAAAACTTAGTGAAGGAAAAAAGAGTGCAACTTAAATAATATTCCCCCTCATTTGTATATGCATTATTTAAGTGATGAGTGCCGATCTTCTATGAACTCGATGATTCGTCAATTGATCTTTTAATGTTCAATTGCTAAAGTTGATTAATAATGTATGATCATTATTGAAAGTGCCGTTGCATTTTTTTATAAATAAATGCCACAAAATCCACAATTATGTTATGTTACATTAACTATAGCTGCAATACTAACTAAACTTATTTTGTTATGTTAGTAAATATAAACTCATGTTTTTCATACCTTGGAGATATTAAAATACTTGAATCACCATAGTTTATTATCTCTTCATTAAACACGATATAAATAATATATCTAATCGTGTATAAGTAGAAAGAAACAATTATATATCAAATGCAATAAACTACAAACTTCTAGATTAATAATTTTTTTATTTATTTGATAAATGATGATGATTGGAAAACATTTTAACGTATACAAAATAACAAGTTTAATCCATATTAAATATTTCAACATCCTCTTGATGTAGTTTGATTGACTGATAAAATACAAATGTTATTTCAACATATCAAATCATAAATTTGTAACTTCATCTTTCATTTCAAATTATCCATTCAATAATTTGAACTCTTTTAATCTATTGAAAAGATACAATCATATCATCAACATATCATATGATACTTATGTACCTCACGTTGTTCTTTTCATAAAAGCACATGGACGAACTATATCCATATTCAAGTCGTTTACTATTAATCCATATTCACTTACATAACACATTTCTTGAAGTTTTGATGTCAATGCTTTCGGTATTTACGATCATTCACAACTTCATTTGGTATTAACTAATCACTTATGTGCATACAATCATCAAGAATTTTGGCACATAAACTTTTCACCTTTAACACATGATATTTGTATCATATGTAAAGATTTCATTAAATAAACTTCCAACATAAATATCACACCATTCTTGTATATAGATTCTTAAGATATCATCATCAATTGATATAATTTCATTTGTATGTGTTTATTGGTGCATAAGATTTATATTTTTAAATATTTTTAATTACCTTTTAAAGACTCAACTGTTTTTCATAACTCATGAGGAGTTCAAGTTATATTTAATGCAATAACATATACAATAAACATAATGCATTCAGATCCAAATATGTATATAACAATACTAGTGTTCTCGAGAACTCACTTTACATGATTATAGCAGTTTAAATCATTCATGGAGTTTCATGTAAGTTTCAATGTCAAGTGAATCATGACATTCGTACTACGCATATCAATTCTCTCTTTGTACCCAGACTAATGGAGTGTTGGGATGTTATTACATCCACCAGAAGAATGCGTCTCCTCATAATAAATTATAGGTCTTTGCGAAACTCCTTGTACCACTAATTTTTCTCAAATAATTCATTCGCACAAAAACCTCATTTATAACCAACATATTAGAAAATTCAACTCTGCCTTATTTGTGTATGTTCATTTTAGTCAATCATTATACATTTCTATTCAAAGGCAAATTTTAGTTCTTGATCCTCATCTATTTTCATCATTTCAAGCGCTACATATAAAGTATTATCGACGTCGATTTTATTTCGATTCCATGCATTGTAGACATAATATATTTATTGAGATCTCTTTATTTTTATGTATTTGATGTTCATCTAGAACAATCATGTCTATTGTCTCTGTAGGAGACCTTTATATCACACCTCGACTTGACCGTCTTTATACTTGCTCCTTTTTTTGAGGATTTATTCATGGAATCGATTAGTCTATCACGATTAGACGTGCCATAGACTCATTATCAATATAAATCTTAATTGGAGCATTACAACTTTTCACAGTCCAACTACTTTTTATCTTCCTCTAATGTTAGAAATATTGATTAATCAACATGCATAACCAATTAATTGAGCCATAGACAATTTATTGGTAATGGCTCTATATTTTAATTATAGATATTATGCATGCCCATGATATATTCCCAACTTTTTTTAAACTCTCATCTTTGTGCGTTCTGGTGGAACAATTGCAATATATACCGCAAAACCAAAACAAACAATTCAAATGAGATCTATTTGGTTTCTGACCAAAACCCGATTGTAATAGGGAGAAAGTCTTACAACTTCTTGGTTTAATGTGAATTAGTCTTTTTGTATGTACAAAAACATGTTCACAAACTTGAACATTTGCTCTTATGATCATTGGCTTTGCAATCAGTTGAGTGATTATCTCAACAAAAGCAAATTGTGCATGAACTTAAGCAATAGAAAGTTCAATACTTATTTTAATAATCATCAATATCTTGTGAACTAAAGTCACCATTTCTACCAAAAAGAATATCATAATCTTGAATAATATGCTTGCTACTTCATTAGCTAAGCCATAAACATACAACTTCAAGTTGTGAATTTGATAACCATTTAGATGATACATCGATTTTAAACATAAAATGGTATCCGCATTAGGATATATGTATCATTTATAACTTCCAAATTCTAAGAGAATCATACCCTACTTTGATTAGTAAACTAATCAACTTCCTTTGAGAGCAAACATTGTTTCCTTAATTACGACGAAGAGTATTTCAATTCTTTAATATTTTTCACATCATCATTAATTCGGTGTGGTCTAACCGGTCATGCCAATTAATTAATCATGATCCTAATAATAATCATATATGCTTTATTTAAATTTATGCTTGTATAATATAACGCATATAGAAAATATAAGACAACAACATATTATTATCTAATACTATCATGGATAATATTGTTATCCTTTTCACATACAATCACCCTTTTTTGTTTATCACTTATGGTGGACATCAATAGAATTTCTTTATTATGTCCTTAATCACGAAATTTATAGTATCGTTATAGAACATACTCCTTTAGGGATGAAGTAGAGTCATAAAAGCTTTTTGACTTTTTATTATTTTCTCATACTAATTGATATGAAATTCTTTCAAATCTCTCATACAATCAGTTCCTTAGTTTGCTACTATGGTGATCAATCTTATTAATTTTTATGATCATCATTAGAAGTTTTATAATCATAGCATTTACGATGATATATATCACATTCACTTTACCGAATGAAGTATAACCATACAAGTTTCATTGTTTTTTCCATTATGTTCTCGGATACACAAACATGATATCCTTTCAAACAATTTCATAATATTGATACCGAGACGTATATTTGAGATATGATAAATAGAAACTATTTTGTCCAGCTTTATCTCATAAATAATCTTCTCTTCACATAACATCAATTGAAAAGTAATTACATGTTGAAGTCATTCAAGACTTATTGGTCACCTTTTGTAAACCAATAATAAAATTTACAAATTGTACGACGGAGAAAATAACTGTTTTATATAGATTTTGCAATGAATAACTTATAAGAAAATTTCAAAAACCAATTGGCTAATTAGCTTATTTACTTTTGATAACTTAATACCTAGATATTTGAAGTTCCTTAAAAATAAAATTAATACGATCATGGCTAATCATAATAATAGCTTCAAGAATAGGCTTTTAGATCTTATATATTTTTCTAACAATATTTTTTTTGTTCACCATTTAATTCCACCTAACTTGTATTTGTAAAAACTCACACTATCTTTATAGGAGCAAACGTCATATTACTAGATGACTAAGTCATGCGTTTTTAACATTATATGAATATTAATGACTTTTGATTATCACGCATAATAATAAATATTTTTTATAGAAATAAATGACCATTAAACTATGATATGAAAGAAAAGATTATAAAGTTGCTCTACGTATTGTGTGTACGAAAAAAATTGAGTTCAATAATAAGAGTTTAATAACTGCTAGTGGTGTTTATCGAGTTATTTAAATTCAAAATTTAAACCGATTCAAAAGATAAAAAAAAAAACTAAATTCGAATTAACTAATCAATTAAAACAGCTAATTAAAGGACATATATTCTAAATCATAAACTCATTTAAACAATTATTTGTAGCACATCACAATATTATCTATTCAAAATTTCAACTTAGTTAAGAGAGTTCTCAAGAATTATCACCTAAAATTATCCAACTGCGACAACTATCCGTTTAACCTTTCCAACTAATATTTTGTATTTTTATTTTATAGCTCATAACAAAACCATTAAATACATGCTTCAAACAATTTAATATAACTAAAAGAAAAGATTACCAATTCCCATAATGATAATTATTTAATTGACAATATAATATCAAAGATAATATTGACATGGAAAATTAGAATTTAATCAACTAAAGATATAATAACATAAAAACTTATCAAAATGCTTCTAATAAACAAGAAACATATATTATGAATAATATGATCCATCAAAATATTTAATGGTTAATAATTTATATGGTGATATTGCTTACATTGTTACATGTAAGTTTAAATGGATCAGATTCAATGTAAATGCTTTAAAAGGGTTATATGTAATTTCGGTGAAAACATGGGAGGAGCTTGAAAGTATTTAGAATTTAAGTTTGCACCCAGTTAATAAAATTTTGAAGTCGACTAAACATGTATATATAGTGGGCTCGAGCGGATTTTAGAATCACTAAAGTTGTTTATGATGTTGTAAACTAAAACAGAAAATCGCAGCTAGTAAAAAACTGGGCTGGTGAATAGGACTACAAAGTATTCAAGAATGAAAAACATAAATTATGACTCACGCACCTGTAGTGGACGGTCGTTAGCGATCTAAATCAAACAACTGATTGTTACGTAGACAATTGTGAACAGATGATGGTTCAAGATACGAGCACATTCGTGCTAATAACATGTTATAAAACTAACCTAATAGCAAAACAATATGAGACAGAAATATAGTGAGAAAGATATTTATATTATTGATTGATGTGTTTACAAATAAGATAGAATAGGGTATTTATAGGAGTAGGAAACTTAATCATTTCATAACTCCAACAACCACTTGAATAACATGATAATCATATCTATAATAGAGTCTATCTATACAATTATTGATAACTATAATAAATAATAATTATAACAATATAGATTTTTTAAACATTTTTAACTTATTTTTGAAACCTTAAACCTTTGGAAGAAATTCTCATTCTTTAATTGCTATCTTTTTTATTGGATTAAATAATTACTTTTCATTGCTGAAATTATATACATATTTTTCTTCAGATTATACATGTTACCATTTTTCTTTAAATATTTTACTATATTTATCTAAACCTACCTAAAGATTAGCGTCCCTTTATCCATTAAACTTGAACTACTTGTATTGTTAAAGTTGGGGAAACATAAGCAATACTTTTGTTCCATTTTCCCTGACTTTCTAAGTATATATGCTGATTTTATTAATAGTGACCGGACCCACTTCTTCAAGCTGTTGTAATGATTGTGAGCTTCTTGTTTTTGAAGTATACATGAAAGTGCTTAAAGTAGTTACTATGTATGGAGTGAAGCTTGATTAAACATTTGTGTGCTTTAAGCTTCAAAATATTGGTAAAATGGCATATAGTTGCATCTGTCATGCCTGTGTGGCCAGAAAGGCATGTTTATTATGAGCATGTGCTATTAAATATCATATATCAGGACAGTCAACTTGCTATCACAAGATATGGCTACCCAGCTTCCCCTCATAAAGTTTGCATATATTTTCATGTTTCTTACTTAATTTTATTCGCTTTGGTAAACTCTACTTTTCAAAAACGACTGAAAAGTCTACACTGAAATATTATCTGAAATCTTATTTTTAAATTAATGACGGAATACTGAGAGATTATCATTTGGAAAATAGTTGCACGAATGTCAAATAATGACCGGAGTTAAACTTACGTGATTGTTGGATATATTTGATCAAGCAAACACAATAAACATCAAATTTATTATGAATAAAACCACCAAAGAGGTTTTCTATGTGAGTTAAGAAAGGAAAGGTTGTACGTGAATCAAGAAGACTAAGGTTCTAAATAAGCCGGGGAGAATGGTTTTGTGTGAGCCAAAGAAGACCAAGAGAAGAAGACGATCTGTGTGATTGAAACGACGATGATCTGTGTGATTGGAACGACGCATCCGTGTGAGTCTATTCAGGAGAAATAAAGTTGTGGGATTATGAGTCGGAAGGGAAGTGACCTATGTGAATCATAACGAAAATTGTTAGAAGCAATTGAGACGACTAAGAATAAAAGAAAAGACAATAGATAGAAGAGCTATCGAGGAGCTGATCATAATCTTTATCATGACGTTGATGAACGAGATGGAGATTTGGAGATCAAGTGGATCAAATGAAGATAATGGTCTATGTGACTGAGGGTTTGATCAAAAGAAAGAAGATGCAATAAACAGTACAATGAATAAATGTAAAGGTTACAGGTTTTGTTGGGGATTCAAAATATGAGCGGCATAAATCAAGATTAGGGGGAATAATCAAAGATTTAATCTTGAGTGATAAATGAGATGATTATTATTTTAGTTTTATCAATTGCTTGGTTAAGTTTGTATAAGGGTATGACTGAGTTTGATTATTTATTCGAGTATTTAATAGTGGTATGAGTTAGGTTAGGAGTGAAATATGTTTACTTTAAATAGAGTAACTTGTGTGGATTTGTTCATCATAAATTGATGTTATCGTGTTTGATCGATCAATATTTCCATCGATGATAGATAGTCTATTTTTTCTGGTTTATTCTAACCATAGTTGATTTGTCGACACTTACTTTTTATTTCTATTCACTTACTGGGTAATTGCCGATGGTTACCTGCCGTCAATGATACTCACTTTTATATCGACACTCACTTTTATGGTAGTGATGTAAAATACATCGATGTACTTTTAGTTATGTTATGAAACATCCTACGAGAATCAACGTTGATGGGATTATGTTATAACTTTATAGAACTCGGTTTATTGGTATAACCCTTAAGCAAAAACCGAGTCCCTTGTTTTATTCTAAACTTATAACCAAGACGTTTGAACTGTGATTTGTAAGCAGTGCAATTTTAGTATCTTACACACTCAAAATCCCAAAAAATTAACGTTTTGTCTCTTTGTAGGGCCAATCAGATGATTCAATTTCGTTCTAGTACAATGCAAAGTGCTTTGGTGTCCATTTGAACAGAAAACCCTAAGAAAAAAGACATCAATCATCACTTTCAATACAGACCTATAAAGCATCACATTTATTATAAGGTTGTGTTAAACATACCTCAACTATAATTTTACTTAAATTACCTCCGAGCTCTTATTATAAGACCATTTAAAAGCATATATAGGCGTAGAAAGAGTTGATTTGAGCCTATACTGGCATGTAACAATGTGCTATACAGGTGTATAAGAGGGCAAAACATATGTATATTGGCCTATGCAGGAACTTATAGGCCAGAATTAATCAAATTAATAGGGATATCTTAGTAATAGCATTCACATCTCATTTCCCATATAATTGTGAGTGTATTTCTTAAATTACAGAAAATGGTTGTGAATGGGAGAGATAGAAAATTTTACTGTTATCTGTATATTTGAGAAAACACTGTTCAACCTCTATAAATTGTTTAATATTTTTAAAAGTTATTGTGAGTGAATGGGAGAAAAGATAATGATAAAAAAAACATTTGTGTTAGTCATTTATTCAAGACTTCACTAATTGATTTATGTTGTTAAACTTACTATTTTGGGTTTATATTGTACAACCTTTTTTATACAAGTGACAGTGTTTTCTACCAACTAGAATATGTAATTTATGTTTCACATGAACTCTTTCAACTCCTTTAATCTCTTTACCCTATAAATAGCCGCGTCTTAATTATTTGAGTAAATTACACTTTCCCCCTTTAGTTTTGTTGTAAATTTCAGGTTTCGTCTTTAAACTAAGGAAATTACAGTAAACATCCTTTACGTTTAAAAAAACTTGCACGTTTCGTCCTTTCCTCTAACGGACGTTAATTTTGTCTGTTAAGTCAAATCACATGCTTTGCATGTGAGGGTAAATTGGTCTTTTTATTCACCCCACCCCACCCCACCCCATTCACCCTCAACTTTCTCTCTCTCTCTCTCTAATCTTTTTCTCTCTAAAAAACAACACCCACCATCTTCATCATCCCATCTCTTTCATTCCTCCATCTTCTTTATCTAGTACCCACCACCGCCCATCTTCTCCGGCGACGATTCAACCACCACCACCGATCCATCTACCATAAAAGTAGATCCATGGCGGTACAAAACTCAAAAAGTTAGTGGTTTTCAAGGTTTGAGAGATGAGAAGTTGTTTAGATCAAGAAGATGGGGGATTTTAAGTTTTCTCCATAAAATTCAGGTTCAAAAGCTTTAAAGTTATTGGTTTCAATGGTTAAAATTGTTGATTTCAAATTTTCTTTACAAAATTTATCCACCCAATAACCCCTTAACTTTATTCCTGACTTCAGTACCAATGTTTTTTCACAAAACAACATATGTGAATATGATGGATCTAGTAGGTTTGGCGATCGATCTGGTGGGTGAATTGATGGTGATGTGGTTTGTGGATTTGGCAATGGATCTGTGTATAGGAGAGAGAGAGAGAAGGGAGAGAGAAAGGGGAGGAGAAAGAGAGCGTTGAAGGTGGTGTGATGTGTGGATTTGCAAATTAATGGTGATAGATTTATGAAGAAGGGGAAGGGACAGTGTGGCGATGGTGGTGTGGCGATTGTGATATGGCTGAAGAAGAAAGGTGATGGATTTAGCAATGGATGATGGCGGATGACGATAGTGGTTGTGGATGATGAGGGTGGATGATGATGGTGATTGTTGATGATGATGAAGATGGAGGATGATGACAATGATATGAGATGGTGATTTTCTATTTAGGTTTATTTTAAATGTTTTAATATTTAAGAGGGTATAATAACTAACTTACCCTTACATGCATAGCACATGATCTGACTTAATGGACAAAATTAACGTTCGTTAGAGGAAATGACGAAACGTGCAAGCTTTTTTAAACGTAAAGGATGTTTACTGTAATTTCCTTAGTTTAAGGACGAAACCTGAAATTTGTTATAAAACTAAAAGTGTAATTAACTCTAATTATTTTGGTTTTCCTTTATTTTTTGAGTAATTTACACTTTTCGTCCTTTAGTTTTGTAGCAAATTTCTGGTTTCCTTCTTAAACTAAAGAAATTACAGTAAACATCCTTTTGTTTAAAAAAGTTTGCACGTTTCGTCCTTTCCTCTAACGGGCGTTAAATTTGATCGTTAAGTCAGGTCACGTGCCTGGCACATGAGGGTAGTTTGGTCTTTTTACCCTTATTATTAAAACCCACTCCACCCACACCACTCCACAAATCTCTCTCTCTCTCTCTAACCTCTCTTTCTCCCTACCCCACCCTCACACCTCTCTTTCTCTTTCTATTTTCACACACAAGAAACACCACCACCACCACCCCGCCACCACCTGCCCACCGCCACCGCCTGCCCACCGCCACCGCCTGCCCACCGCCACCACCCGCCCACTACGTCCATATCACCATCCATAAACATCATCATCATTATCATCCATCTTCATCATCCGTCGTTATTATCTTCCATCATCATCGATCACAAAAACAAAAACCCTAGACCCCTTCTTTTTCTTCCGCCATACCACCGTCACCGCCTGCCAAGAACACTGCCACCGCTTCGCCGCCCAGAACACACCACCATTTCATCGCCTCCTCCGTCGTCGCCTTCTTCGTCGTCGCCTCCAACGTGGTCGCCTCCTCCGCCGTCGTCTCCGGTGCTTGTGTCTTCACCATCCCTACCTCTTCAACTTGTTTATTCACCCCCACCCTACCACTAGTTTACTCCTGTTCACCACCACCCCACCGACGAATGTATGCAACCGACGTTTGGGGCCGATGTAAGATGGCAAAGATGACACCTTCCTTCCTAACATTGGTAGCTTAATCTGGCTACGATACATCATGAATAGAAGAAAGCAAGAACAACAAACAAAAAATGAGGTGAAAATACCATCCTCTTAAGTCTCAAATAATAATTTAAACTAGCTTTAGAAGTGTTAGTGTCACTAAGCAATAAGTCTTTATCTTCAACCAGTTCAGCTCCTAAGGTCCAAGAAACATCCATTGGACCAATAAAATCTCCTTAACACAATTACATAACCTCCTAAATTGTTTAAAGTTTAGGTAAAAGGGTCGAATGTATGCAACCGATGATATGGCGGTGGCGGTGGGCGGGGTGGTGGCGGTGGAGGGGTGGCGGTGTTTTTTGTGTGTGAAGATATATAGATATATATATATATATATATATATATATATATATATATATATATATATATATATATATATATATATATATATATATATAGATAGATAGAGAGAGAGAGAGAGAGAGAGAGAGAGAGAGAGAGTAGAGAGAAGAGAGGTGTGGGGGTGGGGTGGGGTAGGAAGAAAGAGAGGGTAGAGAGAGAAAGAGATATATGGAGTGGGATGGATTTTAATAATAAGGGTAAAAAGACCAAACTACCCTCATGTGTCAGGCACGTGACCTGACTTAACGACCAAATTAACGCCCGTTAGAGCAAAGGACGAAACGTGCAAGCTTTTTTAAACATAATGGATGTTTACTGTAATTTTCTTAGTTTAAGGACGAAATCTGAAATTTGTTACAAAACTAAAGGACGAAAAATGTAATTTACTCTTATTTTTTTAAGATAACAATATATTTATTTTTAACCAATGTAAAAACATACTTGTTTTAAAGTATTATCTAATACAGTATTTATTTGAATATTTTAAAGATAACCGATTACATCATTTGGTTTTTTAGTACGATTGTACGGTCCAACAAGTGAACCAGTAAAACTACTCGCTCGATAATCGATTACGTTTTAAAACATTTGCTTTCAATTTCATTGTGTTAAATGGTGGCCCATGGCTCAAAATGGAGCTATAGTTTTTGCTGCAAGTTGTTAGTTTTGATTTGGATGATTAAACCTCAGCCATAGAATGACATTATTGGCATAAAGAGTCAAGGAAGTAGTTGTAGTAATTGAGACATTGTGAGGGTGGTGTTTAAATTCTGTAATGACAAGTTTACTTATTAACTGAACTTTGTTTCATTTCAACGGATCAAATCAAAATAACTAGCAAACTTTTTCAAGTGGGACGTTACACAAGACTAGAGTTTTAAAAGTCTACTTTTAATACATACAACCTCCTAAAAAATCTGTTGTGTGCAAAGATTTGTATTTTTAATCATATTTAACACATTAAACATTTATATATTGTTTTAAAAGTGGCTCGCTTCCACTTTTACGTACTAAAAATATGTCATTACCCGACCAATCCATATTGTCTCTAGCAATGTTTAAACATAAATTTCTTATACATCATTATTCATCTTAGGACTTGAACCTTCGATATACAATAAAAGAAATCATATTACACACCTGGATACGATTAGAACCCTTTGCTACTCATGCTTAATTATTCTTGGTATCCTTTTCTTTAAGCTTGTTGGGTATTTAAACTTGTAATAAATGCTAAAGCCGATTTGTTAGTTGGCCACCTAAAAGCTCCATCATTTATTGGCGGGAAAGTGATATCATCTTGTTCATGATGTATGTGAGAGAAAACTAACTTTTATTATATTCGTCATTTACAACTCTTATCTCTCTTTCTCTTATCATCATCTTCTTTGTTCTATTATCTTCACAATGAGAGAAGTTGAGATCATGTCAAACCAACATTCTGATGATCAAATCCCATCAACAAAAGCCGACTTACGACCCGATTCAAGTTCATCGGAGAAGAATGCTTCGTTTTCGGGCTTGTTTTACGCGGCCGATAAGTGTGATTTCTTGTTAATGTTGTTTGGGAGCATTGGAGCTTGTGTTCATGGGGCTGCACTTCCGGTTTTCTTTGTTCTGTTTGGTCGTTTGATAGATTCTTTGGGTCATTTATCTCGACATCCTCATAGTTTGTCTTCCCGAGTTTCTGAGGTAAAAAATACATAACATTTTCTCTTTCTTTATTCTCACACTTTGTGACAATGTTTACTTTTTAAGTTAAAATGTGAGCTAAATTGTTAGTAATAGTTTTTGATCGTTATAACTAAAACTAAATTGTTGGAAGCTAAAAAAAATCAAACTGAACTAAATCAAACCATTTCTTTTGGTTTGGTTACATATAAGGGTGTTTTTAATAAAAAAAATACATAAGATATGGTAAAATAAATATAAAAACAATAACGTTCTAACTGTTAAAACTTAAAACATCGACTCTTTGTATTTTGTTGCTACGTAAAGACCAATAATGTGTATAGTCTTACATAAAGTAAGCGTAAACAAAATATAAAAAGTTAAATTAATAGCCCAAATGACTATGATCGGGTTTGGTTTTTTTTTTGGACCGGTTTCGAGTATAAACCATTCAGTACAATTTGAAAATTTCTAAACTATCCGATTGAAAAAAAATAAGTAATTAATAAGCGAGTTATGAAATCGAGGTTTTTTGTGGGGATGTTCATCGAATCGAGTCGAATTCGAGTTAATCGAATCGAGTCGAATTCGAGTTAATCGAATCGAATAAGTCGAATTTTGAAATTTTCAAACTGGATTCGAATTTGATTCGAATTCAAAAAAGATAAATCGAATTCGAAACTTTCAAACAGTATTCGAATTCGATTCGTATTCGGAAAAAAGTTCTAATTCGAATCGAGTTTGAACTTATTCGATTCGTATTTAATAAAAAAATATTTAATCGCATAGCATTTTCAAAATTCATTCGACAAATCCAATTTCAAATGCTCAAAATATATAAACAACCATAACATATGAAATATTTCAAGTTTCGAATAAGTCAAAAGGTATTAACTAAGACTTAACATTTTAGGTTATATATTTTTAAACTTTTAATTCTTAATTTCTCATACGCATATTAATAAATTAATATACAAAATAAATAAATGTATGTGTGTGTATTTGTAATTCGAATTTCGAATCGAAAATCATAAATTCGCAATTCGATTCGAATTCGATAATTAGACCTCGAACCGAATCGAAATCGAATTTCGAATCAGTGATTTTCGACTCGAGTCGAACCGAATTTCGAGTTTTTCGAATCCGATTCGAATACTGAACACCCCTAGTTTTTTGTTTTAAAGAAAATAAAATTATTTCTTTTTTATTAATATAGAAAAACCTTAAAACATCTATCTCAAGTACGAATCAATATGTGTTACCATATTATCTTCCTACCAATATATTCTTCTTCCTCAACGACGCTCTCTTTCATCTAAAAAAACTACAAGAATCTTATAAATAAACTTTCAGTAATTTTGTCATCTCTTCTTATTTCTCTTTAACAATATAAAATTTGATGGGTAATCACATATATTTTTAGCTCAATATAACAAAATTAGTTTTTCTTTTTAATTTCTCTAACCCTTTAAAATTTAAGGAAATTAAGCTGTTGCTATAATTGCTTATACTATAAAGACGCTTTTAATTTTACGTTTCAAACCCCAACTTTCTAACTTAATTCATTTCAACCTGCAGAATTCTTTGTACTTGATTTATCTTGGACTGATAGTTTTTGTATCTTCATGGATCGGTACTTTCCTTCCCGTCATTCATAAAAGTAGTCAAAATTTGACTTTTTGGTCCAAATTGCTTGATCAAATTTGATGATTTACAGGTGTTGCATGCTGGATGCAGACTGGAGAGAGGCAAACAGCACGTCTACGTTACAAATATCTACAATCTGTGTTGAGAAAAGATATTAAATACTTTGACACCATAGCTAAGGATCAAAATATACTTTTTCACATCTCTAGTGATGCAATACTTGTGCAAGATGCCATAGGTGACAAGGTACAATAAACGTGTTAAAGAAATAGCAAGATACTTTCATTTTTTACCGTTTATAGCAACCCATTGCGAGTTTATCCAAGTAAATAAATTGCTCACATGACACCTGTGTTTAGAGCTTGTTTATTTTAATATGTAAGGGGCTGTTTGACAACCTTGTGCTGAATAATTAAAATATCCGATTGAATAAAAGTTAGCCTCTGAATCATTTAACAAGTTTTTGAAACTCACAAATTAAAAGACTCTATAAACCATTAAAATATGTTTTTTAAATAAACCAAATGCATTCAGCCTCCGACCGATTAAAAGGTAGCTTTTTAATGTAATTATTTATAGGCCATCAAACATACCTTAAGCATTTTTTGAGAAATGATGGGTGAGTATAATGTCTAGGGGGAAACTAGAAATAACTTTAAAAACTTGAAAGAATCATGTCATCAATGACGTAACCTAAATCTAATATGCAAGGGAAATCATTTTAGCCTTGTTTAGTTGTTTACCAAAATTTATACACATATTATTGTTTGAAAAATAAACCAATCAAAAGATGTCAATGACACATTTTAGAGTTCAAATATTGCAATTGTATGTCAAATGTCTATCTTCTCATTTGGTTAAAGGAGAAAAACCTAGAAAAGTATATTGGCGATGCCACGTGGCATCTTCTCATTTGAAATGGCGTGTCTTTTGATACTAGTATCTATAAAATTTTACAAAGTAGGCATCATAATTAGGAGAAATCATGGTTCTACCATGAAATCAAAGAGACATCATCAAATTTACTGAAACAAATGAACATAATTAACCATGAACATGAAGATGTATAGTTGGTACCCAAAGGGTAACAAATTGTAAAAAAAAAAAACTAAAGAAATCAATTATGTTCCTATAAAAAGGTAACATATTCAAATTTTATTGCACTTTCAAGCAAGTTTCTTCATTATGACAATAAGATGAACTTATTTGGTAAGTTTTTGGATAAAAATGCAGATAGGACATGGCTTACGATATCTTTCACAGTTTCTTGTTGGGTTTGTGGTGGGATTTACTTCTGTTTGGCAGCTCACACTTCTCACATTGGCGATTGTCCCGTTCATAGCTTTTGCGGGCGGTGCTTATACGATGATCATGTCTACTTTATCAGAGAAAAGTGAGGCCGCTTACGCTGAATCCGGGAAGATTGCTGAGGAGGTAAAGAATTATCCAAACATGAAGAGTGTTTGAATGTGTGTTTTCAAAGTAATTATGTCATATGAAAAAAAAAAGATTTTAATCGTATCAAACAGGTTATTCTACATTATTTTGTTGTGAAATTGGAAAATAGAAGTAGAAGTCATGCAAATTTGAGTAAAAAGTATATTTATTATATGGTTTGATAAACAAGAAGCAAGTGATTACTTGACCCCTAATTAAAATATACAAACATTATATGCGAATTATTTCAACTTAAAGTCTGATAATAAGAATAATCATTCTAAAAAGTACATACAAATAAAACTTTTAAGCATCAACATTCATGACTTCATGTAGGCAATTCCATATAGAGCGTTATTCTATACATAAATCTATCGCTTTTAATGTAGATTTTGTTCTATATGATCGTGGTCTGAGTTCACATATGCTAGAAAACTAATGTAGATTTTTTGATTTGTTTTTATGGATTTTACAGAATATATCACAGGTTCGTACCGTATATTCATTCGTGGGCGAGAACAAAGCGATTGATATTGTACTCTAGATCGCTTCAAAAAGCGTTGAAGCTAGGGAGAAAGAGCGGGTTTGCAAAGGAATTGGTATCGGTTCACATACGGCTCTTGTTTTGCGCTTGGGCGTTACTTCTTTGGTATGCGGGCATACTCGTCCGACACCATGTCACGAATGGTGGCAAAGCGTTTACAACAATCATCAATGTCATCTTCAGCGGATTGTAAGTTCGTTATATTAAAATCTTTAAACAAAAACAATCAAGACTGGTTGAACATATCAAAAGTAGTCAAAGTGTATTTTTAACTCGTAAAACATTCATTACTGTTTAAAAAGCCAATGGGTTATCATTGAAATATTATAATTACCACAAGAAAAGAAATAAAGAAAGCAACAAAGTGTCACTAAAAGTAAAAAAAACTGTCACTAAAGGCATCCTCATGTGGTTTTGTAGTGCTCTTGGTCAAGCTGCACCGAACCTTGCAGCCGTTGCTAAAGGTAAGGCTGCTGCAGGAAACATTGTAAGCATGATCAAGAATGATGTTGACTCTACAGTAAAGTCAAATGCAGGGATGGCTTTCTCAAAAGTCAACGGGACTATTGACTTTCATGAGGTCTGTTTTGCTTATCCATCTAGACCAAATATGGTCTTTGATGGTCTGAGTTTTTCGGTTGGCGCGGGGAAGAAAATCGCGATTGTTGGTCCGAGTGGTTCAGGCAAAAGCACCATCATTTCCTTGATTCAGCGGTTTTATGACCCGAATTCAGGTAAGAAACAAGATCCTATGTCATTCGTTTAATCTGTCACGCGTCACATTTTCTAATCGCGTCATTCACTGCTACAAAACTGGTCATTAGCATTAGCTAAAAAGGTCGTAAATTCGTCGCTAATGCCCTTTTGTGACTGATTTCAGAAGTTGTTAATCTAGTTTTGTGACTGGATTTTTTTTACTGAAATGGTTGTTGTGGATGTAAATAGTTGTTTCTAAAGACAGATACTTTGCTACTGAATTTATGACCACTCATTTTATGAAAAAAACTTTTGCTACTTAATTGAGACCGATTTCTTTTCGGTCGCTAATTTTACAACTGTTCTATTCCGTCGCTAAATTCGCCACTATTCTGTTTTCAGCCGCTAATTTTGCGACAGCTCTGTTTGGTCACTATTTTGAGACCTTATTCTGTCTCTAGATTTGCTGATGTTCTGTTTTCAGTCGCTAATTTCTGTGACTGCCCTATTCGGTCACTAATTTAAAGACAGTCTATTCTGTTGCAATTTTTGCAACTGTTCTGTTCTGTCACTAATTTGTGACGAGTTTATTCTGTCGCAAATTGCGACTACTCTCTGCGCAGTCGCTAATTTTGCGACCATCTTACTCTGTCGCTAATTTGCCATCGTTTTTGTTGCTAATACTAGTTATTGTAGATGTATCTAATTCTGTGTTGTTTTGCATTTCAAGGGCAAATATTGTTGGATGGCTATGATATAAAGAATCTGCAGTTAAGTTGGTTAAGAGGGCTCATGGGTTTAGTCAGTCAAGAACCAGCATTATTCGCGACAACCATAGCCGAAAACATTCTCTACGGTAAACCAGATGCTGATCTAAACCAGATAATCCAAGTGTCCATAGCCGCAAACGTGCATTCGTTCATTCAAACACTACCCGACGGTTACAGCACTCATTGAGAAATCCCAAGATTTTGCTGCTAGATGAGGCCACAAGTGCACTAGATTCTGAATCAGAACTCATAGTCCAACAGTCGCTAAATGCGGTCATGTCAAACAGGACCACAATTATCGTCGCGCATAGATTATCCACTATTAGAGACGTCGACACGATCATTGTTTTGAAAAACGGACAGGTGGTCGAAAAAGGTACGCATTTAGATCTACTCTCTAAAGGTGGAGAGTATGCAAATCTAGTAAGTCTACAAACATCAGAGCCCACAGGTTCAAAAGTCCAAACCAGTGTTACACAACATTCCCATCATCAAGACTTTGACTCGTTGACCACGAAAACAGTCAACCCGAATGGCGTAAATGAATCTTTATCGAAATCAAGGAAAAACGCCCCGTCGATTTGGGATCTTGTTAAGTTGAACAAACCTGAGTGGCCTTATGCAGTGATGGGCTCTTTGGGTGCAATTCTAGCAGGGATGCAAGCTCCTCTTTTTGCTCTTGGGATTACATACATTTTGACTTCTTTTTACTCTGGTCAAAATGCTAAAATTAGAGAAGATGAACATGCATCTTTAATATTTGTTGCAGCTGGTTGTTACCATCCCTATATACATGTGCAGCATTATCTATACGTTGATGGGCGAGCGCCTCACAACTCGCGTGCGTTTATCCATGTTTTCAGGTTAATTTTTGTTAAGATCATATTAGCGCGTTGTATAAATACATCGTTGCGATGCGACTAATTGACTTTTGGTGTTTTTTTGGGCAGCTATGCTTACAAATGAAGTTGGTTGGTTTGATATGGATGAAAACTCGACGGGTTCACTTATGTCGAAACTGGCAGCCGATGCTACTTTAGTAAGAAGTGCATTGGCGGATCGAGATCGATTGTCGACAATTGTACAAATATAGCACTCACAGTGACTGCATTTGTGATATCTTTTGTATTGGCTGGAGGATAGCATTAGTCATTGTTTCTACATTTCCCCTTCTAATGGAGCTTCCAAAGCTGAGGTTAGACTTTCTGAAAGTCAAACAATGCTTTGATAACTAAGGTTAGACCTTCTGTGTCCCTTTGTTTTGAAGTTTGACTTTTTAGTCAAAGGTACGACAGTCAAGTTCTAAATTAGTGGATTTTGTTGCATCTTTTGTTGATATCTATTTAGTAATTATAGATACTGCTTTCTAAAGTATCTTTGACGAATAATTTGTCAAAATTTCTGTGAATTCACATCAATTTCAACAGTCAAATTTAGTTAGTTTGACCTGAAAGTCAAACAATGCAAGTCAAGGTTTGCTTCTATATGCATTTATAAACTAAAGTTGATATTATCTATATTTCTGCAGCAATTGTTTCTGAAGGGATTTGGTGGAGATTACACAGCCTCATACTCTCGAGCTACATCAATGGCTCGTGAAGCAATAGCTAACATCCGAACTGTTGCTGCGTTTGGTGCTGAAGATAGAGTATCGAGCCAATTCTCTAATGAACTCAACCGACCCGGAAAACAAGCCCGTCTCCGAGGCCACATATCGGGTTTTGGGTATGGTTTTTCACAACTCCTCGCTTTCTGTTCGTACGCGCTTGGGCTCTGGTATGCTTCTATATTGATCAAACATAAAAGTTCAAATTTTGGTGACATTATTAAAGCCTTCATGGTTCTAGTGGTCACGGCGTTATCAATAGCCGAAACACTCGCTCTAGCACCCACATTGTAAAAGGAACACAAGCACTCGGTTCAGTTTTCGATATCCTAAACCGGAAATCAGCCATAAATCCTGACAGTCCGAATTCGCTCTCGGTAAATCTCATCAAAGGAGATGTAGAATTTAGAAATGTTACTTTTGCATACCCCACAAGACCGGATATATACGTTTTAAACGGTTTGAATTTGAAAATAAAGGCGGAAACAGTATGGCGATAGTCGGACCAAGCGGGTCTGGTAAAAGTACCGTTATCTCGCTAGTATCAAGATTTTATGACCCTAATTTTGGTTCGGTTTTTTATTGATGATTTAGACATTAAAACGTTGAATTTGAAGTCGTTGAGGCGAAGAATCGGGTTGGTACAACAAGAGCCATCGTTATTCTCAACTACGATATACGATAACATAAATATGGAAACGAAGAGGCGTCGGATATAGAGATTGTAAATGCTGCAAAGCTCGCTAATGCGCATGAGTTTATAACCCAAATGCCCGATGGTTACCACACGGAAGTGGGTAACAACGGGGTGCAGTTATCAGGTGGGCAAAAACAAAGGGTCGCCATAGCTAGAGCTGTATTAAAAGATCCTGCGATTCTTCTTTTGGATGAAGCAACAAGCGCTCTTGACACAGCCTCAGAGAGGCTGGTTCAAGAAGCACTTGATAAATTAATGGAGGGAAGAACCACCGTTTTGGTGGCACACCGACTGTCAACGATACGTAATGCTGACAGCATCACGGTGTTGCAAAACGGAAAGGCGGTTGAGTGTGGGACCCCCACGACACGCTCATCGCTACGCAGGGGAGTGTTTATGCACATTTGGTTAGTCTTCAGCAAGAGAAAAACTTACAAGTTGAGGGTGAATAAAGATTGTACTAAATGAGTATATAGATTTTTGAGTAAATATGCTACTAGTATTTAAATTGTCATCAAGCTTACTGTTTGATAACGTGTCAAATACATGACATTTGCTTTTGGCTTTTGATAACGACAATTCTAATTTTTGCAACATGATTTTTATAGTTTTAAATTACTATATTTTATTGTTAAAAGCATTGGGGGACTGATGATTAATGGATTTTAATTAGAAGTATGAATTTTGTAAAGGAATATTATGTTAAAACTTAAAAGTTGGAGAGAAATGGAGGTGAGATAATGTGTTAAAAGTCACATGAATCTTGTTGAAGATTTAAATGTTGGTATTCTTCTTATTGGTGTTAGTAGGATTCAAAATTTATTACCATATAGTTTACCTCTCGTGGACTTTTTAATGGCATACAACAAAAAGTGATAATCCCAAATAACTTCAAATACGATTCTTTAAATTTATGAGTGAATACGATATTATGAAAGTAACATTTATGTGGTTGACTCGACTCATGTGATTGAGTGTAAAAGTTATAGATGTGTTATAATTATAGAGACCGAATTAGGGTTTTTTTATGATGATATTTTCCAGAACAACTGTAAACTTTTATTGTAACTAAGTAGTTTGGAAAATCTAGCAAGAGATTAGATCTCATACATCACCAAAATTTCGAAACATAACCAATTAAACCATCCAGGTACTGAAATTGGATCTATTATTTACCCACATGTACGTCATTGTTTAGATGTCTTCTAATAGTTTAGATACCGAGACTCCCTTGTTAATAACCTTATCATTCCTTACGCGTCAAATACACCAACATGTAGTAAGTGTGATTGATTGCACTAATTTCTTCTTTATGTTGTTACCAATCGTATTATCATGGATCTCTAACAAATCACCATTTGCCATTTGCCAATCCACTAGCCATCTGCCAAATCAAACGATACAACAATGACAAAAAGGTGAAAAAATGCTCAGACATTTCAGGGTATTCATCACATAAATTGCAAAGTGTCAATTTTATATTCACATTATCAAGAGTTGTTAACCTTTCATCTAAGCTCTCCAAGCGAATATATTACCTTTTTGGTAGTCAATTACTCCGATTTAAAATGAACTTATTATTCAACCCGTCACTTTAATCTAATTTGTTTCTTATCGACCAAACGAAGTTATTCTCTAATTTATTTCTAACTTAGTGTTGCTACGAGATCTTTGATGCACAAAAAAAAAAAGGAATAAAGCTCACATATGCTCGTTTCATTATCACATTAATAGTGGTTACTTGATATTGCCACAACAATCAAAGACCAACTGATTTAATTGTTGTTTATTATAAAATTAGACATCTAACATGCATAGAAATCTTATAAATTTAGACCTTTGATATTTTAATTTTAAAACAACTATAATCATGCAACAAACCCCCCACCCCTTTAAAATCCTGTCCTCTAGAATTAAAATAAGGAATTTTTAATATAAGCTCATCAAACAATTCCCAAGTAGCCTCATGAATGGTAATCCCTGCTAATGAAGTACAACTTGTGTTACTGGAGGATCACCTCTACGCACCAGCCTTTGATCAACTATGACACGCAACTGCAAAAGGAAACAAGGTTTTGTAGCCAAAGGATGCATTAGAGAATCCACCATGAGCACCCTTCAACAATGATACATGAAATATTGCATGTAGCTGAGCATCAAGTGGTAAATTAAGTTTGTAAGCTATCGAACAAATCTTTTAGATAGTAAAAATAGCCCAGATACTTACGCCCAATCTTAGATTACTTCTGCTTTCAGATGGTAGTTTAAATATGTGGTCAAAAATTCAAACAGGCCCATTTCTTACTTAAAAGGGCATTTAGTCTTTTGAGTTAGTAGTCATTTGATGTATACAATTCCTGGTTTTCTCAAAAGATTGTTTCAAAACTTGTATCATAGCCTCCCTATCATGATAGAGATGTTCCACTACATCCACTTCAATATTACCAGTAATGAAACCAAATAATGTGAGGAGAATTGTCGTAAAGCACTTGAAAGGGGCTAGTTTGATTGGAAGAGTGGTGGGTGGTGTTGTACCACTTGTTAGACCCTAACATAGAGGCGTGGATGTTTGTGATCGATCAACACTAATGTACACGGAGAAAACTAGGTATGTATTAATAATAAACCAATTGTTTTGAACAAAATAGTCATTACAATATATTTACATCTTAGGAAGTACATGACTAAATTTTAAGTAAATACAATGGAGCTATTATATCTAATCATCAAGTAGCCTACGTGTTTAGCTCGTCTAAGGTCCTTTATAGTTCTTCTAGTGAAGGTCATCTAAGTTACTCAATCATTTTTCTATAAATGAATATAAATCTTTATGGAGCCTAATCAAAGACTCTCCTAGAGAATTCATTATATTTTTAAAATAAATACTCAAAATGCGTCACATAATGTTAGTAAGCTCATAAGTTTTGATTAAAACACCAAATAACTAAGTAATGAATGGTGTATTTACAAAAATAATTTCGCAGTTAAATCGGATCCGGAAAACTCATCCGAATACTAAATAGTCTCCCAACCCATGTCCCTCATTATCACGAGTCTAGTATGCCATGCTAAGCATGAGTCTAGCATCTAGATTTAGGTAAGTAAAGGTTTGACATACTACACATATTTTGTCACAATCTGTTGACCTGGACCGGCTGTGACTGACTAATATCAACACAATGCAGTAGAAAAATAAACATTACTTAAATAATTTGCATCCAATCGTTCATTGCCTACGTGGCATCCATAATAATAATACAACCATTAATTAAATATTGTCTAATCCCAATACATAAGTTTAAGTCAATTGTCTCAAATGTTAACAATTAGATAGGGTGGTGGCTAAACTCCAAATGTCCGACTAGGTCACTCCTATCTATGATCACTTGGTTAAATCATTCTTCTCCTGAAATACACACCCAAAATACGTCAACATAATATTGGTGAGCTCAAAAGTTTAAAACACAAGACTTAACACAATTCATAAAATAAGATAACAATAATATTAGTGCAAGAAAGAATGTATCGCAATCAAACCTAGCCCGAGTGACCTTCCCGAGTGCTAGAACATCCCCTAACCCATACCCCTTATTGTTATGGGCTTAAGCGTGCCCTACTAAGCACGGTTAATCTGCTCTAATTTGTGACACAATGATTATTGAATCTCAATGGGGGTTTCCCTGTCCTAAGTGCCCATTGTATGCGGGGGATTCCCCAAATAGTATTATCCACAAACTACGCGGCTCCTAATGGAGTTAATGATTGTGCTTACGTTCGGGGACAAGAGCAGTAATCATTACACCATAAAAATGATTTTTAAGCATGTGTATTCCACCCGAAAAATAGTTTAAGTAAAAAGGGAGTTATGAGACTCACCTTAGCTTGTTCCTGAAGTATGTGTTCATGGTCTAGAGAGCTACCGACCGGCAAGGTTCCTAAGTGCATTTTATAAGCATTAGATTCATTTCAATCAGTTATCTAAGCCCAACCTGTCACACCCCCGCTTATAGCGGAAACACGAGGATGTAACGGACGGGATCGTCATAACACATTGTTGATTAATAGAGATGCATTAAACGATGAAAAGTCAACATGTCATAACATCACCCGACACAAATGGAGACTTGTGCCGTGGCTAGTCAATTCCACGATAAACATAGCCAAACAAACAAAAGAATTATAAGTCCCACAACCCGGGAGCAAGTGAAAAATTCATGAATAACAAAGAAAATCCAATGTAATTATCAGAGACATCTAATATGTTTAAATAATGCAAATCCTAGGGGTCGTCGCTAAGGCAGCATCCCTAGCTATCTTCAATGATTGTTACCCGAAAATATATACTCAAAAAGGTCAACATAATGTTGGTGAGTTCGCAGGTTTAAGTAGTAAACATAATTGATGCTGTGTAATAGTGTTGTAGGACATAGTGTAAACAAGTATAAGCAAGCAATATCACATGTAAACATAAGCATCACAACTAAACCTACGACGTACACACAGATCTTGTCAGAACATATTCACCCTAGGGCCCGTCCCTGGCCACTGTCAGTTCCAACTAGTATACCAACAAACAAGGGTGGGGGTGTCAGCCCAATAGTACTATCAATACCTGTCCGTCGGTTCTAACATCGGAATTAAATAGTTGTGAATAAAACCACACAGCAAACTCATGCATGTGCCAGATATAAACTTACAAAACAGTAAACACAACAGTGCCAAAATATAAATGAGTTCACAGCATAACAAGGGTGAGCATACTTTTCCCCCAAGTATGTAAACAATTGAAATGAAAATGGGACCGCGAAACTCACCTTGAATGCGATGAAATAAAATGAACAAGGGCTTCAAATAATGAGAGCAACGCACGATCAATAACTTATAATTTAATTGTAATTAAGTCTTACGACGCGTCTAAAGAGAAATAGATACATTCGGTCGGTTCGGGTCAGATTGGGTTCGACGCGCGACTCACACACAAATAGGTATATATATATATATATATATATGCAACACACTCTATACTAATAATGTTAATAATGATGATAATAGTAATAATAAAGATATTATTATTATTATTATTATTATTATTATTAATAATAATATAAAAATAACAGTGATAATAATAATTATAATAATAAAAGTAATAATATTAATAATACTAAAGATAAACAACCCCATCTATCTTACGCTATAATATATATTAATATATATATATATATATATATATATATATATATATATATATATATGAACACATTTACCACATATATATATTATATATGCACGTACACTATATATATATTATAATATATATATATAATAATATATGCACCTACACACACATATATACACACACAATCGGGTATCACATTCAATACCCGAGTATATCTCATACGCATACATCATATTTATTATATTTACATATACATAAATTATTATACACACATAACCATATATATTATGTATTACATATATGTATTACATATACATACATTACCAATGTACACACACACTCAAATCACACAATATATACGCACATAATCACACACATAGCCATTCGCAGCACACACACACAATTCACACATCATGCGAACACACACACTCACCCCATACGCGCACACACACACTTCATACGCACACGCAGTTCACACGCAACACACACTGCATACACACACTAACACACACCGCATCCACGCACACACACACTGCATACACACACAAACACACACCACACACACCACGGTTCACACGCACACACACACAGTAGTCGCGATTCACCACACCAAACCGAACCAGGAACGAGGCCGACCCAACGAAACGAAAAGAGACAAAACGAAGTTCACAACGATCGGTTACCTGCGAAACGAGTAAACGGCGAGACGACGGCGACAAACAACGGCTAACGGCGACCGAGGGCTGTTTCGGTGGTGTAGCGGTGGTGGAATGGTGGCGGCAGTAGGTTTCGATCGCCGGGGGGGGAGGGGGGGGGGGGCCGAGGGTACATGTCTACGTTGTATATATAGATTTTTGATATTTACAATTTAAACCCAGAACTTTCGATTAATTATTCCCTCAAGTTTAATTAAATTACATATTAGACCCTGAACTTATTAATTATAAATAATAATAATATTAGCAATAATAATTTTTATAATAATAATAATAATAATATTAATTGTTATAATAATATTAATAGACATTATTAAAACTTAGAAGAAAGGAACAAAATATATAAATAGAATTAATTATACGATTAAAAGTCAACGCGCTAGGCGGATGCGATGAGATTCGGTCCGAAAACGAATTAATTACACAAAATAAATAACATACGAGGAGAGTTAGCGAGCTTAACGTTAATTAACAGACCTGTTTTGACGGATGTCACAGTATCCCCCAGTTGAGAGAATTTCCCCCCGAAATTCAGCTGGAGTTAGATCCCGAAGCTCATTCCACGAACAGATGCGGATATTTAATTTTCATCTGTTCTTCCCGTTCCCACGTGAATTCTGGCCCTCGCCTAGAGTTCCATCGTACTCTGACAATCGGAATTTTGCTGCGCTTCAATCGTTTGACTTCTCGATCCATAATTTCTATCTGTTCTTCTACGAAATAAAGTTTCTCATCAATTTTGATCTCCTCAAGTGGCACATGAAGGGATCCATCAGTTAAACATTTCTTCAGGTTCGATGCATGGAATGTATCTTGCACACCACTAAGCTCTTGGAGTAACCTTAATCGACACGCCACAGGGCCAATTCTTTCAGTGATCTCGAATGGTCCCACATACCTTGGAGCTAACTTTCCCTTCTTCCCAAACCGTATGATTCCTTTCCAAGGTGAAACTTTCAATAAGACTCGATCACCCACGCTAAATTCCAGAGGTTTCCGACAGTTGTCGGTGTACTTTTCTGACGGTCCCTAGCGACATACCTTGGAGCTAACTTTCCCTTCTTCCAAACCGTATGATTCCTTTCCAAGGTGAAACTTTCAATAAGACTCGATCACCCACGCTAAATTCCAGAGGTTTCCGACAGTTGTCGGTGTACTTTTCTGACGGTCCCTAGCGGCCTTAAATCTATCCTTGATTTGTAATATTTTATCAGTTGTTTCCTGAATGATCTCCGGACCTGTCAATTGACTTTCACCTATCCCAACACACTGGAGACCTGCACTTCCTTCCATACAATGCTTCGAATGGAGCACATCCAATGCTCGTATGGCAACTATTGTTATAAGAGAACTCGATCAACGGTAAATGAGTATCCCAACTACCACCAAAGTCAATCACACATGCTCTAAGCATGTATTCTAGAGTCTGTATCATACGTTCACTTTGACCATCCGTTTGTGGATGATAGGCAGCACTTAAATCTAATCGAGTGCCCATTGCGTTCTGTAGAGTCTGCCAAAACCGCGATGTAAATCAACTATCACGGTCTGATATAATTGACACAGGCACTCCATGCCTTGCCACGATCTTAATTACATATAATCTCTCTAGATTTTCCATCTTATAATCCTCGTGAATCGGTAAGAAATGAGCAGACTTCGTCATTCGATCCACAATAACCCAAATTGAATCATGCCCACTACTTGTTCTAGGCAGCTTAGTGATGAAGTCCATCGCTATATTTTCCCATTTCCATTCGGGAATTTCCGGTTGCTGTAATAATCCCGATGGTTTCTGATGTTCGACTTTGACTTTCGAACAAGTCAAACATTCACTTACATATGTGGCATTGTCCTTCTTCATACCTGGCCACCAGTATAATTCTTTAAGATCTTGGTACATCTTGTCTGCGCCAGATGAACAAAATACTTGACTTGTGCGTTTTCGTCATAACCAAGGTTTGAACATCTCCCCAGTTAGGTACCATGATATCAATCAACAAATACCGTATGCCATCCCCTTACAATTCATCTGTTTATCCAACCCTCGAAACTCCTCACTTGTAATATTCTCTTCTTTCAGCGATTCACCTTGTGCTGTTAGGATCTGGGTTTTCAGATTCGATTGAATGGTCATTCTAACGCTTTGTGCACGTAAAGGTTCACGGCTTCCTTCCTACTCAGGAATCACCACCACATTTGCCTTTCCTGGATGATATCGGATCTTGCAATCATAGTCATAGAAGTTCCAACCCATCGTCTTGGGTGCATATTAAGTTCCTCTTGATAAAAAATGTGTTGAAGAATATTATGATCAGTGTAGATAACACACTTAGTCCCATACAGAAAATGCCTCTATATCTTGAGTGCAAACACCACTACGCCTAATTCCAGGTCATACGTCGTATAATTCTTTTCGTGAACCTTAAGCTGACGCGAGGCGTAAGCAATCACCTTATCCTTTTGCATTAGTACACAACCCAGTCCTTGATGTGATGCATCGCAAAACACTACAAAGTCATTGGATCCATCCGGGAGGGTCAATATCGGTGCATTACATAATCTTTCCTTTAACGTTAGAAAGGCCTCTTCTTTTTTATGACCCTAATCAAACTTCTTGTCTTTCTGTGTTAACATTGTCAAAGGTTGAGCGATTTTGGAGAAATTTGCAATGAATCGACGATAATAACCAGCCAACCCTAAAAATTGCCATATCTCCGAAGGCGTCTTAGGTATATTCCATTTTTTAACTGCTTCGATCTTTCCAGGATCAACGTGAATTCCATTCTCATTCACCACATGTCCTAGAAATTTCACTTCTCGCAACCAAAGTTCACACTTTGAGAACTTGACGTAAAGTTTCTCTTCCTTTAATAGCTCTAGTATCGCTCTTAGGTGCTGATCATGGTCTTCCTTCGATCAAGAGTAGATAAGAATATCGTCTATGAACATGATTAGAAACTTATCCAGATAGGGTTTGCAAACCCGGTTCATTAAATCCATAAACACTACCGAAGCAATGGTCAGTCTAAACGGCATGACTAAGAATTTCATAGTGTCCATATCGAGTTCTAAACACTGTTTTTGGTATGTCATCCTCATGAACCCTCAATTGATGACAGCGCGATCGTAGATCGATCTTAGAAAAGTAAGAAGCTCCCTGTACTTGGTTGAATAGATCATTAATTCTAGGGAGAGGATATCGATTCTTCATGGTCAACTTATTCAGCTCTCGATAATCGATGCACATTCGGAACGATCCATCTTTTTTCTTAACAAATAATATTAGTGCTCCCCATGGTGAATGGCTGGGTAGGATAAAACCCTTATCCAATAGTTCCTGCAATTGGCTCGATAGTTCCTGCAATTCTGATAGTGCTAATCAATATGGTGTCTTTGCTACGGGTGTTGCTCCCAGAATCAAATCTATACGAAATTCCACCCGTCGAGGAGGAGGCAAACCGGACAAGTCATCAGGAAATACTTCCGGAAAGTCTCGCACCATCGGAATATCCTCCAGTTTCCTTTCCTCTGCTTTCTTTTCCACTACATGCGCTAAAAACGCGTAGCATTGCTTCTGCAGGCATTGACAAGTCTTCATACAGGAGATAAGCTTTAGGTTCCTTCCTGGTCGTTCTCCTTGTATCCTGAGCACATCACCGTTAGACATTGAGATTCTGTAACACCCGGAAAATTTTAAAAGACGAGAAAGAGGAATAAAAGTGAAGAAAACACAATTTAACCTATATTGAGGGGCTAAATGTGTCAAAAGGACAAAAAGATTAAAAGTGAGTGCATAAAGTGGGCATGGCCGCCCACACCTTCTGCATGTTTCACTTCAACCGGATTTAGAGAGAGAAAGAGCAGAGCTCTCGGGTTTTTGGAGAAGAAGAATAGGAGAATTCGAATTCAAGGTAAGAATTCTTCGTTTTAAGTTGTTCTTGGCTGGCCTATGCCTCGGTTGCATGCTTATGTGTTTTTTGTTGTGTTGTTCGGTGTGTGTTTTTGGTGGGTTTCTAGGTGGTTGAACTCATAGTGCAGACGGGTTTGAAGGAAGTCATACTCGAAAGGCTGCTAAGGTGACTTCTAGATCCCCGGTTTCTATGTTTAAACCTGTTTTGGGGCTGGAAATGCATGTATCAAACTTTTAATATGTCCATATGTTGTACCGTATATTGGCCCTGTTCTTTTATTGGGTGTGTTGGGCCTGTATGTTTTGCTCGGTTTACATGGTTGTATGCTTGTTCTAAGAGATTCATGCTAGATCGGTGCGAAGTATGTAAAAAATGAGGATTGGGAACTGATTATAGTGTAAGATGCGATTTCAGGTTGGTTGATCATCCGCATTAAGTTGAATATTTGTTGTGTTGTTCATCCGCATTAGTTAAGTATCCACCGCATTTGATGGACACCGACTATTTTGTTCACCGCCGCATTAGCTAAGTGTTCATCCCGCATTTGTTGTATGATCATCCGCATTTGTTGTATGATCATCCGCATTTGTTTTGTGTTCATCCGCATTTGTTATATCCATGCGCATAACTTCAGTCATCCGCATTTGGGTTCATGCGCATTTAGTTGGGACACTTAGAATTTTTTTTGAGGTGTTCATCCGCATTTGTTTTTGTCCATACGCATTTGTTTGTTCATCCGCATTTCTTTAAGAGACGAATTGTTTGAGATTTTGGGATGTAGAGCTTAAGTGTTAAGAAAGGAGGTTTTATGGGGAACTGTGCTTGTTTACTTTTGCATGCTTTGTATGCTGTTATGATGATGTTGTTCCATGTTATGTTATGTCATGACCTTACGTGGTGTGACGTATATATATGCTTATGTTAAGTATTACTTAACGAAAGTGGAAGATAACTAATGGGAAGTAAGAATGAATGCATGCATTAATGAACGATCGGAAGTAAGAAAAGTCTTACAAGCACTGTAAGGAGGTTCACACCCAGTGAAGGGTGTTAGCTCAACGGTTTGCGGGTTAGCTACCCCAGAAGGATACACACTGGGGTTAGTCCTTGTGACTGACCATACGTACGGGAACCCAATGTCGCTTACCCCGGTGTTGGGCCCGCCTCGGGCATGATGTGTTGAAGTCTATTTATAGTCTTCGGTCCAGTACCCGGTTGTGCATGATGTTTTGGGGTATAGCACATGGCATGGTCCAATTGATGACCCTGGTGCTGGGCCCGCCTCGGGCATGATGTTTGAAGTCTATTTATAGTCTTCGGTCCATACCCGCCTTGTGCATGATGTTTGGGGTATAGCACATGGCATGGTCCAATTGATGATACCCCGGTGCTGGGCCCGCCTCGGGCATGATGTTTGAAGTCTATTTATAGTCTTCGGTCCAGTACCCGCCTTGTGCATGATTGTTTGGGTATAGCTCGAGGCATTAGCCTGGAGCATAGAGAAGTGAAATTAATGATCGAACGAATTTACGATAAGCGAATGGATGAATGTAGTTGAAGATGATGAAAGATAATAATGAGATTATCTATTTGTACGTATGATGTATGATCGCTTACGAAGTAATGTATGGTTTTAATCGAAAGAAAAGTATTTTATTTATAAAACTAGAACTCACTCAGCAACGCTGACTTTTATGTGTTTCCAGTTAGCAGGTAATTGTTGTTGAGGATGGCACGGGGCAGCTACTTGGCATTTTTGGATGGCATCCGTTGTTTAGAATTATAATGATTTTTGTGATGTAATGCAAATTATGATATTTTGTAACAGTTAACTACAATGTATTATTTTGCAAAAGCAATTATAATGAAATGGTTTGTTTAAAATAATTCCGCTGCAACGTTTTGGAAAATGGTAATGTAAATTATATGTTTTATGTGCGATGATTGTCCAGCTGTAAGCGTTCCGGGAACGAGGCCTTACAAGTTGGTATCAGAGCCAAAGTTTAAGCGAAACGGGTAAATATTTTCAAAAGAAACCTAAACTTAAACTGAGAATGGGACAAAAGGAAGGGATGCCAGTCCGAGTAGCTGTGTGCCATCAGGTATTTTCTTATGTTAACCGTATTACGTGCGCATGTTATATGATTTTTGTGCTTCTTAGTAGATTTAGATACTGATGTAGTCAGGATAGGAAATGCTTGGTGTGCGATGATTGTCCAGCTGTAAGCGTTCCGGGAACGAGGCCTTACAAGTTGGTATCAGAGCCAACGTTAAGCGAAACGGGTAGTAATATTTTCAAAAGAAACCTAAACTTAAACTGAGAATGGGACAAAAGGAAGGGATGCCAGTCCGAGTAGCTGTGTGCCATCAGGTATTTCTTAATGTAACGGTATACGTGCGCATGTTATATGATTTTTGTGCTTCTTAGTAGATTTAGATACTGATGTAGTCAGGATAGGAAATGCTTGGGTATAAAGAGTAAAGTAAGTGGCTAATCACAAACTGGCCACTGTAATCAGTGACGTACTATACTTGACATAAACTGAGTATTACCTTGAATGACCGTGGGTGGTGTTGAATCTTATAGCGTGTTAGAGGATGGCGTTGGAAGATCTTCGAAGGCTTCTCGAGTCGGAGGTCGCGTGGTGGACGTGGTGCTGGACCACGGGTCACCAGAGGAAGGCCTAGAGCTGAAGAGGTGGCTCACGAAGAGCCCGAGACCCCTCATCCGGAGGGTGGTGATGAGAGTGCCAATTTAAGGGCCTCAGTGAAGTAGGCAGTGGTGGAAGAGGTTCACCAGGTCATGCAAACGATCCTACCGTCTGTGGTGACTGAAGTGATTAAGGCTGTACGAGAAGGAGAGAGGAAGGAAAGGAGGAGACCCCCGGAGGAAAGGGAGCAACCGGAGACTGAGACGGTTGTCTCCAGTTAAGAAGAAGGAGAAGAGCTTGTGCAGGAGATAGCACGAGGCTGTAATTATGGGGCATTTCAAAGATGCAAGCCCCCGACTTTTGACGGAAACGGCACTGCGGCTGCTGCTCACCGGTGGGTGAAAGAGATGGAAGCTGTTCTAGATATCAGCGAGTGCCAAGAAGATCAGAAGGTGAAGTTTGCCACCCACTCATTTGTGGACTCGGCCCTATGTTGGTGGGACAATATTGTCCAGGCCGAGGGTAGTAGAGCGATTGGCAGGATGAGGTGGGATGAGTTGAAGAAACTGGTGATAGAGGAGTTTTTTCCTCACCGAGAGCTCGACAAGGTTGAGAGGGAGTTCCTACAGTTGGAGGCGGGAACCATGACACATTAGCAATACACCACCAAATTCAATGAGATGGCACGGCTGGTGCCAGATCAGGTGACACCCTTGTCACGAAAGATTAAAAGAAACATTCAGGGCTTGCCGGCGGACATCCGCAGGCATATGATCGCCACCCGACCGAGCACGTTTAGGTCAGTGGGTGATCTGGCAGGGAAGCTGTATGATGAACAGGAAGTGGTGGTGGCTGAGGTGAGTAAGAAAGGTGGTGGTGATCGGAACTGGAACGGGAAGAGGTTTGGTAGGGGTGGTGCCCCGACAAACAACAAGCGAGCACGGGTGGATGACCGCCGTGTGGTCACATCTGGTGCGGGGTCGAAGAGGTGTGGCAAATGTGGAAAAGTGCATTTCGGAGAATGTAGGCGAGGATTGAACGTATGCTTCCTGTGTGGAAGGATAGGGCATATAGCAAAGGATTGTCGTGCAGCCAGATGTTTTAACTGTGGTAGAGAGGGTCACATGAGCAGGGAATGCTAGAAGCCAAGGGCGGAGAGTTCTGGAGTGAAGAAGACGACCAGAACCGAAGGGTAGAAAGCAAGCGCCAGAGCATTCACGATGACCCAGGAGGAGGCTAGGACGGACCCCGATGTTGTGTCAGGTACGTTCCTAGTAAACCAAACTCTTGCCTCTGTGTTATTTGATTCCGGTGCTAGTAAGAGCTTCATTTCTGCTGCCTTTTGTGCTAAGTTGCCTTTAAGGAGTAGGAGTATTGAGGATCCCTTCGAGGTAGAAACTGCCATAGGTAAGTCTACCAGGATTTCTGAGATGATGGAAGGCTGTGTCATAGAGGTAGAAGGTCATAAATTTCCGGTTAGACCATTCGTGATGACCTTAGGCGGTTTCGATGTAGTCCTGGGAATGGACTGGTTAGCGGCCTACGAGGCGAATATCGTATGTCGCAAGAAGATGATTGGACTGACAGCGCCTGACGGGAGTTCGGTGACGATTTACGGTGATCGAGTTACTTCGATTCCGAAGGTGATTTCGATGGCGGTGGTGGGAAAGTGCATGAGGCGTGGATGTAATGCCTACTTGGCCTATGTGAAGGATGTTGATACACCAACACCACAAATGTCAGATGTACCGGTTGTGTGTGAGTTCCCAGATGTGTTTCCCGAAGACTTACCAGGTGTGCCACCGGACCGCGAGATCGAGTTCCAGATTGACTTGATACCCGGTGCTCAACCTGTGGCTAAAGCACCGTATCGGTTGGCTCCGACCGAGATGAAGGAATTGATGGAGCAACTGCAAGATTTTCTTGATAAGGGGTTTATTAGACCGAGTATCTCTCCATGGGGTGCCCCGATTTTGTTTGTAAAGAAGAAGGATGGTAGTATGAGGATGTGTATTGACTACAGCGAGCTGAACAAGTTGACGGTGAAGAATCGGTATCCATTGCCAAGGATTGATGACCTGTTTGATCAGCTCCAAGGTGCCAGTTGGTTTTCGAGAATAGATCTCCGATCTGGTTACCATCAGTTGAAGGTGAAAGATCAGGATATTCCTAAAACAGCTTTCCGTACGCGTTATGGACACTACGAGTTTCTCGTTATGTCTTTCGGTTTAACCAACGCACCAGCTGCTTTTATGGATCTGATGAATCGAGTGTGTCGGCCGATGTTGGATAAATCCGTGATTGTGTTCATCGATGATATCTTGATTTATTCGAAGAGCGAGGTGGAACATGCCGGTCACATTCGAGAGGTATTAGAGATGTTGAGAAGGGAGAAGTTGTATGCAAAGTTCTCCAAGTGCGCGTTCTGGTTGCGCGAGGTTTAGTTTTTGGGTCACGTGGTGAATCCCGAGGGGATTATGGTGGACCCGACAAAAGTGGAAGCAGTGATGCAATGGAAGTCTTCAAGGACGCCATCCGAGATCCGTAGTTTCTTGGGGTTGGCGGGCTATTATAGGAGATTCATCCAAGACTTCTCTAAGATAGCTTCTCCGTTGACTAATTTGACCCGTAAGGATGTGAAGTTTGTATGGGGTCAAGCTCAAGAGAGTGCTTTTGAGGAGTTAAAGGCAAGGTTGACTCAAGCTCCTGTCTTATCATTACCCGAAGGGAGCGAGGATTTGGTGGTTTATTCAGATGCTTCTTACTCGGGATTGGGTTGCGTGCTGATGCAGCGAGGAAAGGTTATAGCTTACGCATCCCGACAATTGAAGGTTCATGAGGTTAATTACCCTACTCACGATTTGGAGCTAGCAGCTGTGGTCTTTGCATTAAAAATTTGGAGGCACTACCTGTACGGGACGAGGTGCACCATCTTCACTGACCACAAGAGCTTGAAGTACTTCTTCGAGAAGAAGGATTTGAACATGAGGCAAAGGAGATGGTTGGAACTGTTAAAGGATTATGATTGTGAAATCCATTACCATCCAGGCAAAGCCAACGTAGTGGCGGATGCCCTTAGCCAAAAGGAGAGGCATAAACCAATTCGGGTGAAGGCTTACCAATTGATTTTGAACTCCGATGTGATAAAGAGGGTTAAGGAGTTTCAAGATGAGGCGTTGAAGGAAGATCATCTTAACTCTGAAAGGATGAGAAGTCTAGTCGCGGAATTGGGGGAAAACACTCTCGGTGTTAGAACCCGATTCAGACGGATGTGGATCCCTCGTTATAGGGATTTACGTGGGAGGATTATGGATGAAGCTCATAAGACTCGATACTCCATTCATCCCGGTGCTACAAAGATGTATCAAGACATGAAGAAAGATTATTGGTGGCCTGGTATGAAGCGCGATGTAGCGGAGTATGTGAGTAAGTGTCTTACTTGCTTGCAAGTGAAGGCCGAGCATCAGAAGCCGTACGGGAAGATCCAACCTTTGGATATACCCGAGTGGAAGTGGGAGCATATCACCATGGACTTTATCATGAAGCTACCACGTACTGTGAAGGGGTACGATGCTATATGGGTGATAGTCGACCGTCTGACGAAGAGTGCTCACTTCCTACCGATCCGAGAGACGTATTCATCTGAGAAGTTAGCGGATCAATTCATCAGGGAGATTGTAACTCGTCACGGGGTGCCGGTGTCTATTGTTTCTGATCATGACACTCGGTTTACATCTAAGTTCTGGAAGAGATTTCATGATGAAATGGGGACGAGGTTACACATCAGCACAGCTTATCATCCACAGACGGATGGTCAGTCGGAGAGAACCATTCAGACGCTTAAGGATATGCTTCGAGCATGCGTCATTGATTTTGGAGGTAGTTGGGATGACCACTTACCGTTAGCTGAGTTCTCATATAATAACAGTTATCATGCTAGTATTGGTATGCCCCCTTATGAGATGCTATATGGTAGGAGATGTAGAACACCTATTTGTTAGGGTGATATTGGTCAGAGAGAGTTAGGAAGTATTGAGGTGATTGAGGCTAAGACTGAGAATCTCGAAAAGATCAAAGCCTTTATGAAGGCAGCCAAAGATAGGCAGAAGTCGTATGCTGATAAGAGACGTAGACCGATTGAATTCCGGGTGGGCGATAGATTTATGTTGAAAGTCTCGCCTTGGAAAGGTATCATTCGGTTTAGAAAGCGGGGCAAGTTGAGCCCGAGATACATAGGGCCTTTCCGAATCATTGCTCGAGTAGGAGAGGTGGCCTACAGGTTGGAGTTACCTGATGAGTTAAGTGGAATTCATACTACATTCCATGTATCTCATCTGCGGAAGTGTTTAACTGAAGGGGATATGGTTGTACCACTGGGGGACATTGAAGTTGATGAAAGGCTCAATTATGTGGAGCAACCAGTAGCAATCATTGATCGCAGGGAGAAACGGTTAAGGAATAAAGTGGTTCCTCTTGTGCGCGTACAGTGGAAGCACAGGAAAGGATCTGAGTCTACGTGGGAGCCTGAAGAAGAGATAAGGCAGCATTACTCACATCTGTTCGAGGAATAACAGGTTTCGGGGATGAAACCTATATAAGGGGGGTGGACTTGTAACACCCGGAAAATTTTAAAAAACGAGAAAGAGGAATAAAAGTGAAGAAAACACAATTTAACCTATGTTGAGGGGCTAAATGTGTCAAAAGGACAAAAATATTAAAAGTGGGTGCATAAAGTGGGCATGGCCGCCCACACCTTCTGCACGTTTCACTTCAACCGGATTTAGAGAGAGAAAGAGTAGAGCTCTCGGGTTTTGGAGAAGAAGAACAAGGAGAATTCGAATTCAATTTAAGAATTCTTTGTTTTAAGTTGTTCTTGGTTGGCCTATGCCTCGGTTGCATGCTTATGTGTGTTTTGTTGTGTTCGGGTGTGTGTTTTTGGTGGGTTTCTAGGTGGTTGAACTCATAGTGCAGACGGGTTTGAAGGAAGTCATACTCGAAGGCTGCTAAGGTAAGTTCTAGATCCCCGGTTTCTATGTTTTAAACCTGTTTTGGGGCTGGAAATGCATGTATCAAACTTTTAATATGTCCAGTATGTTGTACCGTATATTGGCCCTGTTCTTTTATTGGGTGTGTTAGGGCCTGTATGTTTTGCTCGGTTTACATGGTTGTATGCTTGTTCTAAGAGATTAGCATGCTAGATAGGTGCGAAGTATGTATAAGAATGAGGATTGGGAACTGATTATAGTGTAAGATGCGATTTCAGGTTGGTTGATCATCCGCATTAAGTTGAATATTTGTTGTGTTGTTCTTCCGCATTAGTTAAGTATCCATCCGCATTTGATGGACACCGACTATTTTGTTCACCCGCATTAGCTAAGTGTTCATCCGCATTTGTTGTATGATCATCCGCATTTGTTGTATGATCATCCGCATTTGTTTTGTGTTCATCCGCATTTGTTATATCCATGCGCATTAACTTCAGTCATCCGCATTTGGTTCATGCGCATTTAGTTGGGACACATAGAATATTTTTTGAGGTGTTCATCCGCATTGGTTTGCTCATCCGCATTTGTTTTGTCCATACGCGTTTGTTTGTTCATCCGCATTTCTTTAAGGAGACAGAATTTTCTGAGATTTTGGGATGTAGAGCTTAAGTGTTAAGAAATGAGGTTTTATGGGGAACTGTGCTTGTTTACGTTTTGCATGCTTTGTATGCTGGTGTGATGATGTTGTTCCATGTTATGTTTATGTCGTGACCTTATGTGGTGTGACGTATATATATGCTTATGTTACGTATTACTTAACGAAAGTGGAAGATAACTAATGGGAAGTAAGAATGAATGCATGCATTAATGAACGATCGGAAGTAAGAAAAGTCTTGCAAGCACTGTAAGGAGGTTCACACCCATAGAAGGGTGTTAGTTCAACGGTGTGCGGGTTAGCTACCCCAGAAGGATGCACACTGGGGTCTAGTCCTCGTGACCATACGTACGGGACCAATGTCGCTTACCCCGGTGTTGGGCCTGCCTCGGGCATGATGTTTGAAGTCTATTTATAGTCTTCGGTCCAGTACCCGCCTTGTGCATGATGTTTGGGGTATAGCACATGGCATGGTCCAATTGATGAGACCCCGGTGCTGGGCCTGATGACCTGTCGTTGGGGTCATGCAAAAACCTAATCAACCTAGGTAGCTAGGGTAAGTAAGGTATCGTATCCACGGAGAGCATGTGGTTAGTGTTACACGATTCGTTTGATTATTTAATTAAGTTACTTAACTAAAACTAAATTGTTGAACTACTTATACTATTGCTCTTGGCTGTGAAAATTGGATTTTGAAATAATTAACAAGTGAACTAGGAAAACAAATTGCAAATAATAAAAATTAGTTAAGAAGACAATTATGAGAAATAGTAATCCACCCCGGGATCAAGGGTTGGTTTTCGGTAATTGTTTAGTCCAACTTGGTGGAAAATCCTTAACGGGGATTCTATGCGTGTAATGATTAAGTGATATCGATAATCAAGACTTAATAGGTCTTAATACACAATGCCGATTCAATTAGAAACCAAAACTTGCAATCATATAATTTCCGGAAGATTAGATGATATTCAAATCAAAGTTTACCAAAATCATTGTTTAAATAACCAAAACACAAGTTAAACTTATGAAAGAACTTAACAGGTTCTAAAGTTTAATCCCAACAAAGTTAAACATACACAAAAACCTAATCACACAAAACCTAATACCCGAAGTAGATCACGAGAAGATTAGCCGCTCATCGTTCTTGAATGATCTTCAAAACCGTTGTTGATTTGCATTCCGGATGATTGTATCTTGTTTTTGAGAGTTGGAATGATGAATTTTAGGCCTAGAAACTCCCAAAATTCAAGTCAAATCGATCTAGGTCGAATGGGGGGCAAGTGGTGGGTGAAACCTAACAAAAACGCGGTTTTATAGGTGTTCCACGGAGGCCCTGGCGTAGCCTACGCCAGACAGCGTAGCCTACGCTGGGGTACATTCTGCTATTTTTTTCTTGAGCTGGCGTAGCCTACGGTGGCTACAGTAGGCTACGGTGGAAGCCTTTCTGCTGCACTTTAAATCCTTCTTTCTTGACACCTCCAATGACTTGTTTCACCATGTAAGCTTTCAACTTGCTTGTTTTACCTACAAAATCACTTTCAACTCATAGTTAACCTATTCAACTTAATCACATGCATAAAAATGAATAATCATATGTAATATTTAACGTTTAGACACTTAAAACACTATTCCAACACACTCGTATCACATTCCCCAACTTAAACGTTTTTCGTCTCGAAAAAGATATACAATGAGATCATAACTATTATGTTAATTTTATAACACTAATTTCAAACAGAAACATAATAATACATTAACCATGATTGTCAATATATCGTGTCCATTTTAAACTCAGACCCATTCAATCCAGCTAATGCCTCGTGCTTTTTATATTATACAAAATTACCGTAATGGTTTAACCGTCCCCACATCTAATGCCTTTAGAAAAAACCTACCCAACCTCAAGATTTATTGAATGTTCACTAGAGCACAACCTTGAGGAACCATAGTACGCTATCATGACATATTATTTTTTTTTGTTCTTTTATTTTTCTTGGGGTCGGGACTTTTCTCCCTTATTTTGCTCTTTTCCCCAAATAACTACATATACATTTTTTTCATTTTTTTTTTTTTCTTCTTCTTTAACTAGTATGTCATGTTAACATAGATATGGCGTGTGCCAAAGCAATAAATTCTCAATCTGTTTTTGTCAGGACTCAACTTTTAACTATTGACACTAGGATGAAAAACACTAAACACATATTCATCTATTAGCATTCACATAAGACATTAGTGTTCATATTCAGGTCGAGCCTATCAATATATCACAAGTTATATGTATTTTCTGTTCTAAAGATTCATTACATGTATAAGTATCAACATACTAGTTTTCTATCATCTCTCATAAATGCTTAAGTTTATTTCAAGGGACATTGATTATTATTTTTTTTTCAAGGGTATTTTCACAATCATTTTTTTATATTTTTTTATTTTTAAGTTTAACATGTAAATACAAACATGTACACATGACCTAACATGCAAAACTATAAATTTAATTATTTTCACAGAATTTATAAAAAGAACAAATTCTCCTGATTATTTCGTTATGGCAGGATCCTCGTGATTGGTAACGATCTTCAAGTCTTATTCAACAACCAGCAAAACTTTATACAAATCGTGTAGAAACGAACTTCTTACGTCGTGGTTAACACATAAAATTTTAAAAATTTTGCAAATTTTCATTTAATCCCAAAACCATAATTTCAAAATAAAGATATACCCCCTTTCCCCAACTTAAAGCATTGCATTGTCCCCAATTGCATCATTTAAGCTAAAATTCTATAAAAATAATAAAATTTTCAAAATAAATTCAAAATTACAAAAGTTAAGTCCTAAACTCACTTTCGTAGGAATCACGGTTGCATTTAGCATATGCAACAAGCCTTTTAAACCCCTCGGTAGGCCCTAGTGGACGAGTGAAGTCTCGTGAGGGTTTCTAGTGAACATACCCACAAAGTTCTCCGAGTTGCCTCCCGGAAAGCGCTAAGTTTTAGGTCTTCAGCCAGACCGTACCTCATATAGTTATGGTGGTTTAAGTGAACATTTGCCTACCGAATTCCCAATAAACGCGCGGTAGTTGACATTCCATTTTAATAATAGTTTCCCACTAATTAACATGTAAGCAAAGTAGTTATTGAGGAGCCATTTCTTGAAAACCCATCCAATGTCTATTGGTGTTACCTTCTTCATCTTTGTCTTCAAATCTTCTTCCCCAACTTTAATGGTTGAAGTAGTCAGCATAGGAGAAGGTTCTGGATAAACTAGATCTACATTCGGCTTTGACTCCTCCAAAGAAGTTATGACTTCAACTAATTGTAAACAATTATATTCAAGCTCAGGAAGACCCATAACTTCTTCACTATCAACCATGATATCACTAGCCAACTCACCTTGCTCTTGTTTAAGTTCGGCCACATCCTCAGCAAGTTGGCTAACCTGCTTAACTAAAGACTCGAATGTTTTATCTCTTAGCTTGTCCTCTTTCTTCATTTCCATCATCATGTTCATGATTACATCAAGCTTAGAATTTATTGAATCTTGAGTATCGTCGTATGTGGACTGAGGGTATTCATGAAAGTAGTCGTCATACTCCTCTTGATAACATGAGAAATACGGCATCCGAGGTTCATAGTTGGTAAAATTTCGTTCTTGGGCATAGTGGTAATCCATATCTACATGATAATATTCTTGATAATTTGATGATGGAAGTGGTTCAGAGTGTGAATAATATGACGATATCTCTTCATCTTCATAGTCCGCTCTCACATATCCCTTTTGTCGCCTATATTCAGAACATCCTCTCTCTATGTTTCCATATTTGCTCTCGAACAATGGACAATCTTGAACCCAATGACAATGGCTCCCACAACAAATACATGGATGATAATCATCATCATAATCCCAATCCATGATTTTACTAAGCCTGCAAAGAAATTACCCTGCACAAACAACTACAATACCCAATGTAAAGACAAATAAATAAAGCAAATAAAAAAATACTTTTGATTTTTTTTTTCACTTTTTTTTTATTTTATTTTTACTTTTTTTTATTTTTTTGAAACTTAAACAAATAATAACACTAAAACCAATCAAATCAAATAACACAAAGCGCACTAGCTCTCCGGCAACGGCGCCATTTTGATGACCTGTCGTTGAGGTCATGCAAAAACCTAATCAACCTAGGTAGCTAGGGTAAGTCAGGTATCGTATCCACGGAGAGCATGTGGTTAGTGTTACACGATTCGTTTGATTATTTAATTAAGTTACTTAACTAAAACTAAATTGTTGAACTACTTATACTATTGCTCTTGGCTGTGAAAATTGGATTTTGAAATAATTAACAAGTGAACTAGGAAAACAAATTGCAAATAATAAAAATTAGTTAAGAAGACAATTATGAGAAATAGTAATCCACCCGGGATCAAGGGTTGGTTTTCGGTAATTGTTTAGTCCAACTTGGTGGAAAATCCTTAACGGGGATTCTATGCGTGTAATGATTAAGTGATATCGATAATCAAGACTTAATAGGTCTTAATACACAATGCCGATTCAATTAGAAACCAAAACTTGCAATCATATAATTTCCGGAAGATTAGATGATATTCAAATCAAAGTTTACCAAAATCATTGTTTAAATAACCAAAACACAAGTTAAACTTATGAAAGAACTTAACAGGTTCTAAAGTTTAATCCCAACAAAGTTAAACATACACAAAAACCTAATCACACAAAACCTAATACCCGAAGTAGATCACGAGAAGATTAGCCGCTCATCGTTCTTAATGATCTTCAAAACCGTTGTTGATTTGCATTCCGGATGATTGTATCTTGTTTTTGAGAGTTGGAATGATGAATTTTAGGCCTAGAAACTCCCAAAATTCAAGTCAAATCGATCTAGGTCGAATGGGGGGCAAGTGGTGGGTGAAACCTAACAAAAACGCGGTTTTATAGGTGTTCCACGGAGGCCCTGGCGTAGCCTACGCCAGACAGCGTAGCCTACGCCAGACAGCGTAGCCTACGCCAGACAGCGTAGCCTATGCTGGGGTACATTCTGCTATTTTTTTCTTGAGCTGGCGTAGCCTACGGTGGCTACAGTAGGCTACGGTGGAAGCCTTTCTGCTGCACTTTAAATCCTTCTTTCTTGACACCTCCAATGACTTGTTTCACCATGTAAGCTTTCAACTTGCTTGTTTTACCTACAAAATCACTTTCAACTCATAGTTAACCTATTCAACTTAATCACATGCATAAAAATGAATAATCATATGTAATATTTAACGTTTAGACACTTAAAACACTATTCCAACACACTCGTATCAGGGCCCGCCTCGGGCATGATGTTTGAAGTCTATTTATAGTCTTCGGTCCAGTACCCGCCTTGTGCATGATGTTTGGGGTATAGCACATGGCATGGTCCAATTGATGATACCCCGGTGCTGGGCCCGCCTCGGGCATGATGTTTGAAGTCTATTTATAGTCTTCGGTCCAGTACCCGCCTTATGCATGATGTTTGGGGTATAGCTCGAGGCATTAGCCTGGAGCATAGAGAAGTGAAAGTAATAATGATCGAACGAAATTTACGATAAGCGAATGGATGAATGTAAGTTGAAGATGATGAAAGATAATAATGAGATTATCTATTTGTACGTATGATGTATGATCGCTTACGAAGTAATGTATGGTTTTAATCGAAAGAAAAGTATTTTATTTATAAAACTAGAACTCACTCAGTAACGCTGACTTTTATGTGTTTCCAGTTGGCAGGTAATTGTTGCTGAGGATGGCACGGGGCAGCTACTTGGCATTTTTGGATGGCATCCATTGTTTAGAATTATAATGATTTTTATGATGTAATGCAAATTATGATATTTTGTAACAGTTAACTATAATGTATTATTTTGCAAAAGCAATTATAATGAAATGGTTTGTTTAAAAGAATTCTGCTGCAACGTTTTGGAAAATGGTAATGTAAATTATATGTTTTATGTGCGATGATTGTCCAGTTGTAAGCGTTCCAGGTACGGGGCCTTACAGATTCGCACCACCTTTTCTCGGCAGACAATCTCAGCTCTACATTTCGATAACCAATCCATCCCAACTACTACGTCGAAACTTCCCAATTCAAAAGGTATCAAGTCTATATTAAAGACGTGGTCCTCTAACATTATCGTGAACCCTCTAATTATCTCACTAGCTTTCACAAACTTACCATTAGCCATTTCTATGGAGTAACTAGTCTCTAGACAACTAGGGTTCAAACCAAGTAGAGGTGCAAATTCGAAGGAAACAAAGCTATTATCTACCCTGGTATCAAATAATATGGATGCGAAATGATTATTGACCCGATTAGGGTACAATGACGCCGCTCAGCACGAACCATTACGGATCCACCTTGATTACCCTGATCGCCCTGATTCTGTTCCCAACCAAATTAGGAGCCACCCTACAATCCCTTGCAACATGTCCTGGGCGCCTACAGTTCATGCACACCCGGCATGGCGCCGCTTGCGGATGATGAAAATTGCACTTACCATACTTAGGATGTGGCCCAACATATTCTCTCCTACCTTGGTTCACCGCCACAAAGTTTCTCGTCACCTTGCTTGATTCTCTGTTATATATTACATATACATAAATTACAATTACACACACATAACCATATATATTATTATTACATATATGTATTACATATACATACATTACCTATGTACGCACACACTCAAATCACACATATATATACGTACATAATCACACACACGGCCATTCGCAGCACACACACACACAATTCACACATCATACGCGCGCACACACACACACTTCATACGCACACACACACACATATTTCATACGCACACACAGTTCACACGCAACACACACTCCATACACACACTAACACACACCGCATCCACGCACGCATACACTGCATACACACACACAACGGTTCACATGCAAACACAGACAGCAGTCACGACTCTCCACACCAAACCGAACCAGGAACAAGGCCGACCCAACGAAACGAAACAAAAAGAGACGAAATGAAGTTCACAACGATCGGTTACCTGCGAAACAAGTAAACGGCGAGACGACGACGACAAACGACGGCTAACGGCGACCGGAGGGGCTGTTTCGGTGGTGTAGCGGCGGTGGAATGGTGATGGCAGTAGGGTTTCTATTGGGGGGGGGGGTGCCGATGTTACATGCGTACGTTGTATATATAGATTTTTGATATTTACAATTTAAACCCAGAACTTTCAATTAATTATTCCCTCAAGTTTAATTAAATTACAATTTAGACCCTGAACTTATTAATTATAATAATATTAATATTAATAATAACAAATTTATTAATAATAATATATTAATTGTTATAATAATAATAATATTAATAATAATATTAATAGACATTATTAAAACTTAAAAGAAAGGAACAAAATATATAAATAGAATTAATTATACGATTAAAAGTCAACGCGCAAGGCGGATGCGATGAGATTCGGTCCGAAAATGAATTAATTACACAAAATAAATAACATACGAGGAGAGTTAACGAGCTTAACGTTAATTAACGGACCTGTTAGTCACGGATGTCACACAACCCCTCTAGTTTAGGTTTATCCTAAGCCATTTGGTTTTTCCGTTAAGTCTACCGGTTATTCCCGTTAATTGTCCGTTAAGTCCCGGTTTTGGATTTCTTAGTGTGTTAGTCTGATTTTTCCCTTCCCAAATATTTTCATATTATAAGTATCTTCTAAATATCCTCATAACTTCATTATCTTAGATCCCTAGCCTATTTCTTTTTTTTGCCACAAAAATCTCATGTTTTTAAGTTTTGTATAATTTATAAAATGTGAAATACATAGGCTTAGATTGTGAAACTTCATTTTTAACTTCATATAGTCTCTAATAACTTATAGAAATATTTAGATTAAACTTTTTGAACTTAGATAGCACACTTTTATATTTTAAAAAAACCGGGTTTTCGGGTGTGATATATTTACTAAAACCATGCTTGTGAGCAAAAGGGGTTTTGAGAAAGCTTGTGTATCTTTTAATTACTGAAAAAATTAGTGTTTTAAAGTTTCACAAGGTGTTAGAGGTGTCATGGGGTTGGTTGTGTCACTAACGTGATGAAACATGATATTTCGCACGTTTTCGGGTAGTAACGAGTTACCTTGACGCGTGAGGTGGGTGAGATGAGTATGTGGGCTGCTAGAATGGACTTGGATTGATGAAAGAAAGCTTCCCAAAACATTGGGTTAGTTCCGATTATAAGTTGAATGAAAGATGTGAACTTGAAGGAGTGTGTGTGTGTGTTCATATGATGTTACGTTCACTTGAGGAGAATATGGTTGCTTGTGTTTGGTCAATTTTGAGGGTCTCTAAGTGCTGGAATCTTGAGTGTTCTTGAGTGTGCAAGTGGGTGAATGCTAGATGCTTCAAGAGAGAAATTTTAGAGTGTGTGTAGAGATGAATTTGAGTAGTGAAATGAAGTGTGGGTGGGTGTTTGTGAAGTGGGCGGCCGAGAAGGAGGGAAGAGGGGGTTTGGGAGTCACAAAGTCTTGGATTTCACAAGATTTGGTTGGGAGTTGGGTGATTTTTGCTAGAGAAACAAGTTAGCAAGGATTGGGAAGCTAGATCATGCATTGGTCTATTTGGGTGGTGATAGGACAAGTAAACATTGCATTTCATTTTCTTAAAAAAAAGATATGTATTTATATGTGTGTTTATATACCGTATATTGTGTGTGTACCGCATATTTTGTGTGTGTACCGTAAGGGGTGTGTGTGTGTCGAACGGGTATGTGTGTGTGTGTCTAACAGGTGTGTGTGTCTGTATGTGTATTCATATGTATGCATGCATGGGTATGTAAATATGTGTATTAAGTGGTGTTGAGATGTATATATATGTATACTATGTATGTATGCCGTGGGTGTGTGTATGTGTGTATATTGTGAGCGGAACAAATCTTTTTTATTACATTTTATTAGGTGTAATGTTATTTTTAATTTTTATTATTAGGGTGTAAGTATTAGGTGGATTTATTGTTCAGTTTTATAAATGTTATTATTATTATTATTATTTTATATATAGTTTATGTCTTGCAATAGTTATTATATATTTAATTAGGATTGAGGCTTAATAAAATGTATGGTTTTATTTAGTGATGAATACTTAGTTTTGGTATTTCGCTCAACTGGGTTCATATATTTCCTTCACATAATGTTCGGTATTCGGTTGCGTTTATTTTATTTTCTTATTATTTTAAATCTAGATTGCTAAGTATTAAGTTCCGGGCCCAAAATCAGGGTTGTCGCATATTTGGTCCAACCGTCTTGCTAAACCATAAATTGGGCCTTTCATTAGAAAAGTTCAACACTAATATCACCTCAGTTATCAAATGCATATAAGCAAACAAGAAAATCAGTGTGTTTCACATGCCTTTACACCTATTATCTTGATCGCCTTGACTTGAACTCTCAATTTGTTAACTAGATTAAAGTTAATATTCATTATTAAATCATGGTCGTATAATCAAGTCTTATCAACCAATACCAACAAGATCTTGTAATTATCAATGATCTGTGCCACATAATGTCTAAGAATTTTAAGTTCATGCTAGTATTGATGGTGAGATACATTACAATATAATTCAATAGCTACATCACGAAGTTTGTTGCATAAGTATAACAACAATTATTACAAATTCCATTTCATGATTCCAACTTAACAAAACATGACACACATCTACATTACAAGATAACCCAATAGTTACATCATGAAGGGAGTCTAGCATGATTTAATCAACCAAGCCACATAAGGGTTTTACATAAACCTAAAAAATAATTCTAAAACCCATAGAAGATCAATGATCATGTGTCATAGAATTCTTCGGTAAACTTATAATCAAGATCATTACAATCTACTCACTATAGTAGGTGAAGAATATCATCTAGATCATAGAATATATATAGAATTCAAATTGTTTTAAAATCAAATTATCAATTTCTTCCAAGGACCTTAATTTTCGCATATGGATAATTACCCACTATCAAGGTGTGAAATCTTAATAGAAACCAACCTGATGACAAGAATTTGGATAAATTTCAAGTGAAAATAAATAGATTTCAATAATATTTAGTGTGATTACCCTATCTTGTTGTAATTTGTTTCCCCACCTTCACCAAGAGGAGTTCTTGATTTTACCTAGCCATAAAATGGCATGAAATCGCCTGGGAGATGCCAGGTAAACCCTCCAAATTTCCATCATTTTCACGTATGTTATTTACAATAGTTACCAACAGATGATGAATGGTGTTGCTAATTTTAACATTAATAATAATAGTTAAGCAACTTGTTAAAGTGTACATCTTTTACCATATAATCCCCCTAGGTGGAGGTCTTTTATCATAACACATGTGCTTTTAAGTACTAGCGGATTAGACCCGCGCTTTGCTACGGGTTTGGTTTTGAACGTATACGAGAACGTCACAATTATAGTTTTTTTGGTTATTTTGGTTTTGGTGATTTTAATGACGTAGACACGTCATAATGATAGTTGATATTTATACATGCTTTGACGATTCGTTATTATATCGTTATGACATTATTATTGAATTTATGGTATTTTATGGGGCATGGATATCAATTTAAACAAATATATTAAACGTAAAAAACTTTTATCAATTAAAACAAATATGAAGTAAAAACTCTTATCAAATAAGGGACAAATATGGATAAAATCTAGAGACAGAAGCAAGAATACATAATGACCTTTTATATGGAGTCTTAAAATAAAGAAGAAATTACTAATTTATCTCAAGTTTTTGTATTATATAGTAGTAAAGATAAATATATTAATATCTTTAATTTAATCAAATCATAATTTATAGAATATTACGATTCAGAATATGAGGCGTCACATGTAACTTTTAAAATTAACTTTTCTAAAATTTTGAATATTTAGTTTGCGACCTGTTATTTTTATCTATGTTTCAGTTTAAAATTTATTTAAAATCGATCTGGGTCAAATATATTATGAATTATTACCATGGCAAGTGGATGAACTATTTGTCAAACTTGTAGATAAGTTTACTATGCTACTTATCTACCAAATAGTTTTACTTGTCTACCAAAATGATTGATCTTTGTAGTATAAATACCACCTTAATGTAAAGGAGAAGGTGCACCTCTTGTATACACTTTCATAAGTTATACATTTCTCTTCTTCTTGCTCTTGCAATTCTCTTTAAAGTTCTTAAGGTTATAACACTAATCTTGTGTTAATTATTGTGATATTATAACACGTTATCAGCACGAGAGCTCTTAAACTCTAATCAAGAACATCAATAAAGCACAAAGTCATCCATTAATCAAGGTAAGGGTTTCATCAAGTAATAATATATAATATCTTATATTGAGAAGATAACTAAGATAAATAAAGTAAGCATAAAGAAGATCTTATTATGGACATCTTAATAACCATGAGACTACTAACAAACTAATTTTTATTTATCCATCTAACTTTTGATTATGCAACTAACATTTTATTTTATGTCAACTAACTTTAACTTATGCATCTAACCTATTATTTATGCATCTAACTTTTACTTATGCAACTAACATTTATTTATGCATCTAACTTTTACTTAATCTTTAGTTATACAACTAACATTTCTTTTTATATCAACTAACTTTATACAACTAACATTTTGATTATGTTTATTAACATTTATTCGTACTAACGTTTTATTCTAACTTTTAATTCTTATTCTCTTTTGATAAACTAAATTCATGTTTTTATAACATAAGATTTTACTTATCTATTTTATTTAAAATTAATGTCGATATATATACACACACGACGATTATATAACCGTTATAAACGGTTATATAGCCGTTGTACATAGCCATTACAAACGATTATAATTTAAACTATAAATTGACTACTATCAATCTATTTTCAATAAACTGATTATCTCTTTTCTCAAGGCAATTTTTCAAAGATGATACACCCGGTTTTAGTACTGGCAACCATAATGTTCAGTTTAATTATTATCCCCATTGCTGAACTACCACCTGAAGAATTTAAACTTTTCTTATTTCTATATTTATTTATAACTCTACCACTTTATTGTATCGCAACTTATTGATTATATGTATCTTACGCTTAATTCTTGTTTAGCAAACAAAAATGTATTGCGAAAACTATATAATCAGTGGAGAAAACTATATACCATGAATGGCTCATGTAAAAAGACATCTTAAATCCATGGGTGGTAGAAATCAAAGTAAATGTTGCTACCAAAAACTCTGGAAGAAAGTGGGGACGAGATCATGGTCGTGGTTCTTTTGATAAAAGTTACCCTAATGGTCGCAACCATTCTTTCAAGGGTAATAATAATTACCGAGGTAACTTTTATAGTCGTGGACGTGGTCGTGGCCGTGGATATGGACGTGGTAGAAATCAAAGAACAATCAATTATCACCCTCCACAAAATAACAATTCTAACCAACACAAAGGGAATGAAGCTGGTAGGTCCGAAAGCAATAGCACTTCCTGTTTTAGATGTGGTAGCACAAACCACTGGTCAAAAGCTTGTCGTACAGCTCTACATTTATGTGAACTATACCAAACCTCTCTAAAAAGGAAGAGAAGGAAGTGAACCATGTTGATAATTTTGATAATCTCAACATTTAGTTGAACAGTGCAGACTTTGACATAGAACTCTAAAACACATGTTGCTTGACCACAATAGTTATATGCAACAATTAAGTGTTTTCCTATCTTTAATCATGTATTTTTGTTCATGTAATGTTTTCTTTCAATTAAATAAAGTTCTTTTTAAAATATAACAATATCGTCGTTATTCATTATTTATTTTTCTTTATACTTTCAAGATTAAAATGAACATTACTGGAGCGCAAGATCAAACAAATGAAGCAGATGTATGTATAACAGATAGTGGATCCACACACACTATAATTAATCTATGAAATATTTTTATAAACTTAAACCAACAAAAGGAATCATTAATACAATATCAAGCCCTACAGACCTGATAGAAGGAGTGAGAATAGCTAATTTAGCATTACCAAATGGTTCAAAGCTTATAATAAAAAAATGCTTTATTTTCTCCAAAATCAACAAGAAATCTGTTGAGTTTCAAAAACATATATCATAACGGATATGATACTCAGTCAAGGAATGTTGATAATGAAAAATATTTGCATATCATAAGCAAAGATCAGATGTTAGAAAAATTGCCAATGCTTCAGTCTGGTTTACATAATACACACATTAATATGCCTCAGGCATATATGGCAGTTAAAGAAAAATTTTGTGATCTTGAAACACTTAACTTACGGCATGATAGATTAGGCCATCCAGGATCTATAATGATGAGAAGAATAATTGAAAACACTCATGGGCATCCATTGAAATATCAAAAGATCCCATAATCGAATAAAATTCCTTTATGTACATCTTGTTCTCTTGGGAAATTAATTACAAGGCCTTCGCCTATGAAAATTGAAAATGAATCACCTTTGTTTCTTGAAAGAATTCAAGGAAATATATGTGGGCCAATTCATCCACCATGTGAACCATTTATATACTTTATGGTTTTGATAAACGCGTCAAGTAGATGGTCTCATGTCTCTTTGTTATCAACTCGTAATGTAGCATTTGCAAAATTTCTTGCACAAATTATCAAATTATAAGCACATTTTCCTGATTATACTATTAAAAGGGTGAGACTTGATAATGCTGATGAATTCATATCACATGCTTTTAATGATTATTGCATGTCTGTAGGAATTATTGTTGAACACCTTGTTGCTCATGTACACACATAAAATGGCTTAGCTGGGTCGTTAATCAAACATCTGCAACTAATAGCTAGACCATTAATAATGAGGACAAAACTCCCTGTGTCTATTTGGGGTCATGCTATTCTTCATGCTGGATCACTAATTCGTGTGAGACCAAGTGCAAATCTTAAATACTCTCCCTTACAACTTGTTTCTGGCAATGATCCAAACATTTCCCACCTTAGAAATTCTTGGGTGTGCTGTGTATGTCCCTATAGCACCACCATAACGCACAAAAATGGGTCTTCAAAGAAGGTTGGGAATATATGTTGGATATGAATCAGCTTCCAACATAAGATATCTTGAACCTTTAACGGGTGATGTATTTACAGCACCTTTTGCTGATAGTCACTTTAACGAGTCAATTTTCCCGGCATTAGGGGAGAAAAGAAAAAACAAGAAAATGATGTCTCATGGTATGTTCTTTCATTATTGTATCTTGATCCTGTAACTAAACAATGTAAGATAGAGGTTCAAAAGATAATACACCTGCAAGAAATTACAAATTAATTACCTAATGTATTTACTGATACAAATAGAGTTAATAAATCTCATATACCAGCTGCTAATGCTCCGGCTCAAGTTGAGATTCCAAATAATCAAATAGATAACACAATGGCTCATGAATCTCAGAGACGTTTAAACGAGGAAGACCAATCAGTTCCAAGGATAAAAATCCTCGAAAAAGAAAAACTCATGAAAATAAAGTTGACAATAAAGTGAATGATCTTGATGCAACGCTAAATACCAAAACCTCTCATGAGGATAATTTGGATGAGAATAACAAAGAAATGTCAGTTAACTATGGTCACACACATATCTTATGGAATCGAAATAAAATGGAAAATATTGATGAAATATTTTCTTATTCCGTAGCAAGTGACATCATGAATGGAGATGATGATCCTGAACCAAAATCAGTTAGTGACTATCAAAATAGACATGATTGGGATAAATGGAAAAGAGCTATGCAAACTGAATTAGATTCACTTAACAAACGAAAAGTCTTTGGACCTATTGTTATTACTCCAAAATGGGTTTTTGTACGAAAATGAAATGAGAAAAATGAAGTTACAAGGTATAAAGCTAGACTTGTAGCTCAAGGTTTTTCACAAAGGCCAGGGATTGATTATGAGGAAACATACTCCCCTGTTATGGATGTAATAACCTTTAGATACTTAATCAGCTTAGCAGTCTCTAAAAATTTAGAGATTCGTCTTATGGATGTTGTCATAGCTTACTTGTATGGATCACTAGATAGTGACATCTATATGAAAATTCCTGAAGGTTTTAAATTCCCCGAAGCATTAAGCTCAAAGCCTAAGAAAAAGTATTCCATCAAATTACAAAGATCCTTGTATGGACTCAAACAATCTGGAAGGATGTGGTACCATCGTTTGAGTGATTATTTGACAAGTAAAGGATACATAAATAACCATATTTGTCTATTCATGTTCATTAAGAAGACAACATCAGGATATATGATCATAGCTGTGTATGTTGATGATCTAAATATAATTGAGACGGAAAAAGAAATTAATGAAGCAGTTGCTCTTTTAAAGAAAGAATTTGAAATGAAAGACCTTGAAAAAACTAAATATTGTCTTGGTTTGTAGATTGAGCATATGCATAATGGAATACTTGTACATCAGTCAACTTATATTGAGAAACTCTTAAAGCGTTTCAATATGGACAAAGCAAATCCTTTAAGCACACCTATGGTTGTTAGATCACTTAATGTTGATAATGATCCATTTCATCCTTACGAAGATAATGAAGAGGTTCTTGGTCCCGAGATACCATATCTCAGTACAATTAGAGCTCTTATGTATCTTACTAACTGTACGAGACCTGACATTTCTTTTGCAATTAATTTGTTAGCAAGATTTAGTTCAGCCCCTACTAAAAGGCACTGTAATGGGATTAAACATATTTTTCAATATCTTCGAGGTACTATTGATTTAGGTTTGTTTTATCCTAATAATTCAAAAGAAGGCTTAGTTGGTTATGCAGATGCAGGTTATTTATCTGATCCCTATAAAGCAAAATCTCAAACCGGATACGTATTTAAGAATGAAGGAACTGCGATTTCATGGCGTTCTCAGAAACAAACACTCATTGTGACATCCTCAAATTATGCTGAAGTCATTGCACTACATGAAGCTTCAAGAGAATGTGTATGGTTAAGATTTATGACACAACTTATATTAACTTCTTGTGGATTGGAGAAAGATAGAAATGCAACACCAATCTATGAAGATAATACAGCTTGTGTCTCACAAATGAAAGAAGGGTATATCAAAAGTAACATAATAAAACATATACCACCAAGATTTTTTTCATACACTCAAGACCTTATTAAAGATAAACAAGTTGAAATGAGTTACATTCAATCTAGCAATAATTCAGCTGATCTTTTCACAAAGGCACTTCCTAAAACAACTTTCAGAAAACATGTTTATGATATTGGCATGCGGCATGTACACATAATGTGATAATCTACAGAAGACCATTTGAGGGGGAGTTATAAGCTGCACTCTTTTTTCCTTAGCTAAGGTTTTTTCCTATTGGATTTTTCCTTAGAAAGGGTTTTAATGAGGCAGTATTTAAACTCCTGAAGTTTGAAAAGTGTCATCCAAGGGGGAGTATTATGAATTATTACCATAGCAAGTGGATGAACTCTTTGTCAAACTTGTAGCTAAGTTTACTATGCTACTTATCTACCAAATAGTTTTACTTGTCTACCAAAATGATTAATCTTTGTAGTATAAATACCGCCTCAATGTAGAGGAAAATATGCACATCTTGTTTACACTTTCATAAGTTATACATTTCTCTTCTTCTTGCTCTTGCTCTTGCAATTCTTTTTAAAGTTCTTAAAGTTATAACACTAGTCTTTTGTTAATTATTATGATATTATAACAAAATATAATATGTTCTTACTTTTTATTTTTAAAATTTAAGTTGGTGTTCATTAACATTAATTTTATAATGTTTTCTTTAACTTTGAATATATCAGGGAACCATATTTATTTTTATCTATGTTTTGTTTATTTCAAGTCATATTTTTCATCCTTTTGTTTTTAATTTCAACTGATATCATATCATAATTTTTTCTTAAACGGTAATTATATGACCATGTTTTGAAAGATAGTTATGTTAATCGGGTCTATCTATTTGTATCCTAATCAGGACCGCGCCCCTAACCACCACAAGAGAAAACTCACAATTAAGAATATCTCGAGTGAGACTCGAACCCACGACTTTGCATGTAGAAAGTCATGGGGCTATGACTAGACTAGAATAGTTTGTGGTGTCATAACATCTTTTTTAATTTAGGGTTATTGGATTTTAATAATTTTTATTTATTAGTCGAGATTAATCCCAAATAAGAAAATGTTTACAAACACTTTCAACTTTAAGTTTATTTTCCTGCAACGATCCTTTACTAATTGAGTGTTAACAGTGTTAGTTTTTTGATGACGTGAGACTGCTTATGTAGTCAAAACACTAAGCAGAAAGTTGAAATCTACAATCAGGTCGGTCATTTTAAAATTATTTTTACACCTTAAAACCTGTCAATCACCACTTCTTGTTTAAAACACTTAACTCGTTGAATGTAGATTTCAAATAATAATGTAGACTAGATAACGAAAAAAGAACCTAACGAAGGATGTGAGTGAGAAAGTTGAAAATAAGGTTAATGTTGACCATATTCTCCTATATGTTAAATATGCAAGTGTGATGAGCAGGAACTTTACTTTAGTTTCTAGATTGGCCATATTAGTTTTTCCACTTTGCTTTTTTACCCCTCCCTAAACATGTTTATAGAGAGAGGAAAAGGGATGAGAGAGTAACCCAACTTTGGCTCCATTTGCTGCCTACCATCTCTGCCGCCTATCGTCTCTACTGGTTGCGGTTGATTCGCTGTTGTCACCATGACGATGACGATGGCGATGGCGATGGTGGTAGGGAACCTTCCGTTTCCCACTAGATCGGCGCGAAGGAGGCGGTTATGCTCCGAAGGTTTGTGGTCTTGGCCCCGCGGTTGTCGCCACCGCCGGCTAACGCCGGCTTGTCGCCACCGCCGGCTAACGCCGGCTTGTTGTCCCAGCTTCCCCTTCATCATTCGCGGTGCCAATCGTTGTGGTACGGGCCGTTTATGGCCGTTTCAGAGCTTCTTTATGGCGATGGCGGTGGGAGCATGGCGATGGTGGCGGTGGCGCTGCTTTCTCTCCCCGGTAACTTTCTTTTTGGTACGTTTAAAGCCGACTGTTTTCAGATCTACTCGATTCAACCGTGGTTTAAATCATTGCAATGGTTGTGGTGCCTATTGCCGCCCTGCCTCCTGTTCTGGTTGAGGTCGGGCCGGCGATTGGTTTCTAACTATCCTGGGCTCCGTGATGATGTGCAAAAGCTCATCTGAGAGTTAGGGTTTCAATTAACCCTAATAGTTTGTTAGACCTAGGGATTTTTCAAGCTTGGTTGTTGTTTTTCTTCTGATTGGGATTTTGTTTTGGGTATTTCTAATCTAAACCCTCAATCTTGGTTCTGGTTATCGAACGATGATGATGGACAAGTCGCCCTTGAACCTTAATATTTTATTTTTGGTCTGTGGCGCTGGTGCATGTTTCGGTATTCGTAAGTCGATGATGATTACGACATGTAATCTGAGACCCATGTCCCTGTGTTAGTTTTTGTTGATTGTTTGAAGTCATTAGGGTCTTGCCTTGATTCGTTTCCGGTTTATTGATGATGGTGGCTATGGTACATCAATGATTGTTGCCCTGAGACGTCACTGAATCGGTTATGATTGCGGACCTCATTGGTTGTAAGCATTGCTATGATGACTATGGTAAAAGATGGTTGTTTGGCGTTGCAATATCAGTGAGGGCATGTGTGGTATTCTACATTTGCAACCTGATTTGCAGCCATGATAACCTAATACCGGATCTGAGCCTAATTGTTCTTATTTTTGAAATAATATTGTTTTTCTGTTGGTTGCGTTGTTAACATATATTAATTAACGTGTTATAGCCGAATTTGTGCTTTTTTAAAAGTAATTGTTTTATATGGCTTTAATTCGGTTTTGTTTATGTGTTTTGAGGTAAATTATATTTGTTTAACAATCATGCACCTTTGGCTAAGTTCGTATTTTAAAACAGATAGCAGCTCTGTAAAAAAAAATACGATGGTAAGAACGTGATGATAGGACAGTATGCGTGTATTTAATCCTTAGTTTAACTGATCTGTTATGCGCGCAACGCGCGTACGGTGAATAACACTAGTTTTATCAAATGAATAAGTGGAGGTTAAATCTTAGTTATTAAAAAAATCATTAAAAAAATAAGTTTAAAGTTAAAAATAGTTATAAATATTTCTTTAAGTCAAGATTTATTACGGCAGAAACAAGTAAGAGAATTCCAGCAACCTTACCCGTAAAACTAATTATAAAATGCATTTTTGTTGATACAAATATAAAATATTCGTCCTAATAATTCTAGCTAAGTGACGTAATCCATCATCCCCAGTTTCCCCTCAATTTCCTCAAAAATCGATCATCATCTACCTGTATACAACAAAACCTACACACACTCTTCTTCCAATCCACCGATCCACCACCACATACAACCACCACCACCGCCACCACAACCACCACCGCCGGCGACCACCATGCAACACAGCGATTACACCTCCACCACTCCATACTACCCCACCTACCCTCAAAACCCTAACCCTAACCCCACCATCACCACCACCGATCTACACCACCCAACCTCAACCTACGCCTCCGCCCCTCCCTTCACCCCTCCGGCGACCTACCACCCCCCGCCGTCCGATTACTACCCTCAACACCACCCCGATCACCTCCCCCCCACCGCCCCATCATTCGCCCCAATACCACCAAACCCTAATCCCCAATTCGATACACCACACACCCAATATCAATCTCAACCACCGTATACTCCGCCGTACGATCATCACACCGCTGCTAATTACCCCCCTCCACCACCTCCTTCAATCCCGTTGAATCACACCTCAAGCTTTCAGTACTCAGCGCCTCTGTATAACACCAACAACAATAATAATAATAATCCGAGTCAAGTTCCGAGTCAGGTACCGAGTCAGGTTCCTGTGTATGAGAGTTCTTATGAGTCTGGTTATGGGGGCAATTACGGTCGGAGTGTATCGGATCTAGGGGGTGGTGATTATTATGGGAAGAGACCTGATTTGGGGATGTCTAGGTATGAATCAAGTGGGGGGTATGGTGATGGTGTGTATGCTTATCAAGGGGGTAAGGTTGAGCCTTATGGTGCTAGGGGTACTGGTGCAAAGTCTTCAACTTGGAAGGAACAGGTGGTGTTTGATGATTTTGGGAGGCCTATTGGGTTGCCTGGTAAGAGCTCGACGTCAGTGTCGTCTCCGAAGATTGTGAAGGCGGTACCGAAGGCGGAAAGTAGGGAAGATGTTAAGGGTGGGGTGCAGAAGTTTAGGGTGAAGTTGTTGGCTGAAAGTGGGGGTCAGAGCACCATGGATGTTCTTTGTCAGGTACTTTTCGCTGGTTGATCGGTTTGTTAGATGCCATGTTTATATATAGCTTTGATTGTTCTTATGCATTTCTGATGATTGACTCAAGACTTGATTATCATTTTGGCATGTAATTTTGATTTTAGTAAGATTTTGGCATGCATACTGTTCTTACTTGCTGGAACAAGATATTCTTATAAATTTGCTTTTAACTATGTTATGAATTAAGATTTTATATGTATTAATATATGAACTGCAATTTTTGACTAAGAATTATATGTGTTCATTTTACTGGGACATTGTCAGAATGTGTTGTTTGGATTAGTTGGGAAATTCACACTTCATTGTCAAGCAAGGCGTCTCAGTAGTAAATCAATATTGAGTGTCTGAGTTGGCAAAACGGTTTACTTACCCTTTCTTGTATGTTAAATGAACTTTGAAATACGAAGTAGGGTGACATGAATACATGATGTCTATGACTCTATGTAATTTAATGTTATAGACATGATTAAAATAAGGTGCATGTCTATGTGGGGAGGGGGGGATGTGCTAACATGTTTTTTTATGTTTTATATAAACATGTCTTTAGACGACACTTTTTGTTTATTGTGGATACTGTTCTTACTTGGTAGTGCTATTTTTATCGTACAAGTGCATTAGAATTTGAATTTCATAGAGAAGTATTAACTTCTGGACTCTGGAGTACCCAGCATTTTATTTCTTCTTGTTTTATATTTTCAGTCTAGGTCATTTGGTTGCACCTTTTCATTTACCTTACTTTTGTTGAGTTGAGAGTTGAGACTTGAGATCAGTTAATTTGCGTGGTCTTCAATGCGAACATAGAATTTTGATATATAAGATGTTGGTGTTATCAATTAACAAAACTGCCATTTCAGCATAACATTCATGATGTTTTAGTTTTTCTTTCTGTGTTATATAATGGCAGTTATTTTTCTTATTTTCTGTAGCCTTCAATGTTGCTGCAATGAATCTGAATTTCTTGTTTTTTTTTTACCTCAGATTGGATTGGATGGAATCCGAATGCTTGATCCCTCTACCAGTCGGACTTTGAGAATATACCCTCTTGACACAATAACAAGATGTGAAGTATGTTCTTCCCGATTCCAATTTTCTTTTTACTTTAAACTCTCTAATTTTGCTACCTTGATAGTTTAACTTTTATCCATGTATTTCACAGGTGTATGATTCATCTACCTTTGCATTTTGGTCCAAGAGTTCTGTAGACATTGAGCCAAGGCGCATTAGGCTGCAATCGAACAGTTACACTACAAACACATTGTTGGACACAGTAACAGCAGCAACATTTCAGGTTGTAAACTGCAAATTGAAGTATTCTATGCATTAATAATTTCTAATACTTTTTAAAATTCAATTCTGAGTATGCAAGGGCTTTTTTTGTGCGGAAATGACAGTTTAAGGAAATGGGTGGGAGGAGCAGGCCTGTAGAAGCTGTTAAAGTTACTGAGCATACAACTGAAAAGAAAAAAGGTTTGGGTGACTGGATGAACATAATCAAACCTCCAAATGAGGAAAAAGATCATTGGGTAAGCCTTTTAAGTCATACCTTTTTTGTTTTGTTTTAAATGATTCTATATTTGGAAGATTGCCATTATCTTCAGTTTTGTAGGTACCTGATGAAGCTGTTACAAAGTGTACTGGTTGTGGTTCAGACTTTAGTGCTTTTAATAGGAAGGTTAGTGGAACTCTATCGTATCAATCTCTAATGAGCATTTACACCTTTCTACTTTTACAGTGTGGTTAGTCTATTTTAGTTACTATATTTTTTTAACATGTAGCACCATTGCCGGAACTGTGGAGATATTTTTTGTGATAAGTGCACACATGGAAGAATTGCTCTTACATCCGAGGAGAATGCGCCACAAGTTCGTGTTTGTGATCGTTGCATGGTATACTTTAGTAACACCTTGATAGTATTTTTGCCTAAGTAAATATTATATTTATTGCATCTAAGAAGGCTCCACAAGTTCGTGCTTATGATCGTTGCATGGTATACTTTGTTAACACGTTTATAATATGTTTTGCTTAAATAAATACTTATTAGGACCGTCTTGGTTTTAAAAGCGAGAAGTGCAACCGAGACGACAAAGGGTCTCAAACCGAGGCACAATCACGCTTTCCGTACGCTAGGCGCAATGTGCTTATATAATTCTTTTTATATTCTTATAAGTTTTTAATACCCCTTAGCCGTATTTTAGCTATAAATAAGCTTTATATATGATTTGATATGTAAAATACCTACATGTACAACCTAAAAAGCCTGCTATACAACATCCTGATGCACAAAAAGTCATTGTATACATTTGGCGCGCACCTCACCTGCGCTTTTGTGCTCTTTTCGGTGCGTTCACGGCGCTTTTGCGTGCTTTTTGTACAGAGCTTACCTTATGTTAACAAAGCGAATGCACTTCCTTAGCCACGCTTTTTTAAATCAAGCAATCTGCTGTGTTTATCTTTGAAGTTCGATTTTATGCTTTATCGATTATGTACGTGTTGTATTTTTTTCCGATTTCAATTTTGGGGCTATCTGAACAAGCTTCAGTATACATGGCCAAGCATTCTCTAAAGTTTATCTCTTATCATGTGTTTCTGTTACTAATAAAAGTATCAATTGCAAACTCAATAACCTCCTTTAAATTCACGTGAAAAGTTATTTTTCTTAAAATTTTTTTTCCAGATAGAGGTTACTCATCGGTTGAGCAGTGCTAAGGAAGCTGCTGCAAGCAGATCGTCTGGATTGCAGAGTCATGAAGACCTTGCAAAGAAACTTCAGGTTTTAATTCAAGCGATTAATATTATACTCCACCGGTTATAATCTTCCACATATATATTTTTGAGCTAATAAAATATATGGGGCTTCTATATCATCTTCTTTTTAAGTTTGATTATTGAAACGAAATTCCTAGACATTTGAACTTTTCAGATGTTTGGCTCTCTACGCTCTTCGCCAAAGGTTTAATGTTTTTTTTTATTAATACAGGAAGAGTTGGAAAGAAATCACAAATCATCATCAGGTATAATTTAATGATCTACCACTACATGTTACGTTGTTTAACTAGCATGAATCAGTCCTTTTATTTTATTTTTTAATTTGACCCCTATCTTGCAAAACACACCTCAGGATGGTAATGGAACGGGTTTGGTTATCTCTGTCCTTATTATAAAACCGTGTCCCATACCTACGGGCTACGGGTAACCATTACTCATTACCCATTATGTTTGTGGCTATACCATCAGGTATAGCCGTTTATGGTCTAACATGATTAAAAATTCCTCTGTTTAGGTGCCCATTACTTGAAACCTGATTACTCTCACCTTAAAAATTGACTGGAACTATGAAATACTCGACTACACTTCTAAAAATTCTATAACTAGTTTGTAACAATTTGAACATACTATTTTTTTAAAGATTATATAATATATTCGTTTTGATGCGAGTAGGGTTGGATAATTAAGCAGGTATCACCTAGTACCACACCCATCTCAAACCCACCAAAGTTTTTAAAACTAATCCAATACCTGGTCACATGCCCCATTACTTGTCCCAACTGTTCTGGTTTTTGGGTTTTCCTGTTCGGTTGTGCCGTTGAGGTTCTTTTTCCATATCTAAAACCACTTAATACCTCGAAAAGTTCCTGACTTTACGTCCATACCTATATTTTAGACACATAATTTATTTACCGCCATCATCTTGCCATCCTTCTGTATTAAGATGCAAAAACTCATTTTCTACTCTTTGATCTGTTAGGGCACAAAAGTAGCTACATGTATGTCATTTAAAATCAGATATAGCAGCTAACTTTGTGCACTGAGTTTTAATTTGAGTGTTAAAGTTACAGGCTTAACTTAAATTGCAAATGGAAGTATAATAGCGCTGGTTAGTTAATTTAATCTAGTAAATGCTTAATATATAAAGTTTGAATTAACAGGTTCCAAGTTTGAAGGGTCTAGCAGGCGGATGAAAGAAGTTGCCTGTCCCACTTGTACCGTACATTTGCAGGTTTAAGTCATGCTCCCAGTTCCTAATAGTATTCTTCATTATGGGTTTACATCGGAGCTCATTTAGTAAACATGCTTGCGCTTAATGTACCAAGCTTTACTAGACTTGCTTGACTAAACAAGTTTATTAATTGTATAAATATAGCATTTTTATTTAATATAATAAATAGAAATCTACTTAATATTTTATAAAAATAGTTCCATATGTGATTAGGATAAAAATAACTCAATAAAACATATATTATGCTTTGTATATTAAAGTATAATTGCAAATTATTATAAAAACAGTTATATATGTGTATGGGTAAATAACTAAGTACTTTATGTATCATAATTATAAATGAGCCAAGCCTGAGCTTGAACGACCTTGGAACGGGCTGAGCCCGAGCGCTCCAAGTTGAATGAGCTGCTTGGCGCATGTACACCTTTATATATAAATGGTTGAAAAATGTTTACTTTCATGGTTATACTTTGATAATGGTAAAAAATTGCAGGTTCAAGTTCCCAGCTCGGGATCCGAGACCATAGAATGCGGAGTTTGCCAGCATCCCTTTCTTGTAAGTGCACGTTGACGGGCTCATTGATCATATTATATTCCCGTTCAGTATTTTGGCCGGGTTTCAATCTATCTGCTTTTACTTGTATGTTCATGCTTAAATAACCCCGGATTTACATCGCTTGTGTGGTTTGGTTTCTCAAAATTCTATTCAACTTTCTTTGTACATGTTGAAACTTTTTCTTTGTGTAGTTCTTTTTACCAAAACTAAAATACTACAGATCAAGAACAATGTTGCTTTTGGTACTTGTACTTGATGCAATGTAAGTTATCTAGAGGGTACGTGTTGCGATTCGAATTAGCTCGATGGTGTTAGGTTAAACCTGAATTTGTATCAGATGCTTTGTGGGGGCTTGTAGGGAATTTTTGAATTACGAACCAAAATCTGGTTCCGGGTTTCGAAATGAATTTGAATTTTTTGTTTTGTAAATTAATTAGATACATAATTTTTAATTTTATTTAAAATCACAATTTTTGTTATTATTATTTGTATCAGGGTAATTTCACATGGTTTTGGTTCGAATTGTCTAGGAAATCACCACGCATTTTCTTGTTTGGTATCTATGTTCGTAAAATAATTTTGTGGGTTCAAATCGATCAACGGAAAAAAATAAATACCAGAGTCCATGGCCGTTTCTTTTTTACCTCGTTTAAAAACAAAAATTATAATAACGTAAGATAAAATTTAAATGAAAACCCTAGCGCTTGCTGAGCTTTTTTCGAGACTTCTCATATGCTAAGAGGTAGAATCGTCAATAAGCTAAGAGGTGGAATTGTCTATTGCAATTTACGCCGATGACCCCCCTTTGTTTTTATGGCGACCTTGACAACATGTTTAAATGACCCTGCATCCTTGTTTCTCTGGTGATCATCTCCACTATAGAACAAAAATCATTCGTGGTATCTTCAAACTATGGCGGTTGAGACTGATGTTAGTGATTTCGACAACTAAGGTGGTTTCTCCAAGTGTCGGGTAGTGGGGCTGGTGAAGCAGGAAGAGATGCTTCCATGGCCGACTGATTGGAGTCTAATTCTTCTTTCCCTTTCCAACAACCCATTTCATATTTTCGAATTTTAATTTGACATGTGTTCATGTAATGAACTATTGGATTAATAAAACATTATATACTATACAAAAACCAACTGGATGTACAATAATGCACTTTTAGGCATAGTGTACACTATGCTAATGCATGTATAACAATTGAAGTAAAAAGTGTGTCTCGATTTTATCATCTCTCTCTTGAATCTTCCACCAACACCACCGCCTTAGTCGTCGCATATCAGCGGACCATCGCCACCCACCAAATTCAACACCTCCGCCACCGACATGGTACACCACCGATCGGCCATGATCAGTAGAGGTGATAGATGGCTATTCTATTATGTATCTATAACAATTAGCAAAATGATCTTTTAAAAATAAAACTCTTATACATATGGATGGGACAACTACAATGCGTTACTGCACATTCTTAGGGCTCCATATGTCGCCATGTTTCAGTATACTTACAATTCAATCTTTGTGTGTATGTGAGTGATTCTAAATGTCAAATTTGTTGTTATGGCTTCATGATTGACCGGAGAAGCCTTTGAATCGCTCGTTGTTGACGTATTCGACTTTCATCCATTTGCTTTAAATTTTTATCGTCTATTGGGATTATACCTATAGCAAAAACAACCATCCTTTTGCTTCGTTTCCTCGGTACACACGTTTGATTTTGATACTTCTCTCTTGAACTTACATTATATTGGTCCCATACTTTAACATAAGGCAAAACTCTCTGTTCGTGATTGTTGCTTCAAGTGGATTTTATTGGTTTTTGATTTAGGGCTTAGTAAAAACTTTAGTGTTCTGATCTTTTAACCCTTCAGGTTCTTTTTTAACGTTATTTTTGTCTTATACATATGAAACTTGATCTATGATTGTTAGTGCAAGTTCGTTTCAGTGAGGTAATAACAATGGTAACAGTTTATACAAATAATGCTGCAATAGTTATATTTTACTTTTGTTACGGGTTTTTTGTTTGGGTCGTGCAATTGTCGGTTAGCTTAATTGTTTTAGTTTGATGATCTTTATGTGGCGTTCTCTTTTGGATATGTATGTGTCAGTTTACTATCTCATAATTACTTTTAGTGTTTAAAGGTTGTGTATTATATAAAGATTATTAGTTTGATATAATATTTGTCCTATCTGTTAGGTTCTTTTACATTTCATCAACAAAGGTTTTGATTTGTGTTTGGTAGTTTTTGGTTCATTCTTCTTTGACTTCCTAAAGTTTATATTAGTCCTAGAGTTTGTGAGAGAATTTTGAACCCAGTTGAAATAAAAATGAAAATGTAAACTATTGCGGTATTTGTTTTGAAGCTTTGACTTGTGGTGCACCATAGGTGTGGTATGCATATAGAAGCAAACACATTGTTACAAATTTCAACTTACTCATTATTTTATTATTTCACTGCTTAAATGTATAGCTAAATATATTATACCTTGGTGCCTAGTTTATCTCTTCTCTTCTGGGTCGTTTGTTAAACTTTGATTTTGTTTGTTGGGATTTGTTTCAAATAGTGAGGTTTTAAGAAAGATGTTACCAGCATGTTGCATAACTCTTTTAGTTGTACTTCAATTTTGTTTCTTATATTGTCTAAATATTTAGCCATTGTGTTCTTTGAACGATTTGAGAGCAATTTCAATTGATTTCTGATGAGCTCGACGTCGGCCAAAGAGAGCCATCATCAAAATCAAACTCTTGCTTTATTGATATTCGGTCTGAAAATAATTTTAACTTTTTAGCCAACTATTATTACTGAAACAAAAGAGTAGTAGTAATAAATCATCCGCTGAGATTGGTCAATGATAATCTTTAATGCGAGGTAAGATGATTTTAGCATGTTGCCTTTTGATTTTAAAATACTCGTTTAGAAAAGATGGAATTTCAATAGGGGTTTGTATTAACACCACATTGTTTCGATTATGTATAACTTTTCCCCAAATATGATTATTTAAGCAGCAATCGGTTGCCTTTCTCCAATTAAGATAACAGAAAAGCTTTATGAGCATCCAAAAGTAGCAGGACACACCACAGCATCGCGCGGGTACGAAAACTAGTATACTATCCACAATCGCCTCATTTATCATCCACTGTCATGAAGGGAGAACGTTCCCGCCTTATTCACCTGTTGTGTCCCCATCACAATCGCCTCATTTATTATCCACTGTCACCACTTTACCCACCTCCGCATAATGTTCACTCTTCTCCAACTTTCAAAATTGGCTTCTAGAGTCACCACCGCTAGGCTCCGTAGAGGAAACATGTTCTCATGGTATGTGATTGATTGACGATTAGAAACTCAAACACACAAATTCATTAGGTTATGTTTCTTTTCTTTTTTCTTTTTAGTTTTAGTTCGGTCATATATTTTGTTTATGTTTGTTTTTTCTACTTAGTTTTGTTTATCTGCTTGGTATTGAAGTCATTTTTTTTTGCTTTGATGTGTTATAACTAAGTGTGGCAAATGTAGACTTCCATTTGAGTATTTTTTTTTATTCATTATCATTAGCATTCTAGTGATTAGGATGTTGTTTCGCACTTAAGTAGCCAACCTGGAGTTGTCATAAGATAAACAGATCACAATGCTAATAAAAAATCCAAGGTTCTTCATATCAATCATCGAAGTCTAAATCAATATTTATGGATCAGGGGACACAACATAACTCACATTTGATAAAACTATAAGTGAAATTATAGATTTTATTGCACAAGTTTTATATTATTTGATTATGTTATATCTTTCTCAGTTCGACTTTTGGTCCTTGACTCTTTTCATAGTAACTAAAGTTGAAAATCTTAGTAGAAAAGAGGATGTACCCAAAACTATTATTGGTAGGTGCTAACATAAGGCATAATGTGGTTGCTCATAACAATAAAATATGAAGAACTAGACAACAAAGAAAAACTCATTAGTTTCGTTTATTGTCGGATATATATATAAGGCTCCTACAAGGTTTTGACAGAACTTATCCTAAAAATGTTAATAGAAGATTCGTTTCTAAAGTCGAAGATAAGTCGGATGATGATGTTACTATGGCTGCGTATTTTAGGAAACAAAGGGTTTTGATATTACTGATTCGACACTAATAAAAAAGAGGGATGTTGAGGATCCTTGACCAAGATAAAAAGTCAAACTATGGATACTCCATAGGGAATATGACAGCCACGTGTGGGTGCCTTAAGTATTCATAGAACAATAACCAACATAGGTAGAAAAAAACAATACATCACCTTTACATTATACTCTAAAGTTGATGAGCAGGTACCCAAAATATACAACTACAACCTACGAAAAAGATATATTAGGAAGATTAGAAGAGATTCCAAAGTTAGAGACCTGACGTGACTAATTAGTTTGTTTGGTAACATAACAAAAAGGTTCTCAAGTTGTGAAAAATAGTAAATAATTTTACTTGATAATTTTTTAGTCATTTGAATCATTTATTTTCTTTTCTTCATCGTGTTTTTAGTAAAATACATACATACCAATACCCACAATTGATATCATTATTTACATATTTACACTTTCAGTTTTACTTCTCATGACATACTAACTTCTTCCTATGCTCTACAACAAACCTAATATCAGTGCATGTAACAAGATCTCCACAAAAGTACGCATCCTAAGAAAATGAATGTCGTTTAATAGCATGAAAGATTGTTGCTACCTATTCGTCAAAAAAGATGTTTAATGTTTTGATAAATGCATTTGGCATTGCTGAAAGACATTTGGATGCAGTTTTAGCATATCAACACATAGGGATGCAAACAAACCAAACTAATATGAACAAGACCCTGTTCGTGTTCGTTCATTAAAGAATTAAATTGTTCATGAACTACTCACGAACACTTACCGAACGAGATTTTTTGTTCGTGTTTATTCATTAAGAAAATGAACCCGTTCATGAACTGTTTATGAACATTTACCGAATGTAAATGAACACAAACAAAGACAAACAAATGCAAATAAACGTTCATGAACATAAACAACACAAATGAAAAGCTTCTAAACACAAACAAATACAAACAATTATATATTTATTTTATAATAAAATCACACACTACACAAAATCCACCAAAAATAAATAAATATGTAACATAATTATCAAAAACAAAATCTTTAAATGAACGAACACAAACGAACGTAATCGAACACGCTATCAAACGTTCGCGAACATAAATGAATGAACACGACCTCTGTTAGTGTTCGTTCCAATAAAGGAAATCTCTTTGTTTGTGTTCGTTCATTTGTTAAACAAACGAACATAAACGAACTTCCCACCAAATGGTTCGTGAACTGCTCGCTAAACGTTCAGTTCGTTTGCAGCCTTATCAGCACAGAAAAAACAATGTATGCTCATTTTGTCTGTTGAACACTCTAACCTCAAAAAGCATGTAAAATTGACCATGTTTAGACTAATTGAACTTTTAAATGTTTTTGGAAGGTGTAGTCCAGACGTGGCTACCTTTATGAGAACTTTGTTAAGAGCAAAGAAGTGTATTTCACCATCACGTTTAAGCTAATTGTACTTGTAAATGCTTTTGCAACATTCACATGAGGAGTGGGTCACGACGAGCATATACCGTGACAAGAAAAAGATTCATCATAGAGGGGGGCGGCAACGACGATGCTCATGGCGGGTACGCCGCCCTCACCCTTAATTATATCTTTCACATAAGTTATAACATTATATAATATAGTTTTGGTTGATAATCAATCAATTTTACACCCGCCGTAGAGCATGGACATATACACTAGTAAACATACATAAGTCAATTTAAATAAGCATAAATCAAATAATAATCTAATTAAACTTGATTAATGAAAATTTTAAAGCAAATATCAAGTAGACAACAATCAGACCAAAAGAGGTGTCATTATTCAATAACCAATAATAAGTTTAATAAACATAAAAGTCAAGAAAAAGCTTTAAAAATCTTCATACGTTTCCAAAAGCTTAGTTAGTGGCTTAAGCAAATTAAGTGCGTATTTCTTGTATTTACAAGTGAAACTAATACAATTAAGGAATATAAGGAAGGAAAACCTTTTAATACGTTTTCAGGTCTTTCATATTTTTATCTCATATTGTTTTAGAGGAACACAAGTAAAAGAAAGTTGGAAGCCATCCTTTCGGTTTACAAGCCATTCTGTTGAATTGTCTATGATAATAATAATAATAGAATCAAGATTGATTTGTTACCTTATTTTAGCGAAACAATGGTCATCATATTTAAATTGGTGGAAAACTCTACATCTTGTGATTCAACTAGGCCAATGTGTCTCAGGTTCTCATTCTTATTAATGTAAACGTAAACGAAGTCCCAACATCATAAAAACTTGGGTATATAATTGTGGGGAAGTGTTCAAATGAAAAGGGTTTTAAATTTAGAAAATGTAAAAAGTAATTTTAAACATCAATTTTTTCAACCATATTTTCAATCTATATGGTTAAGATCAAATTATAAATAATAAGTTTGTTAGAAAGGTACTTTTAGACATAGTCAGTTTTGTTGACCTTCTTTTTCAGGTTTTTTATTTTTTTTACACGTTTATAACTTATATATAAGAAACTATTATTTTATAAAAATTACACGAAAAAGAACGTTTTATTATCTTAAAATGAGTACAGTATCACTATATAAAAAGATAATAATTGTTTATAACATTTTTTAAACTCGTATGATTTGTGCTAATCATTGTGTATTTAGTGCAATTCATTGTGTATTTTGGTTAATTATTGTGTATGTCTAAATACTGTAGTGTTTTATAAAATGATGAGTTTTTTAAAAATATAATGATGAATTTTAAATAATACCGTTGTGTATTTCTATTATGTAAAACATAATGATAAATTAACAACTGGTTAATCTAATACATTAAAAAATAATAAAAAGTAACACAAAATGACATAAAACGTAAAACACAATGATAAAATGCCTCATTGTGTTTTTTGATTATTATTGTGTTATCTTGAATATTATAAGTTTTGAATAAACAAATTGGTGAAATACATCATTGTTTACTTCTAATTGTAAAATACAATGATAGATAACAAGTAACATATTATGTTATCTTGAATATTATAAATTTTAAATAAAACATTAATGATATAACATCATTGTGTACTATTAATTGTTAAACACAATGATAGATACAACAAGTTTATATACTATATAAAAATAATACAAAATAATATAACATGTAAAACACAATATTAAATACATATAACAAATAATGAAAACTATCTGACACAATGAATTGGTATTTGACACAATAAACGTATTAAAGACAATAACTGACGTATCTGACACAATAACCAAAATGTATTCTCCTGTAAAATAGCAGAATGACAAATTTCAAGTCCACAATTATTATTAGACATTTTAGATTGAACTCCCTTTTTACTATAACATTACCCTATAAATTTGAGGGCTCTACGTGACCGCCTAACCATTTTTTTGCATAAACCCGGCCATGTGCTACACCCATTTATGCGAATGAAACCGGAAGATATTATATCATATATAATTATTTAAAAATATAATGAAAATTTTAATACAAAAATGCATGCCTATTTGCTATGTTATAACATCTCTTATACTTGGACTTTTTTTAAAATTTTACGCTGAAGTAATTTTTTAAACAATTTTTTTTTTTACTATTTAACACCACCTTACCTTACACGTTTAACTCACAACATCTTTGTGTTGGGGGTGGTGGGGATCACAAATGCCACCATACGATAAGGCCATAGGCATCTTGAACTAGTGATAAGAATTTGTATGTGATGAGAATTAATGGTGTTGAAATTAAAGTCTAAAATTTTTTATTTAAAGTTTCAAATTATTAGAATTATACTTGAGTTCTTAGAATACAAGTTTAAGATTATAAACGAGGATCCCAAATTTTTGATGGGAAGATGCGGTTATGAGTAACATACACAATTTTACAATTGGATACGAATCTTCTAACATCAAGATACATCAAACATCCAAAACAAAACCTATTGTGATCCCTAGGAGTTTGGTTTGGGTGGACCGTGTATTTTAGGAGGGGAATTCAAATCAATAGAATAAATCGCGTTAATGTTTAATGATATTAATTTAGATATGAACAAATATTGTCACTACAAGTAACGACATCTACGAAAATAAAGCCTATAAAATTTTCACTAAAGTACGAGTTGTTAGTTGGTTTTGTGTCATTTAGATTTAAAAGGGGAAGTGATCATTACATCATAAAATTGATATATGTCATCCAATTGTTAAATGATGTATTATGATCATAACTATACATATAAAATATCATGTTTGATGCTATTACAATATCATTATTTATTTTAAACAATAATATATCTTGGGTAATGTTTAAACTAGCATTTGTGACGGTGGACATCACATACGACATGATTTGCCAGTTATTCTCGTTAGCAACAGCAGGACGGGAGATAGAAGACCTACCTCCGGTGACACCATCGGACGCCCACTTATAAACAGTACGCCTAGGTGGATTTGCATCACCCACTGGAACTAACTTAGAAAAAGGAATAGGACGTACCTTAGAATCTAGAATCGCACGCAAACGCTCACAAAGTAGAGTGTGCCTCTCGTGATACTCTCGCTCAGGGTCAGAAAAAGCAGAAAACTCAGGTGATCCTTGAGAATGGGTGTGTGGCATGCAACTGAAAAGGAAAAAAAAACACAAAAGACGAATGTCATAAAAGAAATTAAAAAGAAGACTTGAACTATTGACTCTAGGTTAAAAAGAAATAAACTCTAAAACAAAGAAAAAACACTTTTAACCAAAATCTTAACCTAACCAAATCTAAACTCTCAAACCTTAAGTGTTCGCCAATAACGGCGTCAAAAACTTGATGTTCAAAAAGTGATCTAATAAAAAAACTTAGATTAGACTCAATTAGATAATCAAATTATAACTCTAGACAACCTAGACCTAGACCACTAGATAGGCAAGTATACCTAATCGACTGTAGACAAGACTAAGGAAGACCGTAATCGAACCCAGAGACAATATTATAGATTAAACTAGACTCGTAAAGGACTAAAACGAAATTGATTTATAATTGGAGAGGGGGGGGGGATTCTAAATAACCTAGAGAAATGAAGACTTCTTTTAATTAATTTATTTAATAGCGATTTACGAACTAGAAGATAAGAAACCTAGAACTTTTCAGAAAATCAAGAATGTGAAAAATACTACCTAGGTAAATCTTAATTGCGACCATTGAACTTCAGATGGTTATTGAACTATTATCAAATCGGGATCTGATGATACGAACCTCTAAGTCACCTAATGGATCCTGGATTATTCTCTAGATATGACCAATAAGAGAACCTAGAAGACGTGTGAAACTACTGATTGGTCAAACTACCTTTCAGTCTCTTTGACAACACTTGCGTAGCCGATTGATAGCTAATCTCTTGGTCTAACTAGCACAATACATTACAATGCAAGGGGTAACTTTTAAACAATCTATTAGACACGAATAACTATGTAATTAGCTAAACTAGGGAAACCTCCTATTGGACCGTTTATTCCTAATCACTTAATCACAAGGGCAATTTGATTAACTCTCACCTCTCGGTCTCAAATTAAGAAGAGCATTAAGTTCTAATTATTAATTCAAGCCAATTCATGTGGTTACTACGTCTAGCAAACCATCAACCAATCAAAAACACGAAGTAATTGACCTACATGTGCGAGTTTCTATGAAAGACATTCAACAACTAACATATGGAATATAACAATCATCGATAACTATATCAAAGTACTCAAACACATCAAATAGATTGAATAATTGTTCCTTACACAAGTTTTAGCCACAAAAATCATTCAATAACCAAAATCCATTCAAGTTAACATAAATTAATCATCAACCTAGATAGTATTAGGGTTTTAGCTACTCATATTAAGTAGAAACATCAACTTAAACAAAGAAAATTGGTTCATTATGTTCAAAACAATAAACGGTAAAGTTACGAAGATAAAAACCTGTGTTCAAGTGTTTGCAATTGTTTCTATGATCCTAGGTATAACCTTTGGTTTCCAAGACTTCTAAAATCTTTAATTCGTCCTTGAAACTCCTCTAGAAACGGTGGTAATCTAACTCCTTATTAGGGTTGAGAAAAGTTGTTTAAATACAACTCTATAAAAAATTCCCATAAAAGTCCATTGTAAAGATCGTGTTTTTGTTGTAGATCGATCTCGTGTATGAAAAGCGGAATGAAATCACCACGAATTCATAATTAGAACGAGAAGAATCAAGAACAAGCAATAGTAAATATAAAACTTGCATATTGCTCTCTAAAATTGATTTACATAAGTTGTAGAATTTCAGGATTACTAACAAAATAAACTAAGCAACATATATATACTAAAACCAAAAGGTCTTGCGCGAGAGCTATCTTCTCGCGCAGATCAAAGTTCTCTCGAGACTTGATCTTCAAAATATTCGTTTTGATTTCCCAAGCCTTTAGGTTTAATTCCTGCAATCTCCCCCTAGGCTCGGTGAATCAAATCTTCAAAAGTCCACATCTACAACTTTGTAACCACCCCTATAAGTGTACATCTGGTTATTCAGTGCTGTTGGATCATATGAGATTGGTGCAACCAAAACAACACTTAGAAGATTTTGATGTACAATTGAAGTGGTCTTCTGAAGACAAAGCTGCTCTTCCGAAGACAAGTCAAAGATCTTTCGAAGCTCAAGGTTGAAGAACTTCCGAAGTGAGAACTCAGTCTTCCAAGACTAAGTAGTTCTCCTTCCAAAGTATACAACTTAGATGATCCTAAAGACAAAGTCTTCCGAAGAATAAAGTCCTGAAAACTTGCAGAAGACTCAGAAGAAGTTGATTCTTCCGAAGTATAAATGGCCTCGGAAGAACTTATTCTTCCGAAGCCATTTAGCTTCGGAAGAACCAACTATGAACCAGTAGACATAAGTATGGTCTGTCTGACATCCGCTGCAACCTCTGATATACTGCATGGAGCTTTCCCACGCCTATGTAGTTGACCATACTTTTATCTACTGTTCACCCATTATCAGTTAGTATAGTTGCCACTTTTAGTTGGTGACCAAAAGGTAAGTCATGGACCTGTCATGACTTGGATAATATTTTATCTTAGATACTTTACTTCTAGCAATATAGTATTTGTCTAGTTGTAAATTCCAGCTGGTTATCCAAGTATAACCGACTGTAGATAGTAGTATATATAGTTTCTCATTGTAACTTTGTAACCATGCTTGTAAGAGTCTTGTAATATCGAGTTGAGAAGTAATATATACAAGTATCTTGAAAAACTACTCTTGTGTTCATTTGTTTTCATTAACTTACTATATTACTTGTGAACTTAGTTAGAGATTCTGCTTCATCAAACCGAGTGCGATTAAGTGAGTTTGTGAGATAAACTTGTGTTGTGAAACCAACACCGATCCTGCAATTGGTATAAGAGCTTTTTAGGCTCTTGATAGTGAGATCAAACCATCCCAAATCACCCTTGTTTCTTCACACTTACTCACTTCACTCAAATGGCTCTTAACCAGAAATTTTTTGAGTCTGAGATGGAAATCATGAGCAAAGCTCCTATCATCACCCCTGATGGTTTTGGAACCTGATACAAACGTATTAAAGGCTTTATCAAGTATCAAGACAGACGCATGTGGAGATCAGTCACTCATGGTCCTTACCAACCAAAGGTGGAATCCCCAGCTGGTAATGGTGCCATGATTGAGAAAGCTGTTGAAGACTACTCTGATAAAGACTTCAAGAAGATGGACATTGACTGCAAAGCCATGACTGTGTTGCTCACAGCTATACCATACTCCATAATGGTAGGCTTTAAGCAATGCAAGACTGCCAAAGAACTATTTGATGCTTTGAAGCTGATGTACTCTGGTTCTACTAAATCCAAGGAGACCAAGAAAGATGTGCTGAAGCAAAAGTTTGAGAACTTCACATACATTCTTGGTGAGACCTTGAGCCAACAATACTTCAGGTACATGGACTTGATCACCTCTCTTCAGTCTATGGGAGTGGTTCTTGAGAAGAGAGACATAATGAGAAAATTCATGAGTGCACTTCCTTATGAGTGGACTTTCTACTGTGTCTCAATTAAGAGAACTAAGAATCTCAACACTCTCACCATGACTGAACTATATGGAATCCTTGATAGATACTATATGGTAATGGAAACTCAGAAAGGCCATCAGATGAACAGAACTTCAAACCTTCCTGTTAGCAATGCTTTACATGTTGCTGAAGGTTTAAGAACTCCCCAGCCCCAATTGGACCTGAACTACCCCCAACAGCCATCATCCTCTTCTAGGCCATACATCACATTCCCTGAGATACCCAGGTCTCAACAGGCTCAATAAAATCCTTTCCAGGATAGTTGTGCTTTTGTTTCAGGGAGTGAGAACTCTTGAGATTTTCAATTCTGCTTTGATGATCTAGAGTGCTTTAGCCCAGATGATGTTGAGTATATAGACATTGTCCAGCAGATGGCTCTTCTGACTTACAAAGCAAAGAAGTTCTTTAAAAAAACTGGAAGGCAATTCCTTCAGAACCCAACCAATAGCAAATTTGGGTTTGACAAGTCAAAGGCCAAGTGCTACAACTGCAACCAGCTTGGTCACTTTGCAAGGGAATGCAAGGCTCCTAGATCTAATCCTGGAGTAGCTCAAGCATCCTAACATCCTGCTACCCCAAAAGCTGCAGCCAAACCTACTGAACAACAGACTGCAACTGTTGCTCAAGAAGTTGATTGGAGCTTCATGGTGCAAGATGTCACTCCTGCTCAAGCTTTCATGGCTGGAACTGAAGACAGTAAGGTATATGAACATCTCTGTACTCCAGCATGTATTGCTAAGGTTAAGTTGTATCAGGACTACAACATGGAGATTAAATCTGATATTGAGTCCTTAAACATATTAAAATCTGATTTTAAGAGAGCAGAATCTGACTACAAACTCAAAATTGAAGAATTAGAGAAAACCATGTCCTCTTTAAAACATGAACATTCCAACTATAGGTCTCAAATAAAAGATTTAATATCTAAGTTGACTGAGGCTCAAGCCCAGCTAGTAATAGCTGAGGCTAAAGCAAAGAAGTATGTCATTTAAGAACATAACTTCAACACCATCATTGCATCATCCTCCCACTCAAAGGTGTGTTATAAAAACAAAAGTGGGTTGGCAACCAATGAAATTGCTCCACAACACTCTTATATGTCTGTTAGATAGCCAAGATGTGGTAGTGATGATCAAGAGGCTCCAACTGCTGACCTACAACCCAATGAGCAGAAAAATGATACAACAATAGTGACCACCATAGGGAAGGATAAGGTAGAAAACCTCATCCCTATAGCTGTTGATCAACCTCTAACCACCAAAGCTAGAAAGAACAAAATCAAGGCAGCAAGAAAAACTGCCAAGAAGGTGGATGAGACTAAGTTGAAGATAGACTCAAGGCAAAAGGGTGTATTCATCTCAGCTGGATTCCAAGTGGTTGGAAGTTCTGATTCAACAAAAGAGTGTAGTACCAGCACTCCTATCCAGCTGAATGATCAGAAATTAAAGGGGAAGACTGTTGAAGAAGAAAAGAAGTAAAAGAAACAACAACCCTCATGCCCTATCAAGAATAACATTGAGTGCATAATTTGTGGTCTGCATAACCACATGACTAAAGATTGTTACTACAATCTAGCAAGCACACATTATGCAACCAATGTTAAGAAAGAAGGAGTCAAGGATAGTTTCACATTTGGACCTTACCATATGGTCCAAGTGTTAAGGAAAGGAAAGCTTGTTTCTGAAGCCAAGTTACTTCGGAAGAAACTCATTCTTTCGAAAGGAAAATAGCTTCAGAAGAAAAGCTAAAGAACAAACAAAGAAACAAAAAGAATCCTTTGAAATCTTTTGAGAAGAAGACTGCTTTGGAAGAAAAGGTGGTGAAAACTTCTTCAAGAAGAAAGAAGCCTCGGAAGCAAGTCATGTTGCTCAAGTCTCATCAGGCTCATCTACACTGATCAACCAGATGGAATGGAAGATCAGATGTTGTGAACCCCATGTATACATTTTGGTTCAATTATATCATCTACTTTAGAAGACCCAAAGACCAACAAGGCTTGGGTTTCTAATAGTAACTAATCTTTTCACCTTATGTGTAGGGACATCTACATGACAAGAATGGAAATATATGGATTATGGATAGTGGATGCTCCAGGCACATGACAGGGAACAGATCTCTCCTACAACAATTTGAACATTTTGATGGAGGTCCTGTTTAGTTTGGAGGTGAAACTGGAGGATACATTTCTAGTAGAGGTAGTGTATCCAACGGTAAGTTAAAAGTTGACAAAATAAATTTTGTCAAACAGCTTGAACACAATCTATTAAGTGTTTCTCAATTCTGTGATCAAAAGCACCAAATGCTTTTCACAGAGCATGAGTGCATTATCCTTAAACCTGGGATGACAATTCCTCAAGAATTAGTGCTTCTTAGATCTCCCTGGAAAGGGGATATGTACAAGCTGGATATGAACAATGCTTCCCCACTGGGTGAAGTATCATGCTTTCTTTCCAAAGCTAATGGCGATGAGTCAACTATTTGGTATAAAAAATGTGACATGTTAATTTTAAAACCATGAATAAAAGGATTAAAAATAATTTGGTACATGGTGTGCCTAAGAAGGAATTTTTCTGTAAAGATAATTGTATTGCTTGTCTGAAAGGGAAGCAACACAAGGTCACTCACAAATCCAAAGAGGTTAAATCCATCACCACCCCATTACACTTATTACACACGGATCTTTTTGGTCCCACAAGTATAATAAGCATTGGAAGGAAATCATATTGCCTTGTGATTGTTGATGATTTTACAAGATTTATATGGGTTTTCTTTTTAAGAACTAAAGATGAAATTGTTGAAACTTTAAAATCTTTTATTCTTAAAATTGAAAATCAGAAGGATCACAAGGTAAAAATTATTAGAAGTGATCAAGGGACTGAGTTTAAGAATCAAGTTCTTGACTCATTGTGTAACTCAAAAGGGATTGCCAGACAATACAGTGCTCCTAGAACTCCTCAATAAAATAGTGTTACTGAGAGGAGGAATAGGACACTTATTGAGGCTGCAAGAACTATGTTAGCTGATTAAAAGCTACCTCTAACTTTCTGGGTAGAGGCAGTCAGTATTGCATGTTATGTGCAAAACAGGGTTCTTATTGTTAAGCCCCATGGAAAGACCCCCTATGAGCTATGGAACAAAAGGCCAACGTTCATTGGCTTTCTTAGGTCCTTTGGCAGCAGGTGTACCATACTTAACACAAAAGATAATTTAGAAAAAATTGCTAAAAAGTCAGATGATGCTATCTTTGTTGGATATTCCTCTACCTCTATTTCTTATAGAGTCCATAATATTAAAAATCAATAGTTTGAGGAATCATCCAACATTGTTGTCAATGAGCACACTCCTTGTGTTAAGGGAAATGGTCTTGATCATATCTTCAATTTAGAATTGTTTCCAAACTATTCTAAACCATCTTGTGAGAATGTTTAAGCTGGAACTGGAACTCAAAGTAACCCCTATAAAGATCAACTGTTTGAGTTACCCAGACCTATTCCTAGTTCTCCAAGAAGAATTAAAGATCAAGCTCCTTCAACTGGAATTCCCGAAAGCATGAATATCTCAGAAAACAAGGGAGAGTCAACAAGTTGTCAGCCAACTGAACCCAATAACTCAATAGCTAACAACTCTAGCATTCAACACCAAGCTGATAAAGATAATGATCTGGAGGAACATGCAACTGTTGATGCTACTGCACAGCAAAATACCATGAGCTTGTTGCACACCATCTTCACAAACTGCTTCATCTTGAGTTTCATACCTGACCTCTCTAAAGGGATCAAAATTTTAAACTAAATCCACATCACTATCCACCACCTCAGCCACCAGAGCATGATTGATCTCTTCTTCAGTTTCTTTGATTTTAGCACTCCAATCAAAGTTTGTGATTAGTGTTGTTTCCTTCCTTGACTTGGCTTCTTCTTTGTCGGTGATCAGAATGACTTTTGAAGTTCCAGAGGTTCCCGGTTCAGTGATGATTGGAGATGGACATTCTCTTTTGAAGTGACCCAATTGTTTGCAGTTGAAACATCTCAATTTTGACTTATCATACCCAAGTTTTGAGTTTTGGTTCTGATTGACAAAGTTTCTCCTGCCAGTTCTTTCCATAAACCTTCTAGCACACAACATCAGCATGGCCATCTGCCACTGAATATCAATTTCTTCCAAGTCATCAGGATGCACCTAATACATATCTTCCAGAGTCATTCCTTTTCCTTTCAACTCCCTCGAAACCAAAGCTTCATAACTATGCATAAACATACCAAACATTGTGTTTCAGACGAAACTTGAGCAGTGACTGATGCCTTTGAATTTGAACCAACACTTGAATGATCCACCACCAGACTTGTCTATTACACCACATCCAAAAGACCCACCATAAGCTACACCATACATTGAAGAGTTTGCAGCGGATGAAATCAATGCAGCATTTTATGGATAAACTGTATCTGGCACCATGGATTGATTGTATTCTCTTCTTTTCATATCCAAATCAAATGACTTCAGCTTGTTGATAACATCCATGAGTTTATAATCAGCAAAATATTTTTCATGCTTCAACATTCTAACTTGCAAGCTCCACTGCGGTGGAAGGGAATCCAAGAGTTTTGTGACTAGTTCATGGTTACCCAACTGTTCATCATATTTCCTTAAGTTGCATGAGACAGATAGAAATCTATTTGTGATATCAGTAAGGCTTTCATTTTTGTGTTTAACAAATGAGTTAAACTCCTTTTCAGCTTGAGCTTTCTTGTCCTTTTTTAAGTCCTCATTACCATCATAAAATTCGCACAATGAATCATACAAGGACTTTGCATTCTTGTATTTAGCAAAACGATTGTAGATGTCTTGAGATAAACATAGAGTTAAAGCCCCGAATTCTTTCTGATCATGATCGATTAACTTAAGGTCTCTTTCAGTAAAGGTTGATGGATTAATGTTTGGTGAGGTAACTTGTCCGACTGTGACAGTTGGAGTATGTGAACCACTGATGATTGATTCCCACTGGTTGTGATCAGTGTAGTAGAAGAAGGCTTTCAAACAACGTTTCCAATCTTCAAAATTGTCACCATTGATAAGGCTTGGTGGCCTATTGGGTGCTACACTCTCCAAATCAGTGATGGTGATATTTGTTGTCATTTTTACAACAGAAGTTAATTTCGATGAACACCTCTAATTTCGTTGGACACCTCTAATTTTGCTGCTACTTTCGCTAGGAAATTTGGCAATTTCGCTCAAACAGATGTTTGGAAACTCTAGTTTCGGCCACAGATTCACCGAAACTAGTAGAACTTTCGATCTAAAGACAATTTGGCAGCACTTTCGCTTGTCTTGATAATAAACAATCAAGAACTTTTGTTCAAAATGATGTAATTTCACTGAGCAACAAAGATCAATTCCAAAATCACAAATTTTGTAGTTTCGCTAGAACAGTGGGTAATTTTGCTGGATGAAACTGCAGTTTTGCTGGATGAATCTGCGAACTTTTTGAACACGAAATCAACCAAAACTCACCCAAATCACAATGAATTTGTGATCAGATGATTGGGATATCTTCCTTTTCAAATAACAGATGATCCTCAGTCAATTTCCATACCAAAAACACTCAAAATAAGATCCAAAAGGAATGAAATAGTGTTTTAGCAAAAAATACACAATCAAAAACTCAACAAATCAAGAGCACTAAGGCTCTGATACCATATTGTTGGTCCATTTGATCGATAAACAGTTCAAATGATTTAGAAAAACACAATGAATCCCACTGAATACAACAATCTCTTAATATAATCAAACCCAAGTTTCAAATATTTCTCAATAATCTCCAAACTAGAACCAAAAGGTGAAATGAGGCTCAAATATGATAACAATCAGCTTCCAGCCAATACACTGCAATAACATAATCACAATAATATGATTTTTGTATTAGGGTTTTTCAAAAAGGTTTCTTACCATGAGTGAATCATACAATATACAAGCAGACCTAATTTCGCTGACAGTTTTGTTGAACCAGTGAAACTGTCTAGGCCAAAACCTAGATTCACCCGGCGACGAAACATAGTTTTGTCGAGTGACCTAGACCAGCTGACTACGAGCGAAACTCAGTTTTGCTCATAGTTTCCCTGAGAACAGACACTATAAAATACAAAATAAGTAAACTAACATTTGCCCTATTACATTAATAAGCAAAACAAAATAAACAAAAACAACAGTGGTGAGTCCAACCTATTCTTGATCATCATGTCTTCTTCATCATCCACCAATGTTCCTAATGATGGTACTCTACCCATGGCTACTATCCTTCATATGCTTAGTATTAAGCTTAACTCCTCTAATTACCTTTCATGGAGGAATCAAATGTTGCCTTTACTTTCTTATCAAAAACTTTTGGGACATGTTGATGGCTCATTAACTTGTCCTCCTGCCACCATTCTCAAAGAACAAAAATAGGTTCTGAATCTCGAGTACTCCTTATGGTTTAATGCTGATCAATGGGCTATCATTCTTCTTCACTCCTCACTTTCTGAAGAAGTCGTAACCAAAGTTCTTGGGTTGTCTACTGCTGCCCAAATCTGGAATGCTTTACGTGATGCTTATAGTAACTTTTCAGTTGAACGTGTTAAAAATTTACGCAACCAACGGCGAGGTTTCTCCAAAGGACAATATACTGTCTCCGAATTTGGTCACAAATTCAAGACTATGATCAACTTACTACTATTAGGCATGACGTTAAAGATATCGACAAGCTTCATTGGTTTCTTTGTGATCTTGGTCCCTCTTTTGAGACCTTTTCCGCAGTCATTCGTGCATCGAAACCGACTCCTTCTTTTCATGATATTCAGTCTCAAGCAAAAAATCATGAATTATTTTTATGCTCCTTACATCTCATAGAGGCTCCTACCATTTCCTTTATTACGGATCACTCACGTCCACTTCATGGATCTCGTGGGTGTGGTGCCTCTACTCGGGTCATCTTCTTTCCATGGAGGTTTGATCAATGTCGAATTACCAATCAAATAAGATGTTAAATGTGTGTTCCTATTCACCTTAAACTAGTGAGGGTAAGTAGGGTTGTCGAACCTCATGGAATTAGTGGTTGGTGTATTGCACTTTGATTTATAAGAAATTGATTTAAATACTAAATTATGAACTAGTGCCTCTTGGATGTAAAAATTGGATTTTGGAATGATTAAGAAATTAACTAAGAAAACAAATTGCAAATGATAAACTTGATTAAGAAGACAACAATGAGAAAGAGTAATACACTCCGGGATCCAGGTTTGGTTTTCAATAGTCGTTTAGTCTAACTTGGTGGAAAATCCTTAACAGGGATTCTATGTGTATAATGATTAGGTGATATCAATAACCAAGACTTAACGGGTCTTAGTACACAATACCAATTCAATTAATAACCAAAACTTTACATTCATACGATTCACGTAATATCATATGACATTCAAATAAATGTTAACCAAAACAATCGTCTAAATAATCAAAACACAAGTTAAACTTGTAAAAGAACTTAATGGGTTCTAAAGTTTAATCCTAACACAATTCAAACACAAACGGAAACCTAATCACATAAAACCTATTACCCAAAGTCGATCACGAGAAGATTAGCCGCTCATCGTTCTTGAATGATCTTCAAAACCGTTATTGATTTGCATACCAGATGATTGTATGTTGTTAGAAAGAGGTGGAATGGTGAATTTATGATATAGAAACTTCCAAAATTCATCTCCAAGCATTGTAGGTCGAATGGGGGGCAAGTGGTAGGTGAAACATAATAAAACGCGATTTTATAGGTGGTCCACGAAGGCCCTGGCGTAGGCTATGACAGCCTACGTAGCCTACGCTGGGGTGCTTTGTGTTGTTTTAAAACTGAAGCTGGCGTAGCCTACAGTGGCTATAGTAGGTTACAGTGGGAGGTGGGAGCTTTTCTGCTGCACTTTGAATCTTTGTTTCTTGACCCATCTAATGGATTGTTTCACCATGTAAGCTTCCAACTTGATTATTTTACCTACAAAATCACTTCCAACTCCTAGTTAACCTATTCAACATAAAAAAATTCATAAATACGAGTAATCATACTTAATATTTAGTATTTAAACACTTGAAATACCATTCCTACACACTCACATCACATCTCCACACTTAACCTTTGCTTGCCCTCAAGCAAATCCGTTCAAAACACTAAACAACAATATATAAACGAAGGTCCTTTACTATGTCTTAGCTATAGTCCAAAGTCATGCCCCATTACAGAATTACAATAATCGTGTTTGGTTAGCAAGTAAAGGATGTTATATTTATTTCAAAATAAAATCCACCTAATTAACCTAACAAGCTTTCAGCTTTTATTTTCATGCAACACACCCTCACCATTGTTCAATCCTCTCGGTTTATTTCTGGATTAGTGAAAAGTGCACCAATATATCACTCACAAGGTCCACGTATGAAACTTTGTTATCATATGCTTGAGTGATGATCAACTTCCATAGTAACACATTAATAATGCATACATCAAAAGGACTTATTGGATTTAGGCTTAGGTTCGGGTAGGAATGTTTGGCTATGAAGTGGCTAAAATAAAATCAAGGTAATATCACTGTTGACATTCTTATTAACAAACTATTACTCTAACAAAACAAAAACCATAAAAACCCATAACTAGCATTTTGCATTTTCTTTGTTTTTCTAATTTTTTTATCATTAACTATTATAAGAAAGCAAATACTAAAACTACTAGGAAAGTCATCAACAGTGGTGACTTGGTCACAAAGGGTTAAAATAAGAATTTGTTTATCATTATATTTTATAAGGGTGAATGGGTTGGTTTGGGTTCTAATCATGTGGGTTTAACAAAAGAAAAGGTTTAAGGCTCAAAAAGGGCTACTAGGGGAAATTTTAGGAAACTGGTAAGGCATGAAAATGGTTTGAAAGGAAAAGAGAATCATAGATTGCCTCTATCATCTATGTGCATTTATCAAGTCCACTGTCTTAGCATGCATCAAGTCACACAATTCTAAAACAAAGAGTCATATGGCCTACACTCAACAAATAAAATAATTTTTTTTGTGAACTAACAATCTAATAGGCTTCAATATCTCGCCAAGTTAGGAAATAGGGTTGCCGATGTGCGCATGCTTTTATAACACAAATAGTGTGTTAACCATAATTAGGTAATTCTTAACTTCTTCTAAACACCTTTCTAAACACAATTCTTTATGCTATCTTGAAATTAGACCATGAATATCAAACCAGGTAGAATCAATTGGTATGCTTGTCGTTTTCGTCTTCGATTGGATCGCTTAAAAACAAAAATTTTAAAAATTTTCCACTTTTTTTCTTTCCCTCATCCTCACACTTGGGATACATTGTCCCCAATATAAGATATTTAGGTTAAATGCAGGTTTTTTTTTAAATTAAATTTATCCAATCAATCAACATAAATGACTTTTCAACCCGAACTGACCCAGACACAAATGTAATCATTACCACCATAAACTACTTAAACAAACACACCAAACATAAAGCTTAAAAATCAATTTCGGGTTGCCTCCCGATTAGCGCTAAGTTTTAGGTCTTCAGCCAGACCGTACCTGCGACCACTCATGGTGGTCGAGTAGGATGATTGACTCCGATATTCTTCAAATTATCTGGTGGGTCTTCAAGTGGATCGCATTGTGGCCCAAACATTAATGCCACAACTCTGTCTTTTATAGAATCAAGTGGATCGCCAACTTTTTTCTTTATTTTAGGCTTCTCATCTTTTGTTTCCATCTTCATAATTGGCTCTTTCTTGTCTTTTAAATACACCAATTCCTTCAAGTCCACATGCTTATCCCTGTCATACTCAAAATCATTCTCAAAAGTGCTGTTCTTGCTTATATGTGAAGTATAAGTAGGAACACAAACGTTAGCCATATCTGCCTCAAAAACTTTATCATTAACAAAATAATTAACCGACTTGGAAAATACATCAAAATGTAACTTACGAGTTTCGAAGTCATGTCAATTGTTCCATACCGACAATTGATTTGAGCATTGGAAGTTGCTAAAAATGGTCGACCCAATATGACCTTTGGTTGCCCATTTGTTCTCAGTAGTGCATAATCAAGTACCATAAAGTCCACGGGGTAGTAAAATTCTTTGAACTTGATTAACATTCTTTCCCATCCCCCAAGGACATTTTTGAGGCCAAGCCAGCTAACACCATAGTGGTGTCAACTTCCTCTAAAGGACCGAAGTCATACTAATCATATAACATACCTGGCAAGATACTAGCAGCTGCTTCATAATCCAAAAATGCTCTTTTTATCTTCAACTTCCCCACTTTGATTGGAATGATGGGTGCTCTTGGGTCACTCTCTTCCACTGTATCGGCTTTCTCTTCCTTATCTACAACTTGTTGTGAAAAAGAAGTAAAGTCATTATCAATAATTTCAAAGTGAAGAAGGATACTAACCGAATTGATGTGAACATTTCTCATATTTTTTGTGTTGGTTCCTTGATGTTAAGGATTGATCATGGTATCACTCGGTAGCTTTCCAGGGTTCCTTTTAATTTGAGCCACATCCTCTGCAAGCTGTAAGGCCCCATTCCCGGAAACCTCATAGTCGGTCAACCACAACATTATTTACATAAAATTACGTGCATTTAATTAAAACATCGCAACGAATTAGATTACCAAAAACCATTCGTTGCATTAATATTTAATGTTGCCAAATAATACATCAACGTATAATAGGAGTTACAAAAGAAATGTTTAGTTGCATTACAAAACAACGTAATTATCATGCACGAATGGATGCCAGTCTTGCCCACCAAGTAGCTTTCCCCCACATGCCATCCTCAACGATGAGTTACATGCCAACTGAAAATGCATAAAAGTCAGCGTTGCTGAGTGAGTTCTAGCTTTAAAATATTAAAATAGTTTGCTTAAATATATAAAATATATTTTTCTTAAAATACTTCCTTTAACATAAAAACCCATCTCCGTACGTGATCACACATCATACGTACAACAAGATAATATTCATTATTGCCTTCATCATTCATTTCGTACTTTCTTTATTATCTTTCACTTTCATCCAGACCAATGTGCAATACCCCGAACATTATGCACGAAGCTGGTACTGGGCGTGAGGTCTATAAATAGACCCTGAACATTATGCACGAAGCTGACCTAGTTACCTGGGGCAAGCACAAGTGTCCCGTCAATCTCAAAGATTGACCCCGCAACATCCTCATGGGGTAGCTAACCCGCACGCAGTTGAGCTGACAACCCGTGGCTGTGACCTCCTTTTATTTTACTTGCAAGACTTTTCGTTCGTTCTTTATGTTCCACTTTTCATTATCATTAATCTTTCCGGTTTATGATAATACTTTACGCATACGAGTATAAACACACCACGTAAAACCACACAAATACGTAATACGGAACACAAGAACAGGCCATAAACGTGCATGGAATAAACAAATACAACCATCAAATCAATCCTGGGTCAAACCCTAAAATTTCTATTTTCCTAAAATTTCAGAAAATTTTCTAAGTGTTCTAGGCGCATGAACGCTATATGGGCGCATGGGCCAACACTTAGGCGCCTGGGAACCAATCCTGGGCGCATGACTAACACTTAGGCGCCTGGAAATCTTTTGGGCGCATGACTACTATTTGGGCGCATGAGCTTGGCACTTAGAATATTTGGCAAAAACGTCTTAGGCGCATGGATACTATTTGGGCACATGAACTACACTTGGGTTTTCTAAGTCAAATTTCAGGCGTATGGGTACTATTTGGGCGCATGAGCTACACCTGGGTTTTCTAAGTCAAATTTTCAGGCGTATGGGTACTATTTGGGCGCATGGCCAACGGTTATGCATATTTCTAAATCATTTTTAGACCCAATCTGCATTCTAACATGTTTACAACTTAAATCTAGCATTCTAAACATCAAGAACAACCTTACAACCATAAAACATAAACATTCAATCATACATACATATGGGTTCATACATAAACCATTAAAAACATTTTAACATGCATTTTTCAGCCCCAAAATGTTTGAAAACAGAAAACCGGGATCTAGAACTCACCAATTGTAGCCTTCAAGTAAAACTCCACCGAACTTGAGGGCTCAAAGAGTTTAAACACCTAAACACAACAAAACACACAACCGAGCACCGATAACACATAAATATCGGTTCTAAGGTCGAAAACCCAACAAAACCAAACCAAAAACACAAAGAAACACTTACCAAAAGCAAAACACAGCTTCAAATTCCTTGAACCGAGATAAAACTCTGCTCTTCATTCTTCTTCATGTCCAGCCGAAAGCAAATGGTGTAAAAGGCAGATGCATGGGCTACCATACTCATTTAAACATAAAATAATAGTTTTTTGTACTTTTTACACTTTGGCCCCCTCCACTTGTGCTCCTTTTCCTTTCTTTCAAGATACTTTTCTTTTTCCTTTCTTTTTATTTAAATTTTCGAGTGTTACACAAGTTGACCCACTTGTTTGTTTAAGGCTTCATAAGCCTTTTCCTTAATTTAATTTTCTCTCTTGTTCTCTTGCATATTCTCTTTCATCAAGTTCATCAAAGCATCCAACTTTGCATTTGTAGACTCTTCACCATGACGTTGTCCCGATTGAGAATTGCTTTGATAGTTACGTGATGAACTACCTTGTTGACCCCTTTGATGGTAGTTTCCTTGATTGTTTCCTTGAGAATTTGAAGTTCTCTGATAACCACTTTGATTATAATTCCCTTATGCTTGTTTTGATAAGCTTGACAACCTTGATTATTACCTTGAAAATTAGGGTTCATCTGGTTTGAAGCATTTCCATAATGAAAGTGTGGATGATTCCTCAAATCGGGATGATAAGTATTAGAGTTCATATCAAACTATTTCTTCTCTCAATATACTTGATTCAACTCTTCATGTTGACCTAAAAGCAACGAACACTCTACACTTGCATGTCCTAACTTGGCCAATTGTCTTTCCAAAGATGCAATTCTTTCTTTAGCCTCATAATCAATAGTGGTTGACCTGCCGGAACGGGCTTTGATCGTCTACTAGCCGAAGCTTGAGCTTTGGAATTCTTGCACATTCTTTCTAGGAATTCCCAATCCATGTCTTTATGATTAGATAAAAATGTACCATTACTTGTAGAATACTAGTATTTCCTTTCCTCCGGTGTTAGTCCATCTGAAAAAGCCTTAATCAATTCCCACCTTTCAATCCATGATGAGGACACATGCAGATCAATTCCTTGATTCTTGTAAATGCCTCATGAAATTGCTCACCCACTTATTGTTAAAAGGATCAAATGGCCTCTCTTGCATCACTTGTTTTTCCCATAGAGTAGTATTCTTCAAGAAAACCCTTTGCATCTCTTGCCAAGTATGAATACTATTGTCATGTAAGGTGAGGAACCACTGCTTTGCCCTATCTTTCAAAGTAAATTGAAATAATCATAAACTCACTTCGTCTTGTGTGAAGTGGTTTCTGCCAATAGTTCTGCATATGGGATCCAATTCAACAAGATGCACATATGGTTCTTCTGTTGTAGTGCCTCTAAATGTAGGAAGAATGGTGAGATAACGAGGGCATACGTCAAAAGCTCTTCTTCTACGGTGTGGAGGTGTGATAGCATTTGAATTTTTAGTAATAGCCGGTCTGAAATGGCTATCCACACCTTGTACTTGAGCTCTTTGAGGTCTTTTTGGCTGATTGACATTATTATTCACCCTACCCCATAGTTGATTATAGGTGGTGCATTCCACCCATACTGATCATTCCCCTAATCTCTATCTCCATTGTGTCCATCACTCCACAAACTTTCCATCCCAAGCATCATAATTTGCACCATTATAAGGCTCTTCATTGTTGTTCCACTCATCCTCATAATCTTCATCGCTCGAGTGAACACTATGCATGCTCACATGATCAAGGTTACCTCCTTGATTGATGTTATTTTGATTTAGGTTATTATTGGTGGTGGTTGATTTAGGTTGTGGTTGCGGTTATTATTTGGTGGTGGATGTGGATATGGATTTGGGTTTTGATTCCCTCCCTGTTGAACATTTAATGGTTCTATCTCTCTCGACTGAGATAAGCTAGAAGCTGCTTGGTCAATTTCATGGGAAATTGGTGGTACTGGGATTTCCACTTGATGTAGAACATAGTTTTCTCTTGCTAACCTTTCAATCTCCGGATCAAACACAAGTGGTGATTTCCTACCCGAATATCGAGTATGCATGCAACCTATCACTTACACACTGAAAAACACCAAGCGTAACAAGGAAATAAAAGAAATAAAGCAAAAACAAGTAAGCAAAATTTAAAACAAATCAAATAACAAAATACAAGCGCACCGATTCCCCAGCAACGGGGCCAAAATTTGATCGATATCGAAGAACCAATCAAATAAGATGTTAAATGTGAGTTCTTATTCACCTTAAACTAGTGAGGGTAAGTAGAGTTGTCGAACCTCATGGAATTAGTGGTCGGTGTATTGTATTTTGATTTATAAGAAATTGATTTAAATACTAAATTATGAACTATTGCCTCTAGGTTGTAAAAACTGATTTTGGAATGACTAAGTAATTTAACTAAGAAAAAAAATTGCAAATGATAAAACTTGATTAAGAAGACAACTATGAGAAAGAGTAATCCACTCCGGGATCCAAGTTTGGTTTTCAATAATCGTTTAGTCTAACTTGGTGGAAAATCCTTCATAGGGATTCTATGCATGTCATGATTAAGTGATATCGATAACTAAGACATAACGGTCTTAGTACACCATACCAATTGAATTAATAACCAAAACTTTAAAACCATACATTCGCGCATATCATATGACATTAAAATAAGGTAAACTTGTAAATAACTTAATGGTTCTAAAGTTTAATCCCAACACAAGTCCAACACAATCAAAAACCTAATCACACAAACCTATTACCCGAAGTCAATCACGAGAAGGATAGCCGCTCATCGTTCTTGAATGATCTTCAAAACCATTGTTGATTTGCATACAAGATGATTGTATATTGTTAGAAAGAGGTGGAATGGTGAATTTATGACCTTTAAACTCCCAAAATTTGTCTCCAATCGTCCTAGGTCGAATGGGGGGCAAGTGGTGGGTGAAACATAAGAAAAGTGGTTTTATAGGTGGTCCACGAAGGCCCTGGCGTAGGCTACGCCAGCCAGCGTAGCCTACACTAGGGTACTTTCTGTTGTTTTAAAATTGAAGCTAGCGTAGTGTACGGTGGCTACAGTAGACTAGGTGGGAGCTTTTCTGCTGCACTTGAAATCTTTGTTTCTTGATCAATCTAATGTCTTGTTTCACCATGTAAGCTTTCAACTTGATTATTTTACCTAAAAAATCATTTCCAACTCCTAGTTAACCTATTCAACATAATCAATTGCATAAATACGAGTAATCATACTTAATATTTAACATTTAAACACTTGAAATACTATTCCTACACACTCACATTAGGGTTGCTAGGGCCGTGGGCGTCGCCAACCGCATTGCAATTTATTTCGGGTTGACAGTCATTTTGCAAATCATTGGCCCACTCTTTTCAATTATGCAAACAAGGCTATTAACCCAGATGTTAATGTTTCTCAAGCTTTTCATGCCTAATGCCATGTCAATACCACTACCCCTGACCAGTATGTCGACTCGGGTGCTACGGCTCATATGTCTCCATCCACCAAAAATTTAAAGGGCACTTCACCTTATTTTGTTTTCTCCGATGTCACTTTTGGTAATGGTAATGTTTTGCCTATTACTCATACCAGATTTACCACAATTGCAAACAATCTCCACTTAAATAATGTTTTGGTTGTTCCAACTATTACTAAACATTTATTGTCTTTTAGTAAACTTACTTTTGATAATCTGGTAGATGTTCTATTTTCTCACCCTTTCTTTACTATTCAGGATCTTAAAATGAGACAAATCCTAGCAAGGGACAAGTGTGAGAATGATTTATATGTTCTTCATGATGATTATCAAGCTGTAGTGGCCTCTTCCCCTAATAAAGCCTCTTATGAAACTTGGCATAGCCCTTTAGGTCATGTTGCTTTTAACATTATTTCTATGTTAAGCAAACTTGGTCTTTGGTTTGTTACTTTGGTTTTACCAAAACCCACAGAGGACATACAAGTCCACAGTGGACAACATATAACCTCTGAGTGTCCATAGCGGACATGCAAAGTCCACAGTGGACATTCCAACTGCCTAAGTGTCTACACCGGACACCTTATCCATGCTCAAGTGTCCACAACGGACAGCTAGTGGCCACAGCGGACACAAGTCCACACCTTTGATTCTAGTCCACAACGGAGTTCGTCCACAACGGATGTTCATAACCACACGGATGTTCATCCACAGCGTGAACATTCCACAACATGTTCTCACACGGATGACATTCCATAGCTGACAACAATCAACACTGCACAGCGGATACAAACTCTTCTTCATAGTGGATGACCAAACATCCACAGCGCACAACCAATCATCACAGCGGATAGCTTGGTAGACCTTGGGATTAGTTTTTATGTAATTTTCATTTACATAAGGTAATTTTGTAATTGTATATAGCTATGTGTATAGGCTATAAATAGCATCTACCCTAACCTTTGTAAGCTTTTTGAACAATCAATCAATCAAGCAGATATTATCATCCAAGCACTAGCAATCATACAATCACACACAAACAAACCCACACAGATATCATAGCATTAATCATGGTTTCCACACCGTGGTCTTTGTTTGTTGATTATTGAGAGATTTTGAAAAGATCATTGGGGAATCAACCTGTTCATGTTGAATATTGTTCTAATATGTTCATGTTCAACATGTGTTTAATTTGATTTCATCAAGAACATGATTAAATCTTACCTTTTTGAAGATTTCTTCTTCTTTCCCACTCTAGAACCGGTGGGAGTACTTTATCTCACTCCTGTAATACGATTTGAGTGCATGGGGAGAGTATGGGCAGCCTTACCTCTTTTTTAAACCCCATTATGGGCAGGTTTGGCCCTTGTACACTTTTTACCCTTGCTTTTTGAATAAGACCCCCTTTTTTCTCCCTTACTTTTCTTTTCTTTTCTTTTTCTCTCTTTTTTTTTTTAATTTCCGGGTGTTACATCTTCCTCCGGTTCTTCCTCAGGTTTGTCCTCTGGCTCTTCCTCTAGATCTTCTTCTGGTTCCTCCTCGGGTACCTCCTCCGGTACCTCTTGAGGCTCCTCCATTGCGGCCTCCTGAGGCTCGAGCTAGTTTTCAAACTCATGTATACGAACTATAGCCTTGTGAAGTTGATTGCGCGTCGCATTCAGAGAAGCTGTCAACTCATCAACCTGTCCATGTAGAGTCCGGATCTCTCCTGTCTGACCATCCTGGTGTCCTTGCATATCGAGCCACAGTCATCCATCTCCTCTTACATTTTGCTGTCGTGCTCCTGTCGCGCGTCCAAACTTTTAAATTTCTCCTTAACATTTTGTTGTAGTCTGTCATGTGAGGCCACCACAGTGGCGATAGCCCTAAAAGGGGTGCAGGGTAGAGGGTATAATATGGAATCGCTAGTCACGGTAGGGATCAAAAATGGAACACACTCCTTTTCTAGCATCTTGATCATTGTAGTACGATACCAGTCCCAATTGTCAGGATCAGCCATGTCCCGCTTAATCATAGGCTCGCACGTAAGATACACATCAGATATAAACAAAGGGGTCAAGAACCATAACTCATAAATGATGAAGGAATAGTAGGAACCTCGGGTTCCTTTCCCGGCGCGTGTCGAATAGGGGATGAAGATGATGATAATGCCATACTGCAGTGTACGAGATGTGTATGCGAATGATTATATAGTCAGGGATAAGAACTAACTAACTGTGTGTGGTTATAGACTAGTGTGTATGCAACCTAGTTCCCTATAACCAATGGCTCTGATACCAATCTGTCACACCCTCAAAAACCACATGCGGGGTTTTACCACGAGGCGAGTGAACAAACCAGGATCCAAGTCATTAGTTACTCAGAACGACACTATATGTGACATTTAATACAAATTAGAATTTAAACTTTAAAACATTTGCGGAAGCGTTTTGTAAATATTTCAAACCCAAACTAATAAATGTAAACTGCACAAAACCCGCGCTTAAACCAATGTATGTAAGTACGCAATAAGTCAAATAAAAGATAATGATTGTTCAAAGCATGCTTGACACGTGAGTGCTCCTAAGGGCAGCTGCTAGTAACGATCTGAGAAAAGCATACTAAAAGTGTCAACAAGACGGTTGGTGAGTTCAAGAGTTTGTAAGTCATCATAAACAATAGCATTTGTAAAATATAAACAAGTGTATTGAAATAGATAGTTAGTCTAATTTCATTAGTAATAACCAATAGTGATTTTGCAATCGAAGCTGACTATGTTTGTCTGTTTGCCTTCCGCCACGACATACCAAGTCGTGCGCTGTTAGTCGTTTAGGACAATATTGCACCCGCTTGACCTTCAGTCGTATGGGTGGGGCTTGTCTGACCCAGTAGTACTACCCAAGATTTCCTGCTAGATTCCTTAAATAACGATCCGAAAGTGTAAGGTATTTCAATGGTATACGCACTATGTCCTACTAAACACATGTTATAACAATAACGTGTTTTAAAATAAAGTATGCTTTCTCCCCCAAAAAGAGAGTAAATAAAAGTAGGGCATTAAACTCACATGGTGTGCAAACGAACAATAATAGAGAGCTAACAGTGAGTGGAAAGACAACCCGTCAAAGGTTACCTAGAACACGCGAGTACATAAGTACGTGTAACCCAAAACGTTCTACAACCCTAAGTGCTCAATAAACACGTTGACCCATGGGTTTTGGAAAGCAAAGACTCATTTGACCTAGTTGACGTGTTTGACTTGTTGGTGATATGTTAATTGAAATCTATTTGATCAAGTTTATAGCTCATCAAACATGATCATCATACAAGTTATTCACCTATGCCACATCATCAGTCTTAAGTTCTATCAAGATCATCATGCCAACATAGATTATCATACAAGATAGCGAATCTAAATCAAACATAATGCACAACATAAGTATAATTACATCACAACTAATAAATCATACCTTGATTTTAATCATGCACTACATGTCATGTGAAGCCACTCACGACTTCACACCCTAAACATTGCTAATCCTACTATGTAAGGGCCTCCGATTCGCACACGTGTGATGATTATTTTCACATTACTCAACAAGATTCATACCCCTAACATACACAACAATGATCTATTATAATCCCAAACATGGTTCCATAATCTCCTAACATAACCCAACATCTTGCAATATTCCATAAAACCTAGATTTCCAAGTAATCCATCAAGTATCCATACGACCCAATTAACGCATTCTAACACCCTAGACATCATTAACAAGTATTCTAGCATGACCCTAACATCATAAACATGCCCAATTCACAATATCCAATGATTCACATCAATAAAGTTTCCCTTTCGGGAAAGTAACACCCAAAATAAATCTATCATTCGATTCATTTATGAATTCATCATCTTTATACTTAATCAAGTTCATACAAATCATCTACACATGATAAACATCATCAATTCATCATAATTCCCAAATCTCATACATAAAAGTTACTACTTATAGAAAGGTATGAACAACACATCAATTCCATGAATTTGTTGCATCATCAAACAACATCAATGCAATGTAACTAACATCATAGCATCATCAAACAACATCAACAATGTAACTAACATCATAGCATCATCAAACAACATCAATTTCGACTTTAATCATGTTATTGAACTAGGTTTCTTCTTGAATCAAAACAACAACAAAAACCTTAAAACTAACCTTAAACGCACCTAATGGTAATGGCGTATGCTTGCTACAATGTTGGAATGACCAAGGTTAAGCAAATCGAATTGTTCTTGGTGCACAAGCTTGAAATCGCAAGAATTAGGGTGGGGAAGGGGGTTTTTGGCCAATTATGGTGTTGAGTGGGTAAGAATGTTCCAAATCTCCCCTTTTGTTTTATAAATTGTAAAACTAATATTTTTTTATCGCTTTTAAACAATTTTAACCACATAATACATGAATCATTAACAACTAAAATACTCATAGGGTTTAACTAGTACACACCACACATGGAATCGTATATTACACGTAGTCACGTTAAAACGGGAAATCTATAAATCGTACTTAAAATTCACAATTTACATAACCATATATTAATAATCAAAACTATTAATTAAGTTATTATATGTTAACCATTGTTAATTATTATTAGGTCACCAACATTCAACAACAACTAGTGTGTGCTCACGACACGTGTATGCAAGACCTAAAAAACTAACGGAGTTTGGTAATGGAAAATTACCGATGTCACAACCAAATAAATCCATGTGTAATAGTTGAAGGATGGATTCAATTTTTGTATGAGCAACTGGTTTATGAGGAAGTTTATATTTTTTTCCTTTTAAACATGACAGACAATGTTCAGTAAGTTGAAATTCTTTCAATGGTAAGCCCACAATATGATTTACTCTAACCAACTTGTTTATATTTTTGATGTTTACATGGCCAAGACGATGATGCCATAACATGGAATCACTTTCCGAGGCTTTTGACAATAAACAAGATGCAGTTACAAATGAGTGTGAACCATTCATGTCAAGTAAGTATGTGTCTTTGTCTTTCGGTGTTTTCAAAAAAATCCATTCATCAGGAATTACAAATCTAGGTTTTAGAATTAGACATTCTTTATCAGTGAAGTGTGTTGAATACTTTTTGTCATAAGTTTGAGAGACATTTAGCAAATTATGTTTAAGTTGCTCAACAGAATTGACATCTTCATAACTTAACACACCATTAGACACTGTACCTTTCTTTGAAATCTTACCACCTCTATCTCCTGTAAATATAACATATCATCCGTTGTAAGGTTGTATGTTATTTAAAAGAGATATATTACTAGTCATGTGGCTAGAACAACCGCGGTCAACATGCCAAACACTATTTATAACTTGCCTTGGTTGTTCCTACACATATGAATGAATTTATTCAAATTTAGAAACCCAAGCCATGGTAGATCTGAGCACATTGTTTTCATCCAAATATGATACAGATTTTAATATCATATCTCTTTTATCATTGAAAACATAGTCTTCAATAATATCAAGCTCGATTGTTTTTGTTTTATTTTCCACTTTTGGATTGGTTTGATCATATGTGTAACCATTTTCTATAAAGTGGTCTGAATTGGAGTAAGATTGCTATCATCAACATGTAAAGATTTCTTGTTGAATTTTCTTTATCCAAATCTATTTTTATTTGACTATTTCTTTTATCAATGAAAGAATTTGACTAATTTTTATTACTTTTGATTTGGCATTTAAAAAGAATTGTTTTCTGTTATTTGAAATTGAGGTATATTTGATGGATGTAAAGTTGTTGTTCCAATCATAAGGCAGTGAATTCAGATGCTACTTGTGTATAGCTATAATCTCCAAGGAAATCCAGATCTTATCATTTTAGGTCAAAAGCTTGATAACCTGGATGATATTTTAGTCATTTGAGTCCTTTTAAGTTTAGTATCACTATGCGCTACCTTTGCTTTTAATTTTTCTTGTTTTGTTAAAGGTTTTGAATAATTACTTGTAACAACAGAAAAATCAAAAATCTCATTGAGACTAAGTGATAGATTACAATAAAATAATTTCACAGTACAAATCTTATTATATTTTTTCTTATCATCTAAATCATCATCGCTTGGCCATTCTTCTATAGTTCATTCTTTCTTAAATTTTTCTCCATAAATATTAGAATGACATATTTTAGTTTCAGTTTTTACGAGACGATCAACAGTTAAAGGAATGTTGACTGAAGGTCATAAGTCAAATTGTGATTGAAATTGCAGAGCATAACTCATATACTCATCTGTTATAACAACTCAAAAAGGCATACAAGAATAATCATGATTAAAGGGAGGTGCTATTTTTGTAAATCCAATACCACACTTCCTCTGTTAATTTTCTATGTCATCTAAGATTTTGTTATTCCTTTTCCATTATTGAGGAAAGTTGAAATTTATCAACAGTAAGTTTATTAGTAATGAGTTCACTATTAAGTTTATTGATTTTCAAAGCAAGTACATCATTTTGTTTAGATAACTCATTATTTATGCATTCTTTATCATAAAGATTATGTTGTAATTGATAAACAATTTGATTTAAACCTTTTAATTTTCTTTGAAAATCTTTTCACTTGATTTATGTGTTCGACTTTCATGTTGAAGTTTTTCAACTTCTAAGATCAAGTTTTCATTATGAACTTAATATTTCTAAACTTTCTCAATACATGTATTATTGCTGATTAATATGTACCTCAGGATTTACAATTGATGTTTCACCTTTTTCATGCCCTTTCTTCACTATAAAAGCTTTTAAAATTCCCTTCTTGTTCAAACTTCCTTCTATGAAACTTGTCAAAGCATTTTCTACAACATCATTCACTTCAATTTCTACATTTGCTAGAGTTAACTTAACAACATTAGCAGGATAATCTTCCATCTTGAAATATGCTGGAGTAGTCTTAATACCATTTGCAAACCTTTCAGCTTCAACATCATCAACATGATCTTTTACCTCTTCAGAATAATGAATAACTTTATGTTCTCTTTCTACACTTTCCTCATGCATAAAACTCAGACTGAGCAATATTACTTATTTCTTCAGCTTCACCCTCTTTAGCAAACACTCCATCTAGTAGATCATTAGAGATAAATTATACAAATAAGTTCTTCATTTTCTCTCCTCTATCTTCTTTCTTTATTTCAACAAACAATTTAGTAGATATCTTTAGATCCAAGATCTCCATATTATCTGACCAATCATATTCTCTGTCTGTTTGTGAAGCAAGAGCTTTATTGTTGCTTGAAGATCCTACTTTGTGATTCTTGGTTGCAACTTCCACTGCTACCATCTTCTTCCCACATTCAATTGAATTTGATTTTCGTTCTGTACATTCCCTAGCAAAATTCTTGGGTTTGTCATAGTTGTAACGTCTTAAAATTTTCTTGGCAAAACCAATCTTACTTGATGTATTGACTCCAAACATCTTTCTCCCTGGTTTTTCATGGAAAGTTTTTGGCACGATAAACAACCATTGCCATTTGATATTTTAATATCATTTTTCTTCAACATCTTCATGATTTATTTGTTACGAATCATCAACAAGAACATTGGGTGTACTTCATCGTCTAGCCATGAAAGCTTTGTAGCTAGACATAAAAGTAGTGAATTGTGCTTGATGTTATTCAACAATCTGAATGGTTTGTTTTGAGGGATTTGAAGTGGCAACATAGGCTTGTTGAATTTGAGAATGAGGCTGAATGGATGAATACAGTTATGATTGGGGCTGAATTGATGAATGCCAAGATTTAATGTGAGTATACTGGCTAGCATTAGGAACTTGGAATTGAGATACTTGTGCTTATTGTATTGTAGGAACAATTGGACTTGCTGATTGCTGTTGCTGGCACATCTGAGAGTAGCTCGCATGATAATTAGGATTACTAGCCATTTTAGCATATAAGGTTATAGCTTCAACACCTATACATTTGTTGTTCCAATCGGTAAGACAATGAATTTAGAAGCTTCTTGTTTACGACTATATTCTCCATGAAAATTCCAACACTCTTCATTTTAGTCACAAGCTTCACAAGCCTTGATATTTGAGTTTCCAATGTTTCACCAATGATATGATTAAACATGTTGAACTCCTGATTGAGCATATCTTTATTACTCTCCCTTATGTCCTTATTCCCCATAAACTATGTTTTCTTAGCATCCCATAAAACATTTGCACCCCTGAAATCTTTAAACTTGTGAGAGATTTCAGTGGTTATAGCCATGGTAATAGAAGCATAAGCTTTATCATCTGATTCAAATCTTTTCATATCATCTTCATCCTACAAATATTCTGGTTTTTGAACCATTTCTCCTTTATCTTTTATATATAGAGGTATGTAGGCCCGCATTTAATTGACCTCCACATCTTTGACTCAGTGTTGATAACATGATTATTAATCATGTTTGTCCAGTTAGCATAATCATTTTCACTTAACAAACTTGGTGATTTAGTGCTAGTACCAATCTCTGTATCAAAACTTAGGGAAGTATTATGAATCTTAAGATTTGGGTTGACTACTATTTCAAAGATTTCAAATTCAAAAACTAAAAATTTTGCAAAAACTCAAATTTCACGTCATAACTCTTTGCAAATACTAAAACTTTTCATGTGAAGCTTGTTGTAACTGTATTTTTCAATATCTTGAACTTCTCGTTTGATTAAGAAAAAAGAAGTAACCGTCTAACATGAAAACTCCACTTATCATGTGAAAATTTTTAAAACTTAATTTCGCAAGAATTCTTTCAAGCTATTTCGAACCTTTTCACCTTGAATTCAATCACCAACTTGTTCAAAAGTGATAACCAAGCTTCAGTTAAGTTCAATTCAAGCCTAATTATCATTAATTCTATTCAATTTTATCATTTTGAGTTTTAAACACTTTTAAAATCGAATCAACCTACTTCAATAGGTCTTTGATCCTCGATAATCACAATTCAAATAAGAAATAATCAACCAAAAGCCTTCATCATATCGAAATTTAACTTGTAGCTTGAATCTTCTTCAAATCAACTATGAATTCAATAACAATCGATCTAGAGCTCCATAGTTTTGATACCGATTGTAAAATCCAGGAAAACGCAATAATATCGATCTCGTACGATAAATGTGGAATAAATATCGCGTGGTTATATTGAATAAGAAAAGTGATCAAGATGAACACAATGTAAATGAACTTCAATAATATTCTAGAGAGAAAATGATTTATAAATGATGAGAATTTCTCGAGTGTTACAAATAACATAACAAAACACCTAGTTATACTAAACATGTGTTCTTGTACGAGAACTTTTTCTCGCTGGCAACTACTTCTCGCGTGGATACTTCAATCTTCAAAAGCTTGATTTTGATTTCCTAAGCCTCTAGGTTTGATCCCTACAACCTATCATATTGAGTCCCATTAATAAATAGAAGCCAATATCCTATGTAGCAAACTCAAATATTTCATTTTTGTAATCAAGTATTCTTAGGACAACTGATGTAGGCAAGTCTTAGTTTTAGAGTCATTTTATTCTGGTCCTTATAATAACCTGGTTGAAGCCTAGATAATAAAGGTACTTAATTCTCTAAAACCTTAAGGGCGGATATCAACTTTAACAACCAACCCAGAAATCAGGTGAAATGCACAATTAATAATAGTGAAAGCAATAACTAGTAAACTTCATTTTATTTTTAAATATTATTTTACAGCTTATTTTACAAAGTATGATTACCTAGCCTAAAGCTTCCAACGCCCATTGAGGATAACTATCTTGCTTAGCTTGCACAACTCTAATTACCTACAAAGTATATTCAAAATCATGTCATTTGATGCTAATATTATGAGAAATAGTTCATAAACATGCAATATCATTATACATAACAATATGGGTTGCACTTCATTTAAAGGCAACTTGTATAACAACCATTGGTAATGGACCTCATCCCACTCAAGTGTCACATGGATATGGGAATGTATTTGCTATTAGGTCATTTACCATAGTTATTTAGACTCCCCACTCCTCGACACATCCATTTAAGTATACAAGGATTCATATATATCCCTGTCAACATATGCATATTGTAGAATTCTCGTTAATACCAGTTCGACCAAACACATATACTATATAGTAAAACAATCAAGATAACTCACCTAAGTTATTAGTTTGGTTTTTGTTACGAGATTTCCAAAACTTCGTTGCTATCAATTATCAAGATGTGCTTAGTTTCATGACTAGGAATAGGATTGGGATGTAAATATTAATTTACGAGGTTAGCTTTAGGTGATTAGTCATAGTTTAGGCATAGCTAATGAGTCTATTTCATAACGTAAACTTTCTGTAACACCCCAAAATTCCCAGGGTATCGAAAAAGAGGAAATTTTCATGCGAATAGGGGAGTTCTCGTGTGGTATGATGTTCTTGCACGAGCACCCACGCGAGAAGTCTGGAATGGGTATAAATAGGTGAAGGCATTTAGATACTTCTTCACTTGTGTGTAAAGTGTACTGTTAGATAGAGAAAGAAGCAAAGTTGAGAGAGAAAGCGAAGATTTGAGGTGTTTGAGATACGTAACTCGTGTTATGGATCAAGAAATGATTATTGATGAATATAATGCATGATTGTGTAGTTTTCATTCAAAAAGCTCTTGGGAAAGTCGATGTTCTGTTATAATCTTCAAAATATGAGTTCTAGCCCCTTTTTATAAATGTTTATATCTGTTTTGGGGCTATTATGCATACTACTTTGCTTGTTATTGCTTATAATATTGTTTTGTTGTAGAATGGTTAAGTTATGTTGGTTATAACCATGATTATGGTGGTTTTAGGCTAGGAAGTTCATGTTTTTCGCTTTAGGGCTGGTAGGTTCTCGCGCGTATAGTTCTTGCTCGAGAGATAGATAACTTAGGCTGCAAGGGTTGAATTCCTCATTCTTCTCATGCGACTAAGAAGTTCTCGTGTGATAGAGACGTTCTTGAACATGGGTAACTTGTTGTGCAAAGGTTTGACTTTGGTGAGGTTCTCGTGCGAGGTTGTGATATTGTGTAGACTTAGTTTTTGCGTGACTTGCTCTGTTATGTATTAAATTTGTCATATTTTGACCGATTTCAAAATGATTAAGTTTATGATAAATTTTTACTTGGTATGCTATGTATTATAATAAGTAAAATATTATGTAATGAAAGTAAAAGATAAAGATAAGGAAAAGTGCAACGTAATGAAAAAATAAAAGTCTTGCAAGCAAATGTATCGAGGTTCATAATTGCCCATGTGGGTTTGTTAGCTCAACTGTGTGTGGCTTAGCTAGCCTAGAAGGATGCACACTGGGGTCTAATCCTTGAGATTGAACATGTATTAATGTGGGTACACAATCCTTATGATTGTTAGCTCAATTGTGGGTGGCCGTATTGGTCCAAAAGGATACTCACAGGGGTCCGATCCTTGTGATCGACCATAAATGGAATGTGATCGTTGTCGCTGATTTGTTAAAATGAAAGATAATGAATGAAATGATGATGGAAGATAATGAAATGAACATATTGATATGTATGTATTAATGTGTGCTCACGTATGAAAAGACAAGGTTTTAATGAATATAAAATATTTTAGTATTAACTAGAACTCACTCAGTGTCGTTGACTTTGTAAGCATAATAATTGATGATGCTGAGGAGATGCAGGCATGGACATGGAAGCTACGAGGATAGGTTAAGTCCGGCATCCAGGATTTTAAAACAATGTTACAATTATGATGTTTAAAGGAAACGACATAATTGTACGCTTGTTGATGTTTTATGTTTTCCGCTGCAAATGTTACGCTTGTTATTGTTTTACGCTATGAAATGTCCAACTGTGAGTGTTCCTGGGTTCGGGGCCTTACACCTTGTTACATATTATATACCCTACTTATGATTTCCAACACATATTCCCAAACCAGATTAAATAACCAAATCGAACCTAGAACATACCTAGAGTTACTAGGGATAACTAGGAGATTTATAGCTCGACATTTACCTCACTATAAGCCTAATATCAAAAGATTATGAAGGGTAGTTGTGAGAACGACCACAACCCAACCATTCTATTTATAGGCTAGACCAACATCATTACAGAATGTAATGTCTACGTGTTACAGTTAATAACATCATATGGGGGCTCATCTCTTCACTGGACAAGGGTTACGAACCTTGTCCTTTAAAAGACTAGAGAGTATACTTAAATACTTACGTGATTTGGAGAGGGAGAATATATGAAATTTATGCCCGATATTACGATGAAAAATCCTTGCTATCTATAACAAACTTTAACCGACTTCTTATGTCGGGTTTTCGTAATTGAAGTTTATTTATTTGAGATTGAGATAATTCTCGACACACACACTCACACTTCAACATACAATCACATATACATAGGCCACTAAGATATTTATAATATATTATTTGATGATCGTCTCAATGCCTCACATTTTAAATAGTCATTTAATCTATTACTTACTAGTTTGATAATATATAAAATATAAAGGTCATATATTTTAAAAAAATACTACTTTCTTGTTTAGAATTTCAGGGTTGGACTTCTCTATTTACAACCATCTTGGGACTATATGATCGGCATATCATACTTGAGCTATTCTCACACTTTTGTTTCATTCCTCACCAGGGTCGGCTCAAGCTTTTCGCGGGCCCGAAGCGAGAACGAAAATTGAGGCCCTCTACACCAAAAATCATTTAATTCATTTTCGATCCTCATTTTTGGTAAAACCATGAAAATAAGAGGATTTTCTAGATCTACATTAGTTACAATCTCTTATAACAGTTTTAATCTAAATAAAAATTGCAAGCCGATTACTCTATAAAAAATCCTATCTAGAGTAGTTTGACATCTAATTTTCTATAAAAGTAATCTACGAATAGCTACTTTTATAAAAAAATTTATAAACAACTAATATACATATAAAGTAAAAACAAGAAATGTAGAAAACAACTTATTTGGTAGAAAAACACTGCTAAAATAATCTACGAAAAGCTACTTTTATAAAAAAAAGTTATAAACAACAACAAATATACATATAAAGTACAAACAAGAAATGTAGAAAGCAACTTATTTGATGGAAAAGCATGCTACTTTGTTTAGGCTTGTCAACTTGTATTTTAAGCTAATAATTAAACTTGAATCTTGTATTTTCAGGAAAAAAATAATTTATGAATAAAAAAGACACGTCAAATATAATATGTGACATGATATTAAAAATAGTGATAAGCAAAATTAAAAACAAATGAAAGCTTTGAAAAAGACTAATGACCTTTAAATCTTTTAAATAAAACTATATATAGTGTTGTGAACTTTAACTCTTTCAAAGAAAGCTATATATAGTGTCTCCAGTTTTTACAATATAACAAGTTAAGAGAGACAACTTAATGAAAAAGTAGAAACATAAACTACCAGCAATGTTAAGAAAGTTCTTTAACAATATAACAACACTTCAAAGATTGGTTTAGAGGATCTTCAAGCAGTGATTAAACAAACTTTGGGTCTCTTTTGGCTAACTAATCATTATTTTTCCAACAATTAATCAACTAATCAAGAGGACAAGATCAACAATTAATCATTTAATCAAGAGGATAATATTAAAGTGTAATAATGTAATCTTAAGGCATACAAAGCGTATCTAAATTCAACAAAACTCACAAATGATTTCAAATCAGTAGATAGTTAACGAGTAATGATCAAATTGATATTGATAACTAATAAAAAATAAACCGAAGATCAAAAACTGAAATCAATAAGATTTAGCAAAGTAAGATTGCGATGCACGTGTGCGGTTGCGCAACCTTTGTTACACCCAACCAGTAATCAGATTGACAAAATGCAAACTTTAAATTGCAATTTAAAACCTTGAGAATCTTAGAATCAGTAATCAACATTTAATAATTGAATAACTAATCAAAAAGTTTAATGGGCATTGATGCAATTACTCGTAAGTTGAAATCCTAGGGCATCGTTGTATTGACAAATTGAAAAAGAAACCTTATGTTAGTGCCGCCAATTGTCGAGTGTTGGTTCATATCCCCAAGTCCATCGACTGCTATTGTAAAGCGTGGCTGCTGGTTAATCTCCCCATCGAATGCTATTGTGAAGCGTGGTATGAAGTACAAGATATGTAAATAGTTGCTGCCTAGTACCTACAAAAAAACCCCTACTGCCGCTATTCAACTTTGTTTTTCTACCGGACCAGCCCACAAAAGCCCAATTTCACTTTGTTTTTCTTCTGGACCAGCCCACAAAAACCCAATTCAACTTTGTTTTTCTACTAGACCAGCCCACAAAAACCGAATACATTGATAAAAGTTTAAAAAAATGGGTTCTTTAAATTTTGGGGGACCCCAAGCCCTAACTTCACCCACTTAGCCCATTGGGCCGGCCTTGTTCCTCACAAGTATAATTGTTACATCAAGGTTACAGGTCGTTCCTAGAGCATACATACTTTATGTTCAATATATATCCACCATATTCTATATCCACCTTCTTCATAAATTTATCTCCCAAAAAACTTATAATAACTTATTCTCACGCTTGATACTAGTTGTGAGAGGTCTCCTCCTACACTGATACTAAGGGTTTATTTTATGTTAGGAGGATTCCACGAAGCAATCGTAAACCATGGAACATTGGACCCCTTATCTAGCTCTTATTTGTTGTATCAACAGGTAGAAAGAGGTTGTAGTATACGCCTAGACGATTGTTGTGTTTTATCTTTCTATATAAAAAACATTACAATTATATTACTTTTTTTTAATTTACTTTGTTTGTGATAACAGAAAAAAGAAATAAAATAATAATTAAAGGAAGGTTTTTGCTATTTGAGTTTTGAAGTACTAGCATTATGAAAGACAACACTAATCTTTTAACGTGTTTTAGTTAGATGGGTGTAGTGACATGACCCTACACAAGACAACACAACCACCAAGCTACTACCCATGATTAATGAGAAATAAGTAACTTTTTATGTGCGATCACATAATAAGATCTCTTTATAAGGAAGTGAAGTCTTCCTAACTTTTTATTTACGATCACATGATAACATCTCTTTATAAGGAAGTGAACTCTTCCTAATCTTTTGCTCCGGTTTACGCTACTATATAGTACAATGCTGCCTTCGATTGTTAAGGCACTTATCATTTGTCTATATTTGTGTCTTTGTTTATGGTGCAGTGAGGCAACTAAAAATTTACTGAAAAATAGCTCTCTACCGGCAGTCATCGCATTTGGAGATTCCTTTGCAGATACTGGGAACAATAACTTACAAAAGACAATCATCAAGGCTAATTTCCCGCCCTACGGAAAGGATTTCGCGGGCGGGAAACCAACAGGACGGTTCACCAACAAAAAGACACTTTCGGACTACATAGGTAAATGGTTTGATTGTTTGATTGCATTTAATGTATGGAAGCCTTGAAAAATTCTGGGCCTAAACAAGAAAACAAAAATGGGTCTCTATAATATAAACTCACTAACTGACCACAAAACTATAGTTTTTGTGTTGAATTGATGTTATTTAAAGAAAACAAAGATGAAAATGCTACATCAATATAGAAATAAAGAAGAATAAAGGATGTGTTGAATGGACAATAACGAATTAATACTTTTCTACAACATATTCAATATACAAAGTTGTCAATTTTTATCAAAAGTCTGCAATAATTGTTATATCAATAGACAAAATAAAAAGTTTTTTTATCAAAATAATATTGTGATGTGCGATTGTGAGGTCGGCCCTTTAAAACTCGTCCCTTACGTATTGCGGAGGAGCCGATCGATCATCTACCCTAAGTACCTTATTCGGCTCTTCTTTTTTTTGTTTTTTAATTTGGGTTTTGATTGGGTGACTGACGGTGGCTAAACTAATTAAAATATTAAGAAACTTTAAGGTTTAATATGCTAAACTATTTAAATTGTTATTGGATTTATTAACAGTTTTATTAATGGCCTAAGGTTTTTGTTAAAAAAAATATAAACATACGTATATATATTATAAAAGAAAATTAAAATTTTTCGGACACAAATAGATTTCAGCCTGCTCACCCTCAAGGCCGCCCTTAGATGCTTTCTTTTGATTGATCAACTTGCACTAGTAAAAACTAAAATTAGTTGATATCAAACTTGAAGTTGAGAAATTAGGGATGAAGGACTATCTTCCAGCATATTTGGACTCTTCACTAGAAGATGAAGATATGGTTACCGGCGTATCGTTTGCTTCTGGTGGCTCCGGTTTTGATCCTTTAACAGCCAAACTAGTGGTATTTATATGCATACACTTCGATTTTTTAAAAAGTGTTTTTTGATCATATACATTAAGACACAAACTAATTGTTATTTCTTTTTTATTAACATCTAAATGGTGTATGGAGATTAGAATGTTTTCTCATTAATGGATCAAGTTGAAATGTTCAAAGAATATATTGTGAAGCTCAAAGGGATTGTTGGCGAAGAAGAAGCGAATGATATAATTGGAAAAGCCCTGTATTTGGTGTCATGGAGCTCCAATGATTGGGGCATAAGCTATACTGCAATTCCAATACGAAGAATTCAATACGATGCGACTGCTTACTCTAATTTCTTAGTAGAAAAAGCAACAGAGTTTATACAGGTAATCCCATAGTTTAAGTTCTTGAACACACTCAAACCTTTGATACTAGTTTACCTAGTTGCTAACATATAAACTAAAACCAATAAAATTCGAAAGCCATGTTGTGCGTCAAATTTAATAGACAAATTGGATTTAACAATCCAGCTATTATCTATAGGTAGATAATATCTTATACTAACAAATAACATTATGACTCCTGATACTTTTAAGGGTTATTGGATTTTAATAATTTCAAGTTTTATTTATTGGCCGGTATTAATTCCAACTCAGTAAATGCTTACTGACACTCTCAACTTTGAGTTTATTTTCCTCTAACAATCCCTAACTAACTGAGAGTTAACCCCGTTAGTTTTTTGATGACATTGACTGCTTTTGTGGCCAAAACACTAAGCAAAAAATTGAAATCTATCATCAGGTCCGTCAATTTGAAACTTGCACACCCAAAAACCCGTCAATCTCCATCTCCTGATTTGAACTACCTGACTCGTTGGATGTAGATTTCAGGTGATAACGAAGGCTAAACAATGGAAAAAGGACCCAATTGAGACTAGGCGGTGCCTGAGTTGAAAAAGGGCTCAAAGTTGGTCTCATTTCATCAAAAAAACTAACGATGGTTAACTTTCAGTTGGTAAGAGATCATTGGAAGAAAATAAGTTTAAAGTTAGGAGTGATTGTAAACATTTCTTGAGTTGGGATTAATCTCGGCCAATAAATGAAATGTGAGATTATTAAAATCCAATAACCCGACTTTTAAATATCACTTTTATTTTTAGTGTTTATACCACCAGATAATGTTTTTACAACAATATTATCATCTAAATCAAGTAACATATTATCCAAAAATTATCCTGGCTACCTTAACCATCAGAAATGATAAAAGTACGATTCACTTAAAATTCGATCATTTCTGCCTACTCTAATAAAAAAGTAACTAAATGAGATACTTGACGTCACCACATTACTAATTATCAAAATTTTTTCACTTTTGCATTAATTACTAATAATATTATTTAATTCTTTAGTTAAACATAATTGTTAATAAATTAACAAAGAAATAAGTTTCTAAAAAATAATAATTTTTTAAGAAGATCAAACTTTTTTTAAAAATATGCAATATTTTAAAATTGATGTTTATAAAAAGTAAATTTTTCTATAAATAAAAGATAATTAAAATTGAAAGTTATAATAATTTTTTTTTAAAAATGACATTTTATTAACAGGTTTGTTTTGAAATAAAATTTTCATTCTATTTATTGTGATAAAGATTTCAATAGTATCTTATCTTACTTTATAGATAATTTATTTAATTTGCAATACCTCACAATAGTTACTCAAATGTGTTACCACTAAGGTTTGTGGCCTTGTGATTGTCTCTAGATGTACCGTGAGAGCTTTAAAGTTCAAATCTTAACAAATATAATATATATTGGGGGTAGTATAGAAGTATGATAGATTGTCGTTCTAAAAAAATTTAGTCAAATGTGTTATAACATTAATAGTTAAATGTAATTGCTTTTTATATATTGAGTGGAAATGGTTTTTAATGAAATATGTAAGTTTAATATTTTTAACTTATCATCTTTGATTCTAAATATATTTTAATTATAGTCTCATCAATTTAGAAATAAATAATTTATCATCTGATTCTTTTAAATAAAAAAACTATTGTAATATATGGTTTTTTTTTTTTTTTTTTTTTTTTAATAATGATTGTTTATTTTGTTGGCGTGAACCAACTTGATTTTCTGTGACATGCATTTTATGTTTGCTTTTACATATCACTAACATTAAATATAGTTGCATCGTATCTATTTTGCCTTCACATTAGATTATTAATTACCTATGAATTCAATCATATTATCATCATCTTTTTTTTACACATTTCATCTCATGTTTAACCTATGTAGTATATGGGTAATTAACCTATTACTGTAAGGCCTCGAACCCGAAAACCTCACAGTTAGTCATTCATAGCAACATTCATTATTAAATTCTCATTTAAAATATATTAACATAAGAAAATATTGTAGCGGAAGAATTATTAAAAACAATATCATGCATTAATAATTACTTTTGCCAAGTAATACATCGTTGATTAAAGTTACAAAAGAATATTTGGTTGCATTACAAAACAACAATATTATATCTGCATGAGATGAATGCCAGTCTTTGCTTGCTAAGTAGCTTCACCCCCGTACCATACTCAGCAACATCATTACCTGCCAACTGAAAATGCATATAAAAATCAGCGTTGGTGAGTGAGTTCTAGTTTTATCAAAAATACTTCATTTACATAGAAAATATCATTTACTTTCGTACGTCGTCACACATCATACGTACATTTAGATAATATTCATATATTATCATTCATCATCATTCGTCATCATTCATTCTTTCATTTATTAACATCGTTTCACTTTTTTATATGGATCCTGTCACATGCCATACCCCCACGTCATGCTATAAAGCTGGTACTATGTCGGGGTTTATCAATAAACCCCCACGTCATGCTAAAAAGCTGACACAGTACCGGTGTACGCGACAAGGATCTCATCATGGTCAATCACAAAGATTAGACCACTGTGCGCATTTTCAAGGGTTAGCTAAACCGCACACAGTTGAGCAGACAACTACCTCATTGAGTTGTGAACCTCCTTCGCATGGCTTGCAAGTCTTTCATTCATTAAATATGTTCCACTTTCATTAACTTCATCTTTCACTTTTATTATGATAATACTTTACGTAGAAGAGTATTAACACACCACGTAAAGTCACATAATAATACGTAATATAAATCATCAAAAACAGCCCATAATCATACATGACATCAGCAGACATAAACCACCAAAATATTTCAGAACTTAACACTACATTCTATTTCCCAAGATTCCAGAAAATCCTAAGGGTTCAAAGAAATGAGGATGAAGTATCTTAGAAATATTTCTAAGCGTTTAAAGATATGTGGATGAACCAAATGCGGATGAACAAGTCCAAATGCGGATGAACAAGTCTTAATGCGGATGAACTAAGACTTATACTTTTGAACATAAAACCAATGCGGTTGAAGTTCAGCAAATGCGGTTGAAGACCAACATATGCGGATGAACACATACAAATGCGGATGAACATATACAAATGCAGATGAACAAAAATACTTAACTATTGAACATAAAACCTATACGGTTGAATGTTCAGCAAATCCGGATGAACTCCAACAAATGCGGATGAACACATTACTTAGACTATTCCACCAGTTCCAAATCCTCGTTCTATCACACTCATATCACAGATCTATCGCACTACATACATAGAACAAAGCATACAACTTCGAAGAAGACATTCAGAACATACATCGTACACAATTCAGACATAAACACAGAAAATTCATTTTGCGGTTGCAAAACTACAGTTAATATGCACATCAGCCCTAAACTAGTTTAAAACAAGTAAAATAGGGGATCTAGAACTCACCTCTAGCAGCTTTCGAGTAAGACTTCTTCAAACCAAGAGCAAACGGGAGTTCTAGCGCCTAAACACACCGAAATAAGCAGCCAACACAAGAAACACGTAAGAATCGGTCCAGCAGCTCGAACACAGCTGAAAACCGAGTAGAAAATACAAGAAAACCTCACCTTCTAGGAGAATTCAGGTTTCTCACACTAAAATCCAGTTGAAACTTCTTCTCTTCTTGCAGCCGAAAGCAGAATGGTGAAATGGGGGTGTGGGCGGCCATCCCCTGCTTTTTGAACCCATAGTAGACAAATTTGCCACTTGCACAGTTTAACCCCCTTTACTTTGAAATGTTTCTCTTTTCCTTCTTTTTACTCTTTTTTTCTTTTCCTTTTAATAAATTTCCGGGTGTTACAAGTCCACCCCCCTTATATAGGTTTCGTCCCTGAAACCTGTCACTCCTCGAACAACTGTGGGTAATGCTGCCTTATCTCTTCGTTAGTCTTCCACGTAGATTCGGACCCCTTCCTGTCTCTCTACTGTACTCGAACCAGTGGAACCACTTTATTCCATAGCCTCTTCTCTTTTCTGTTAATGATGGCCATTTGCTGCTCCACATAATTGAGCCGTTCATCCACCTCGATATCCTCTAGTGGTACGATCATATCTTTATTAGCTAAACACTTTCTTAGATGAGGTACATGGAATGTTGGATGAATTTCACTTAACTCATCGGGTAGCTCCAATCTGTAGGCCACCTCTCCTACTCGAGCAATGATTTGGAAAGGCCCTATATACCTCGGGCTCAGCTTACCCTGCTTTCTAAACATGATTATCTCCTTCTAAGGCGAGACCTTCAACATGACTCTATCACCCACCTTGAATTCAATCGGTCTACGCCTTTTGTCAGCATACGAATTTTGTCGATCCTTTGCTTCCTTCATAAAGGCCTTGATCTTCTCTAACTTTTCGGTTGTAGCCTCGATCATCTTGATGCTCCCTAACTCCTTATGCCTAATGTCACCCTAACATACAGGCGTTCTATACTTTCTACCGTATAGCATCTCATATGGTGGCATACCAATACTGGCATGATAACTGTTATTGTATGAGAATTTAGCTAACGGTAAGGGTTCGTCCCAACTTCCCCCGAAATCAATGATGCATGCTCGAAGCATATCCTCAAGCGCCTGTATGGTTCTTTCTGACTGACCATCTGTCTGAGGATGGTACTTAGATGTAAACCGACTGTCACGGTCAGACACTATAGACACCGGTACCCCATGACGAGTCACAATCTCTTTGATGAATAGATCTGCCAACCTCTCAGATGAATACGTCTCGCGGATGGGTAGGAAGTGAGCACTCTTCGTCAGACGATCAACTATCACCCATATAGCATCGTACCCTCTTTCCGTACGTGGTAACTTCGTAATGAAGTCCATGGTGATGTTCTCCCAGTTTCACTCGGGTATATCCAAGGGTTGGATCTTCCCGTATGGCTTTTGATGTTCCGTCTTCACTTGCAAGTAAGTAAGGCACTTACTCACATACTCCGCTACGTCGTGCTTCATTCTCAGCCACCAGTAATCTCTCTTCATATCATGATACATCTTCGTAGCACCGGGATGAATTGAGTATCGAGTTTTATGGGCTTCATCCATGATTCGTCCCCGTAGGTCTCCATAACGAGGAATCCACATTCGCCCCAAACGGGTTCTGACTCCGAGAGTGTTCTCACCCAACTCCATGACTAGGCCTTTCATTCTTTCAGAGTTGATTCGATCCTCTTTCAACGCCTCATCCTAAAATTCCTTGACCTGCTTCATCACGTCAGAGGTCATAACCAGCTGATAAGCCTTCACCCGGATCGGCTCGGGTCTCTCTTTTTGGCTAAGGGCATCTGCCACCACGTTGGCCTTGCCCGGATGTTAGTGGATCTCACAAACATAATCCTTGATCAACTCTAACCACCTCCTTTGCCTCATATTTAGATCCTTTTACTCGAAGAAGTACTTCAAGCTCTTATGGTCAGTAAAGATAGTGCACTTCGTCCCGTACAAGTAGTGCCTCCAAATCTTCAATGCAACTCCAAATCATGAGTTGGGTAATTAGCCTCATGGATTTTCAACTGTCGGGACGCATAGGCTATAACATTCCCCCGTTACATCAGCACACAACCCAATCCTGAATAAGAAGCATCTGAATAGACCACCAAGTCTTCACTCCCTTCGGGTAACGTCAAAATAGGAGCTTGAGTCAATCTCGTCTTTAGCTCTTCAAACGCATTCTCCTGTTCTAGACCCCATACAAACTTCACCTCCTTGCGAGTCAACTTGGTCAATGGTGAAGCTATCTTGGAAAAATCTTGGATGAATCTTCTGTAATAGCCTGCCAAACCCAAGAAGCTGCGAATCTCGGATGGTGTCTTTGGAGTCTTCCACTGCATCATCGCCTCCACTTTTGCCGGGTCCAACATAATCCCTCCAGGGTTGACCACATGACCCAGAAACTAAACCTCGCACAACCAGAACGCGCACTTGGAGAACTTAGCATACAGCTTCTCCCTTCTAAGTATTTCCAGCACTTCCCGAAGATGACCAGCATGTTCCTCCTTGTTCTTCGAATAAATCGGGATATCATCAATGAACACAATCACTAATTTATCCAACATCGGCCGACACACTCGATTCATTAGATCCATAAAAGTAGCTAGTGCGTTGGTTAAACTGAAAGACATCACGACGAATTTGTAATGCCCGTATAGCGTCCGAAATGCGGTCTTCGGAATATCTTGTTCCTTAACCTTTAGCTGATGATAACCAGATCGGAGATTTATCCTAGAGAACCAACTGGCACCTTGGAGCTGATCAAACAAGTTATCAATCCTTGGTAGCGGATACCGGTTCTTCACTGTTAACTTGTTCAACTCACGGTAATCGATACACATCCTCATGCTACCATCCTTCTTCTTCATAAACAAGACCGGAGCACCCTAGGGAGAGATACTCGGTCGGATGAACCCCTTATCCAGCAACTCTTGCAACTAGACCATTAGTTCCTTCATCTCGAAGGGAGCTAGTCGATATGGTGCCTTGGCAATAGGTTGGGCACCAGGTATCAAATCGATCTGGAACTCGATCTCGCAGTCCGGTGGCACACTTGGTAGATCCTCCAGGAATACGTCTAGAAAGTCACTCACGACCAGTACGTCAAACAATTGTGGTACTGACGCATCCACATCTTTCACATAAGCCAGGTAGGCACTAAATCTACGTTTCATGCACTACATCCAAGTCACCACCACCCTTCTTACTTGCCTCCACTACTGCCACCTCATCCCTCTCATCATAAAGTTTCCCTGCCAGATCAACCACCGACCTAAACGTACTCGGCTGGGCGGCGATCATATGTCTACGGATATCCGCCGGCAGACCCTGGATGTACCTCTTGATCTTTCTTAACACGGGTGTCACCTGATCTGGCACCAGCCTCGCCATCTTATTGAACTTAGTAGTATACTGCTGGTGCATCATGGTTCCCGCTTCCAACTGTAGGAACTCCCTCTCAATCTTGTCGAGTTCCCTATGAGGACAAAACTCCTCGATCACCATCTTCTTTAGTTCACTCTACCTCATTCTCCCAATCGCCCTGTTACCCTCGGGCTGGACAATGTTGTCCCACCAGCGTAAGGCCGAGTCCACAAACGAGTGGGTAGCGAACTTCACCTTCTGATCTTCTCGGCACTAGCTAATATCAAGCACCGCCTCCATCTCTCTCACCCAACGGTGAGCAGCAGTAGCATTTTCATTCATAGCAACATTCATTATTAAAATCTCATTTAAAATATATTAACATAAGAAAATACTACAGCGGAAGAATTATCAAAAACCATATCATGCATTAATAATTACTTTTGCCAAATAATACATCACTGATTAAAGTTACAAAAGAATATTTGGTTGCATTACAAAACAATAATATTATATCTGCATGAGATGGATGCCAGTCTTTGCTTGCCAAGTAACTTCACCTCCGTACCATCCTTAGCAACATCATTACCTGCCAACTGAAAGTGCATATAAAAAGTCAGCGTTGCTGAGTGAGTTCTAGTTTTATAAATAAAATACTTCATTTACATAGAAAATATCCTTTACTTTCATCCGTCATCACACATCATACGTACATTTAGATAATATTCATATATTATCATTCATCATCATTCGTTCTTTCATTTATTAACATCGTTCCACTTTCTTATATGGATCCTATCACATGCCATACCCCCACGTCATGCTAAAAAGCTGGTACTATGTCAGGATTTATCAATAAACCCCAACGTCATGCTAAAAAGCTGACACAGTACCGGGGTACGCGACAAGGATCCCATCATGGTCAATCACAGATTAGACCCATGTGCGTATTTCCAAGGGTTAGCTAAACCGCACACAGTTAACAGATAACTACCTCATTGAGTTGTGAACCTCCTTCGCATGGCTTGCAAGTCTTTCATTCATTAATTATGTTCCACTTTCATTAACTTCATCTTTCACTTTTATTATGATAATACTTTACGTACAAGAGTATTAACACACCACGTAAAGTCACATAATAATACATACTATAGAACATCAACAACAGCTCATAATCATACATGACATTAGCAGGCATAAAGCACCAAAACATTTCAGAACTTAACACTACATTTTATTTCCCAAGATTCCAGAAAATCCTAAGGGTCCAAAGAAATGCGAATGAAGTATCTCAGAAATATTTCTAAGCGTTTAAAGATATGCGGATGAACCAAATGCGGATGAACAAGTCCAAATGCGGATGAACTAGTCCAAATGCAGATGAACAAGTCTTAATGCGGATGAACTAAGACTTATACTTTTGAACATAAAACCAATGCGGTTGAAGTTCAGCAAATGCGGATGAAGACCAGCAAATGCGGATGAACACATACAAATACGGATGAACAAAATACTTAACTATTGAACATAAAACCTATGCGGTTGAATGTTCAGTAAATGCGGATGAACTCCAACAAATATGGATGAATAGAATGCAAATGCGTATGAACACATTACTTAGACTATTCCACCAGTTCCAAATCCTCATTCTATCACACTCATATCACAGATCTATCATACTACATACATAGAACAAAGCATACAACTTCAAAAAGACATTCGGAACATACATCGCACATAATTCAGACACAAACACAGAAAATTCATTTTGCGGTTGTAAAACTACAGTTAATATACACATCAGCCCCAAACTAGTTTAAAACAAGTAAAATAGAGGATATAGAACTCACCTCTAGCATCTTTCGAGTAAGACTTCTCCAAACCGAGAGCAAACAGGAGTTCTAGCACCTAAACACACCGAAACAAGCAGCCAACACAAGAAACACGTAAGAATCGGTCCAACAGCTCGAATACAGCTGAAAACCGAGCATAAAATACAAGAAAACCTCACCTTCTAGGAGAATTCAGCTTTCTCACACTAAAATCCGGTTGAAACTTCTTCTTCTCCTCTTGTAGCCGAAAGCAGAATGGTGAAATGGGGGTGTGGGCGGTCATCCCCTGCTTTTTGAACCCATAATAGGCAAGTTTGCCACTTGCACACTTTAACCCCCTTTACTTTGAAATGTTTCTCTTTTCCTTCTTTTTACTCTTCTTTTCTTTTTCTTTTAATAAATTTCTGGATGTTACAATTACTTACTTAGAGAAAGATGAAGGAAAATACTATTAAGTGATTTATAAACCTAAGTCACCTATTATTTTTTTTATTAGAAGAAGACTAGGTTTAGTAAATCTGTATATTACACGGGTTAGATAAAAAATATTAATTAGAATGAAAATTTATTAATTATAAAATGATATTTTAAGATAAGATATTATTGAAATCTTTCTTATTATAAATAGAATGAAAATTTTATTTCAAAACAAACTTTTTAATAAAATGTCATTTTTAAATATTTCTTATTATAAATTTTAATTTTAATTATCTTTTGTCAATAAAAATTATACTTTTTAAAAACACCAATTTTAAAATATTTTATATTTTTAAAAAAGTTTAAAGTTTTAGAAAAAAATATTATTTTATAAAAAATTGTTTCTTTAAAAATAAAATTAATAAACAAATTTCTTTCTTAATTTATTAAAAACTATTTTAATATAAAAATAATTAAATAATATTATTTTTAATTTATGTGATTATTTAATAGAAGAGAGATCAGGAAAAACTTGATCAGGAGAAATGTGATGCTGTCATGTATTTCTCGTGGTTATTCTTTTATTAGAATAAATAGATTAGTTATGTAAGAAAGAAGGCACTATGGATGTTAGTTTTATACATAGGCTTTAATGAAGCTCAACTTCTTCAATCTCGCTATATGCGCAGTAGACAAATGAACCAAGGATCTCGTTTAATCGGTTAGAAGAGGCAACTTAACTAGGACTCGTTTTCTTAATAATTTGGGTCATATTTGGAATGAAATTAATTTGTAACAGTGTATCTCCATTGATTTTACTTATAGATGGTCCAAAATATGTTTTTAGGAGTTGTACAAACTGGGAGCAAGAAATATGGTTTTCTTCAATACGCCCCTAATTGGGTGTTTTCCGTTAGCAAGAACGGTAGCCGGAGGAGTACTTAGAAAATGCGGCAACGAATTCACTGAATACGCACAAACCTTCGATACAACGATAAACCGTCAGATCCAATTTCTTGAAAGCTCCCTGCCTCAGTCAAGGTTGATTATAGTTGATTACTTCAACATTGTGCAGTACATCATTGAGAACTCTCTTCAATATGGTATGTATGTGGTAGTTGTATGATAAATATATTAGTAAAGCCTTAATTGGTAATGCTATCCCGTCCCGAATATTTCATTTTAGTGTTTTATAAATATCACTTATACTTTTTTTAACAATTTAGAACCACTTAAATTATAATATTACTCCAATTTTGTGTCAACTTTTTTAAAAGCTATTTTTTTTATAAATTATGTGCCCCAAATAAAACAAACTTATTACTTGTTTTCAATAGGTTAGTGTTTTATTTTTCAGATTTAACATAAAAATGGAAGATAGATGTGTAGCAATTCATTAGATAATAACAAAGTTAACAAACTTCCATAATTGTGTCATTTAAGTCAATTTGAAAAATAAAAACTAAACGTGTAACCATGACTCATTTATTTTTCATTTAAGTCACTTATTTTTTTAAAGCAAATTAAGATTTAATATACAATTTTTTTAATGCAAATTAAGATTTAATATACAATTTTTTTGATGGGAATTCCTATTACCAGTAAATAACCACCAAACCTAGGTAGTATAGGATTTGAAATCATAATCATTTGGTTGAAGAGCACATTATTTACCATCAAGTTATTCCTTTGGTTGAAAAGCACAACACTTAACAAAATGATGATTGAAACAATTTGCAGGCCTGGAGGTAGTTGACAGAGGTTGTTGTGGAACTGGAACGGTAGAGGCTGCTGTTTTATGCAACATACTCAGCCCAGTATGCCCCGATGACTCCAAATATTTATTTTGGGACAGCGTTCACCTAACAGACAAAGGATATAGCATCGTTGTTGATCGTGCACTTCCAGATTTGATGGGTGCTATTCTGGGTTAAATATATGAACATGAAAACGAACGTGGGAAAAATGGATTTGCACTGTTGATCTTTCTTTCTTTGTCATGGAGTGAGAACTTTCTGCAATGCATAAATAATTTTTTCATGCTTTGTATGATAAGAACACGTGATAATATATTAATTAATTGGTAAATGTTCAAATACAAATGGCTCTAAAACTAAAAGGTGTAATAAATAATCTCAACCATTTATATACTTAATTAATAGTTTAGATCAATTTATAAGAAAATTTTTGTTAAAGGTGTATTTTAAATAACCACTTTTGTTATCTTTTTTCAAGTTCGTTCATTTTTTTAAACGTTTATAACTTTTATGTACGACATTATTTTATTTTATAAAAATGACACTATAAAACGAACATTTTTAATTCTAAAACGATTATAATATTGTTATATGAAATTTTAATGAATTTTTTTACGTTTTTAAGCTCATATCTCGTCATTATGTTTTTTAGTATAGTTCATTATGTTTTTTTTATTAGTTATTGTGTTTGTTTTTAAATATTATAGTGTTTTTCTAAAGTGATGAATTTTAAAAAATTATAATGATGGAATAACATTGTTGTATATATCTAACATGTAAAACACAATAATATATTGATAATTAATTAGTTTAATACATTAAAAACGATAACAAAATAACAAAATATCTCATTGTGTTTTTTGATCATTATAGTGTAATCTTGAACACTATGAGTTTTGAAAAAATAAATCGTTGAAAGAAAATCATTATGTACTTTTAATTGTAAAATACAATGATAGATAGCAATAAGTTTATATAATATATAAAAGATAATGACAAAGAAAACACATTGTGTTTTATTTATAACGCTATGAGTTTTGATAAATATATTGGTGAAAGTATATTATTGTGCACTTCTAATTATAAAACACAATGATAGATAACAAGTGTATATAATCTGTTGAATCATGAAGGATGAAACTATCGAAAACTCAGGATCCCAACACTAGTTGCCAACTGTCGAATCAGACCAAGTGCTAAACCCACTGCTGAAGTGCATGTGCTGAATGACTCTTGGTCAGCATATGCCGAAGCAACTGCCAAACTACATATGCTGAATGTCTGCCTATTAGCATATGCAGTTGAACTGCTGATCATCAGTGAACTTCATGAGCTGCCGATCGACTACTATTCAGAACAAGTATGTGTGTGGCGACGGCTGCTATGTTTCACCTTTTGAAGACAACATAGTACTGAAGCTGCCATCTCCGATACACAGATTACTTGTTCTACTGTAGTATCTGAACATAGAAGCTGCCAGCCTCCCCATCCTTTTCACAATCATGTCCCACAAACTCGTCTTTTATGAGTGCTATTAAAAGCCAAGTAGAGCTGAAGAAATCAGCTGCTGATGCAATTGCCGAAAGTATTAGACAAGAGGGTTTTTTGGGCAGATGAACCCTCACAAAGAATGATTATTTATACAAGAGGAACCCAGACTATGAAAGGTAACATGGAAAGGCGTGGGGTGACTCTTCAAGCTAAACCATCCCAACTTCATAAACAACACAAGGACACACCTGAGTCTGAACTCAGAAATTCAGCTGAGGTGCTATTTGGTCAACCGAATGTTGAAACTGAAACCCTGTTAACTCTAAGGTGAATGTGGAAATAGATGACCCAGAAGTCACCAAGGATGCGAAGAGAGCTTAGTCGGTTGTCGATGATCCCTAGTCAGTTGGTGAGGCATCAGGTGTAACTACTAGATCTTCAGCAGTCATACCTACTCCAATCTATACATTAGACAAGGTAGGAGACTTGTGACTGCTGAAGAAGAAGTTGAATTAGAGTCTCAGAAAAGAAAGGCTAGATTTCTGATGACTAAGAAGATGGAGTTGTTCCGACAAAAGTTGATGAAGAAATTATAGAATTGAAGGCATGCAGAGCTCAAGAATCTTCTATAAAGAAGAACATCATTGCCTTAATTATAAGTTCAAAGGAATCTAGAGCTGTAAGAACTGCAATAGGAGGATTCAACCTTGGTGGAGAACCCAACAGAACAACACTAAGAGCTCTGCCGAATCTATACCAATGGCCTCCACTCAAAAAATAGAAAAAAAAGATCAAGAGAAATGTCTCCTTTTAGCTCAACTTGAGTTGAAAGAATTCAATTTAAACAAGGTCATGGAATGGAGTATTACTGAGATGAAATCAAAACTGATAGCTGCAACTCATATTGAAATGGAGAAATCAATTGTAACAACCGACCTCCAGGTCATAACCCTAACCTTTAACCCCTCCCGCATCATTATCCATGCAGTTAATATTAATGCAGTATCACTATTACTATTACTATCAATGTTATTATTATTATTGCTATTATTGTCATTTTTGTTATTTCATGTGCCATTTTGCATGAATTTGTCAGTTCTAGCCTTAGCATAGAATAACTTCGCATTCCGGGAAAGTTAATTTGCCACCCTTGCAATTGAATTTTAATTGAAACAATTAAAGTGTGTGCATACACACACAATTCACGGTTGAAAGATATATATATACAAGCCTAACGTTTAACAATTAACAAGTGATACCATCTAAAATACTACCCAACACCATAAAATAATACTACACAATACCATTTTACAATTAAAATTTAAAAATAATACCCCCACTAGATGCCATGTTCGGCCGCCCCCACACCCACCAATCCACACCCACACACTCCACTACACACCACCACTTCTATCCCCTATTCCTCTTGCATGCATTTCCTTACAACCCACAAACACACTCCTCTCATTTTTCTCCCTCTCCTCTTGATTTCACCTGCAGAAGACACACACATTCACCACAGTTCCTCTCCATTCTAGCCCTCCAAATCGAAGAAACAACCGCAACCATCATCGGCCAAGCCTCAACAAGCAAGAAGGTGCTACCTTCTGAACTTTGGTGCACGGTCCTTGCAACTTCGACATTCTCCAGCCTTTGTTCGAGATCTCCAAATCATTCTTGTCCCTCTACACTCTCCAAATAGTGAACCACACAAAGAGTAAGCATCAACACACACCGAAACAAGCTATGTCATGAGTTTTTCCTTCTTTAATCTACCAAAAAACCTTACATTCTTTATTCTAACAGAAACTTACTGCTATCACCTTGTTCTTGAGGAGCTTCTAACATCCCTGAAGGTATCTTATTCAATATATTGGTCATTCTATGGGTGGAACACGATTTACACCTAGAAAACCCTCTTTTGGGTGACTTTGACACCCATGAACTCTATGTTTTGTAACCCTCCGTAACCAAAGCTTGGGATCTGCTTAGAAATTATTTTTAAACCTTTTAACAACCTGTTTTGAAAGTTACTAAACGATTTGGTGGTGAATGGGTACAACTAATATGTTTTACACATGTGTAAAGGACTAAAATGGTAAAAATCTCCCAAATACAAGCTTATATTATGGTTACATGGTAGATACGTGTATTAGTACTGATTTTCAGTAGGTTTTCGATGTTATTAGGCATATGAAATGTTGTCAAAAGCTGAAAAATTAAAATAGTAGGGATTATAGGCATTTTGGACTTATTCGGGAACCCGAAAAGGTGGTAAATTGACTTGAAAACATGTGGACTTAGGGTATAACCATGTTAAAAGGAATTCCAGGCTCTAAAAAGGTTAACAAAGTGAAATTGGTCGAATTTGTAGTTAAATGGGCCTAAGAACAATTTAAGTGAAATTTTTAGTTAAAAACGGGCCATAACCGAGTGATTTTTGGAAGAAATTCATGGAAATACAAGAATAAACCTAAAATCTATGGGAAACTTGTTATTTCAGTAAGATTAGAACTTTAAGACTTAAATATTGTGGTGCATTAAGATCTTGCTGCTGCTGAAATGACCTCTGCAGCATCACATGCAGCAGCAGCTGCATCAAATGCACCACAATCAGCAAGGTTACCAGGAAGGCATGGATTTGCTGATGACAGAACAAGACAGACAACCGAAGCACCTTCTGATGGTGCTGTCGTACTTGGAGATGCTATTGCTCCACCTGTTAATGGTGACACATATACAGATATTAGCACCGAAAACACCATGCTTCAAGGCTCCGGTAAGTTAAAATTATAATTTATGCGTAAGTTGTATCATTTATAGAATGTGATCATGGTTTATTAGCAGGAGATTGAGCATAGGAGTTGAATATTTAGTTGAGGCATCAGCAGCAGAAGCTGAGGCTATCTCTGCAACCCTAGCTGCTGCAAAAGCACGTCAGTCCAATGGAAAAGTTGAATTGCCAGATAGGGATCGTGGAGCAGAGGCCACTCCTAGTGGGAAACAGATCAAACCAGATGCTGATGTGGCTTATAATACTACTCCAACAGGAGTGCGATTGCACCACCGAGCGATCGGTTTCGGGTAAAAACGCGCTTTAACGGGTCGAACTTAAAAACGAGACTTTCAACAAAAAGGGATTAAAAATACATTCTTAACAGATTATAAAAACTTATTAAAAGTCCTTAATATAATACTTCAAGTTTTAAGGCATAAAATTATAAGATTTAATACTTAACCGTTAAAAACCCCCGGTTTCACCGTAACCGGTAACGTAAAAGCACATGTTTACCAACTAAATTCTAGAGTTCTAAAAATTGGAAGTTTAACTTGATTAAGATGTATTATTTAACTCCAAAATCTGTTATTTTTTCAAAAAGGCCATTAAATTTAAAGAAACAAACTTTAGGGTAGAAATTGTAAAATTCTGAAACTTGAGGGACTAAACTGTAAATTCTGCCAAAACTCTATAGAACAACCCTATGAACATGTAATCACTTGGTAACTTAATTTAACTGGTATCAAAGACCTAATATTGTAAAAACCTATAATTATCCATAAGAAACCATGACTTACTATAAAAGGAAACTTTCTAATGCAAGCCTTAGCAAATCTAAACTAGTTGAACATTTAACCCCTTAACACATTATTATCTACCTCATTTGACCTTAGAATTAGTGGCTTAACACTTAATCTTGTTGATAGGGTGCTAAACTTAAAACCTTCCCGGTACACGAAGAACCCGTTACTTGAAGCTCTAAGGTGAGTTCTAGTGTCCTCTTTTTACTATTGTTTTTGGGGTGAAGCATGCTTTGTTTAAACTGAACTTTTCTATGCTATAATATGCTGCTATATGTTGTGGAAATGTTAGAACCTGCTTTTACTTTTATCATGATCATTAATTCTTGTGTGAACCGCTTGTTTTATATGGGTAGATCTACTTGGGGAATCCCCCACACACAGTGCCTTCCTTGATGATCGGGAAGGGTACCACACTGAGATCCTGCGGGGTCGTTTGTGGCATGTGACAAGTTTTAAGAAGATACTAAGGTGAACCATCCAGCAGGTATGGTCCACCATATGAGGCTCAGATCTTCCTTCGGGATTAGCCGGTATAATATAACTTTAGAAGAGGCTAGCCGGGACTAAGTGCAGGGTTGATTGTGATCCCCACAACAATGATACTATGATTTATGATTTGTAAAGCAAATGTGGATTCTTTTGAATCCTTTTGTTTTTGAACTTTAAGCACTTGAATTCACCAACTTTTTAGTTGAGACAAATTTCTTTTGAGCATGTTTCAGGTAATCCTTGAAGGGAGTCTAGCTGTGTAGAAGACTTGACCTAGCACCGTGACCCATGGCATTGGCTTGTTCTTATTTTCAAAAAAATTTGGGCTTATTTTTATTTACTACTATTAGGAACAATTTGTACTGTTGAATCATGCACTCGTATGGGTGGCTAGACCCACATCTAGCCCGTTATTTATTTAAACTGTAATGCCATGTGATGTTCTCTCCTTTTGTGCTCTTACGATGGTTTGTTTCCGCTGCCATATTTTGTTACTAGTCTGTGACGTCCCACCCTACCTAGGCCCGGGGTGTGATATCAATAGAGTTAACTAGAAGAAAGAAAGCTGAATCAGAGAGGAAGCAAGCAGAAAAAGTCAAGCAAGAGTTTAGAGATAAGCAACAGATGAAGATGTACCTCAAATATTATGGGTTCTCTAGTAAACAAGTAGGAACAAAGTATGTCTACTCTTAATCTATATATTAAAAGAATCAAACAAATGGTAACAGATGGAGCTTCTAAAGTTTGAAGAAGTTGGGGAGCAATGAAAAGACAGCAAACCATAACAAGGAAAATACTCAAAGGTCTTCCCATCTACCAATTGAGCCTCCAACATCTCTTAAATCTGATCTACAACCTCTTATGACAATCAGCAAATCTCCTAAATGTTTTCCAAAAAGAAAATTATGCCTAAAAGAGTTGTAAAGGCAAGGGTTATTGACCCAGAAATAGAGGAGAAGATACTTAAAGGAACCAAAAATTTGGGTGCTGGGTATGTCTCCTAGATGAAGAAATTTGTTGTCAAGAAGGCAAAATGGAAAGATCATGTACTGTGACTAAGAAAATGAAGTACTTGATCTGCCCCTTGACATCCTAAAGCAAATTGCAAAGTACTTCAACATATTTGGATGTAACAATGAGAAATCCAAAATGTTGCTGCAAAAGGTACTGTCCCTAGTCAAAGTTGATGCTGGTGAAGAGACCCCAGAAACTCCACTATTAGCTTATGATCCAATAGTGGAGTAGGAATATGACCAGAAGAGAGATACCTACTTCATAACCTGATCAGCAGCTAGAAAGGTAGCTTACTTAAGAAACCAACTTGAGATAGTTGACGTAACCAGATTGAGACTAAGGAACCCCAACAATGATTCTAAGGCAAGGAAAGTGGAAAAGGTGTTGATAAGAATTTATAAATCTCATCTATAAAAGTCAAGGTAGGCTTCAGAATAAAGAAGAAAAATGCAAGTGTCTAAACCCTTTGAAGCCACCCCATCTATAAAACCTGCTCTTGTCACTCAACTATAATCACCTCCGACTACTTCTTAACCTGCTCAAACTATTGAGCATGTTTCTCCAATAGTCTAACAAGCTCTTGAAATAACTGAATCTCCAACCCAAAGCCAGTCTGATAATTCGGAAGATTAAGTGATCATTACTACTGTTGCTGAAAGAGTAAGACATGTCTTAGACAATCTGGATCAAGAAGAAGAATTCTCAGAATTTGAGGAAGAGGAAGACTCAAAAGGTGATGATACAACCATTATCAAATGGGGTTATAACTTGAAAGCTGCAAGATTTTTTATTAAAAGATAGAATAAGTCTAAGTCTTTCTTTTTTGATAGAGTTAGAAGTTCTGAACCTCAACCTTGAAGAATTGATGAGGATGTTCACTTTGGTCTTTGAGTATGAAGGCATGATAGACAAGTATAAATCCATGGCCTCCATTCTAAAGATAAATTTTGAAAACAAGGTTGAAGTAGAACAAGGTGGAGACAAAGAAAAATATGTTCTGCATGTGACTCCTTTGAGTATTCATGACCCAATCACACATTGGAGCTACAATTCCTTAACCAACACTTTCTGTCTGACCTATGCTGGTGCAAGAAAAATTGAAGTCAAAGAGTATGACCTCTTTAGACTATCTCAGCACAACATGAAGGACTTTGTCAATCAGCCTCTTGAAAACCCCTCAAGAGACAGAAGAGGATACATGCATGAACTACTTCTTATCAGGATGCTAGAGGGATGAAGATAGAGTTTTGGTAGCATCATTTAGGGGAATTTGTTGATCTATGAAGAGGATGAAGTTATCAAAAACTCAAGAATTCAGTATTGGTTGTCAAATTCTAAATTCTGCCAAGTGTCGAATCAACTGCCGATCAGCATATGCTAAACAACTACCGATCAACACTTTCCTGATGTGCTGCTGATCGACTATTGCTGATTAGCACTAAACTCCATGAGTTTCTAATCAACTGTTACACAAGACAAGAATGTCTGTACCAATGACTGCTGTGTTCTGCCTTTTGGAAACAACATAGTACTAAAGCTGTATAATAACTCTGATGCGTTGATTGTCTATCTTGTTGTATATTCTAAACATAGAATAGTTTATTCTTATTGTTTAGATTTCATAGTATAAAACCTTCATACTTGTATAACTTATGTATCTATTGATTGTAACTCTTTGTACTCGGTTTTGATTTATCAAGCAAATACTTTGAAAGAACAACTTGTGCATTTATCTCTACTCAAAGTATTTGTGTTTGTTAGTAAGTAGTTAACTTAGATTCCACATGATACTTTGACATCGATCAAATTTTCACGTTGTTGCCAAGGAATCAGTGCAGTTGGTGTTTTGTTATTTGATTTGTTTTATCTTTTGTTTAATTGCTCTTGCTTTATTTCTTCTATTTTCTTATTACACTAGGTGTGCTCTAAATGTGCAAATGACAAGATTGCATGCATACCCAATACTCAGGTAGGAAATCACCACTAGTGTTTGGTACAGAGATAAAGAATTTAGCAAGGTATAATCGTGTTCTGCATCAATCAGGGATATTAGCCACATCAATTTCAAAAACTATTGATCAAGCAGTTAATAGTTCATTAAATTTGACTCAAATGTAGAATCAAGACAAGCAACCACCACCTGCTCAACAACCACCAAATCAACCACCACCCCAACATTCAAACCCTCTTGTGCATAAGCAAATTGAAAACCCAAGCAATTCTAATAATGGAAATCAAAATCAGAACCAACCTTATTTCCAAGTTTGTGATAACTTCAACCCAAGCTAAAACCAAAGAGGACCAAATAATCTGAATCAAGGTGGTAGAGGTAATTATAAAGACCATATGAGTATGCATAGTGCTCATACATGTAATGAGGACAATGAAGATGATTAGGATAACAATGATGATGACTATTATGATAATGATTTTGGGGCACTAATATGGATGGCAATGATGGATATGAGAGGGTTGACAACAATTGGGGTTATAATCAACATGGGTAGAATACACAATCAGCCTTTAATCAACATAGAGGTCGAGGTAATGATAATTTTAATCTCCCAACAAGACCAAATCAAGCACATGTGAGGGGTGTTGATTTTCATTTCAGGCTAACAACCTAAGAGAATGCTAACCCTATTACACCTCCAAATCAAAGAGGAAGAACTTTCAAGGTTTGGTCACAATACCTCACTATTTTACCACTACTTATAGATCTGCAACTGAAGAGTGATATGTATATTTGGCTGAATTTGAAGCCATTTGCAGCACTATTAGAGGTACTCATTTTAATCAAGATGAAGTCAAGTTAAGATTGTTTAAATTCACCCTAAAGGACAAGGCAAAGCAATAGTTCCTTACTTTACCAGATAATAGCATTCACACATGGCAAGAAATGTAGTAGGCATTCTTGGATGAATACTATTCCATGGGCAAAACTATTGATGCATGGGATTCTATCTAATCTTTCCAATAACAAGCAGGGGAGCAATTTCATGAAGCATTCACAAGGTTTAAGGAACTGATCCGTATGTGCCCACATTATGGAATTGGATTTTGGGAATTGATAAAGGCTGTTTAGATGGATTGACTAATGAGGAGAGAAAATACTTGTATTCTACAAGCAATGGCATATTTCTTTTAAATCATGAAGATTCAAACTAGGATTTCTTAGAGAGGATGTGTAGAAACTCCAAAGCATAAGCTTCTACTAGTAGAAGATCTAAACCTACTTCGGCAAGGTCAACCACCACTGATTATAAGACTAAAGAGAGAATTTCTTCTTTGGATAAATAATTGGCAAGGCCAAGATGATCTGGTGTTAAGGAGGTTGAAACTATGGGATTTGATGTATGTAAAGAACATGGTGAATTGGGACATAATGGTGATGATTGTCAAGTAGTGATGGGGAGAAGTGAAGAATTTAACTAGGTTTACAAAGATAGAAAGCAATTTGATATGAATTCCAATACTTATCATCCAGCGTTGAGAAATCATCCAAATTTTATGTATGGGAATGCTTCAAACTAGATGAACCATAATTTTCAAGGTAATAATCAAGGTGGTCAAGCATATATGAATCGATCATAAGGGAATTACAATCAAAATGGTTATCATAGAAAATTGTATTCCTAAGGAAACAATTAAGGAAGCTACAACCGTGGGAGTCAAGAAGGTAGTTTATCATGAAACTATCAAGGCAATTCTCAATCTGGAATAAATAGTGGTGAAAAGTCTACAAATCCATAGTTGGATGCTTTGATGAACATAATTAGGGAGAATATGCAAGAGGATAAGAGGGAAAACAAAATCAGAGACAAAGCTAACAAAGCTTTGAATAAACAAGTGGATCAACTTGTAAAGGATGTGGTTCAAATTAAGAGGAATTCTTGGAGGCTAACAAGTGTTACCACAACAAATCCTTAGCATCAGGGAGCTACCATGAAGAAGATGAGGAATGTTCAAATCAATCAGGTAAGTACCATTATAGTGGTAAAGTTTATGATGACAAGGTTATCCCTCCATTACCATTTGTAAAAGGGGTGGTGGATGATGTTGACAATGATAGTGAAAATAAACGGGAACATATTTCACCAAAACTAACAAAAAAGGGAACATTTCAAGAGGTAACTAAATCGGTTTTAAAAGATGATGTGAAAAAAGGTAAGGATAAGGAAATGGAGGGTAATACCATTCCTTATTCTTTAGCTTTAATTAAACCATCACAGGTGGTAAACAAAAGAGGCCCATAACAAGAGGAGATTTGGGAAGGTTTCAAACAAGTTAAAGTTAATTTACTTCTTTTGAATGCAATAAAACAAGTTCCTACTTATGGTTAATACTAGAAAAATATGTGCACCTAAAAACAAACCCACAAGTTTCTTAAGAAACTTAATATTCTAGCAAATGTAAGTGTCATCTTGTTAGGAGCTCTGCCATCAAAGCTTAGAGATCCGGGAGCACCTATTATTTCTATTCAAGTTGGTGAGTTTAAAGTTATTTGGGCGCTACTTGATCTTGGAGCTAGTGTTAGCATTCTACCAGGTAGTTTATATGACCAATATGATTTTGGTCCTTTGTAAAAAGCTAATACCACCGTGGTGTTTGCTGATCTCTAATTGAAACTCCCTCGTTGCAAACAAATGTAATTGTCAAGGTGGATGAATTTTACTATCCAGTTGATTTTAGTTCTTAATTATGCTTCATTTAATACAACCAAATAGTCAAATGTCATATTTGGTAGTCCGTTTTTTAGCAACTGCTAATGCATAAATTAATTTTTGAGATTGAATAGTTGACATGACTTTTGGTATCATAAACTAAGCATCAATCTGTATGACAAAGTGACTAACTCCAATATTGATAATGAATGCTATATCACGAAATTATGAATGGGTGTAAGCCTCATGAAAATAAGGAAAACACCAAGGGGACATGTGTTTTTTTGATAGGTTAGGTGTGGAGCATGCATATGAGCTAGAAGAAGAAAAAAAAACTTGAAGTGTTAGCTATGCACCAAGGAATTAAAATAACTTCCCAAGAACTAAAAGTATGTATTCTTGGTGGAAGATCAAACACTTCCGGTTATCATTGCATCAGATTTGGAAGTATATCATGAAGAGTTGTTGCTAAAAGTATTGAAGGAACATAAAGCAGTTATTGGATGGACAATTACAGATCTTAAAGGTATTAGTTCATCTATTATGATGCACAAGATCATTACCAATGCAGAGGCTAAACCTATAAGAGACATTTAGAGAAGACTCAATCCTAACATGTGAGAGGTGGTAAAAAAAGAAGTTTTCAAATGCTTAGATGCAAGAATTATGTATCCAATTTCTTATAATACATGGGTAAGTCCTACACAAGCTGTGCCTAAGAAGTTAGGCATTCAAACTGTGGGAGGGGTAGATGGTGAATGCATTGCCACCAGACTCGTTATAGCATGTCAAGTGTGTATTGATTATAGGAAGTTGAATACTGCTACCTCTAAAGAACATTTTCTAGTTCCTATCATTGATCAAATTATTAAGAAATTATCAAGTAAGAAATTTTATTGTTTTTTAGATTAGTACTCAGGATATAATATGAATGGAATTCCCTTTGATGATCAACAAAAGACTACCTTTACTTGCCCTTATGACACTTTCATATTTAGGCTAATGCCATTTAGACTTTGTAATGCCCCAACCAACATCTAAAGTTGCATGATGAGTATCTTTTCAAATATGATTGGTGAGTCTTTGAATTTTTTATGGATGATTTTTTAATTTTTGGTCCATCAAGTTGTTTGGTTCAATTAACAAAGGTTCTACAAAGATGTGTTGAAACAAATCTGGTTTTAATTTAGGAGAAGTGCAATTTTGCGGTTCAAGAATGTATTGTGTTAGGTCATGTGGTGTCAAAAAGTGGGCTTGAGGTTGACCATGCTAAAATCAAAGTCATTTTAATACTACCTCCTCCCACAAATGTGAAAGGCATTAGGTTATTCTTAGGACATGCGTGGCGATATATAAAATGGTTTACTACAATAACAAAACGACTTTTTAACTTGCTTTTGCAAGATGTCATTTGTGTTTGATGAAGAATGTCTTAAAGCTTTTACCACTAAAATAAAAGTTGATTGAAGCCTTAATACTTTGAGTAGAGATAAATGACCAAGTTATTCTTTCAAAGTATTCACTTGATTAATCAAAACTGAGTACCAAAAGTAAATCAAGAGGTACGCAAGTGGCTTAAAAAAGCTTACCTCTATTATACAAGTATGAGAACTTTATACTATAAAATCTAAACAATTAGAATAAACAATTGTATGTTCAAAAGATACAGCAAGACAAACAATCGACATATCAGATTTAGGCAGCTTCAGTACTATGTTGTCTCCAAAAGGAGGAATACAGCAAACGTCGGTACAAACAGTCTTGTCTTTTGTAATAGTTGAGTAGCAACTCATGGAGTTTAGCATTGATTAGCAGAAGTCGATTAGTAGCTCATCTGTTAAGTGCTAATTGGCACTTGTTCAGCATTTGCTGATCGGTAGTCATTTAGCATATGTGATTTGATAGATGAATTCAACATTTGGCATAATTCAGCAGTTTGCAGCCGGTGCTAAATTCTCGAGTTTTTGGTAGCTTCATCCTTTTCATATATCAATATATTCCACCTAGGATGATGCTACTAAAACTCTATCTTTATCCTTCTAGCATTCTGATATGCAGTAGTTCATACATGTATCCTTTTCGATCTCTTGAGGGGTTTTCAAGAGGTAGATTGATCAAGTCATTGATGTTGGGCCGAAACAGTCTAAAAAATCATATTTTTTTGATTAACTTTGCCGGCACCAGCATAAGTCAAACATAAAGGATTGGATGAGGAATTGAAGCTCCAATGTGTAAGTTGGTCATGAATGCTCAATGGAGTCAAATGCAGATAATCTTTTTCTTTGTCTTCTCCTTGTTCAGCCTTGTTCTCAAACTTTATCTTCAAAATGGTAGCCATGGATTTGTATTTTTTTGTCATGCTTTCATTTTCTGAGATTAAAGTGAACGTCTTCTTTAAGTATTCAAGGCTGAGATTCAGAACTTCCAGCTCAGATAGAAAAAAAGATTTTGACTTGTTCTTTCATTCAATGAAGAATCTCTCAACTTTCAAGTCATACACCTATTTGATAATGGCTTTATTATCACCTTTTGAGTTTTTCTCTTCCTAAGATTTTGAGAGTTCTTCTTTTTGCTTTGAATTATCTAAGTAATATCTTACTCTCCTTCATCTGCTGAATCATTAGATTGGCTTTGGTAAGGAGATTTAGCTATTTCATAAGCTTATTGGACTATTAGAGAACTATGCCTTGTAGTTTGAGTAGGTTGAGAAGTGATAGGAGGTGAGTGTGGTTGAGTGCTCGGGGAAGGTTCGGAAGATGGGTTAGTCTTATCATCTTTAAAGTCTTGTATCTTTTTTCTTTGTTCTAAAGCCTGCCTTGATCTTTATAGATGAATTTTGTAAATCCTCATCAGCAGCTTTTTTACTTCCTTTGCTTTAGAATCATTTCTTGGATTCCTTAGTCTTAGTCTGGTTAAGTCATCTATCTCAAACCAGTTAAAGCATACTAGTTGGTTTCTTGAGTAAGCTACTCACCCAGCTGCTAATCTGGTTATGAAGTAGTTACTATTCTTCTAATTATATAACCACCCTACTATTGGATCAAAAGCTAATAGTGGAGTTTCTGGGATCTTTTAACCAGCATTAGCTTTGACTAAGGATCGTACTTTTTGAAGCAACACTTTGGACTTCTCATTTTTGCATCTAAAGACACTAAAGTACTTAGCAATTTGCTCTAGAATGTCGAGGGGTAGATCAAGTACTTCATTTTCATGATCATGGTGCATGGTCTCTCCATTTAACCCACTTGATAGCAAATTTCTTCATCTAAGAGATGTGCCCAGTAGCTAGGACCTTTATTCCTTTGATTATTTTTTCCTCCACTTCTGGGTCAATAACTTTTGTCTCTATAACTCTTTTAGGTGTTATCTTCTACTTTGCAAGGACTATGGAGATTAGCTGATTGTCATCAAAGATTATTGATTTAGAGTCAGGGGATGCTGGAGACTCAGTCGGTAATAGAATGACCTTTGAGCAGTTTTCTTTGTTCTTGCATGCTGTCTTTTTTATTCCTCTATAGCTTCTTCAAACTTTGGGAGCTCTCTAGATACAACCTTTTGTTTAATTCTTCTTATATTCAGATCAAGAGTTGACATGCTCATTAGTCCTGATTGTTTACCAAAGAAACCATAGTACTTGAGAAACTCTCATTGAACCTTTTCTACTTGCTTCCTCTCTGATTCAACCTTTTTCTTTTATCCAACTCAGCTGATTTCTCCGTCTCAGCATGAGTTCAGCTATCAGTTTGGATCTTATCACAGTAATGCTCCATTCCATGACCTCACTGAAATTGAATCATTTCAACTCAAGTTGAGCTTCTAAGAGGCAGTTTTCTCAATCTTTCTTTTCTTTCATCTAAGAAGAGGTCATAGGTTTTGATTTAGCAGTTATAGTTATTGGAGCTTGCTAAGTGGTTGTGCTTTGGGTGCTTTCGGCAGTTGCCCTAGATAATTTAAATAACACCCTTTTGACAACTTTGGCCTTTTGTGTAGGTAGAGCTTTTGGTGTTGTTCTACTGGGTTCACCACCAAGCTTAAATCCTCTCATTGTAGATCTTGCAGCTCTCAATTCTTTTGCACTTGTGATCACGAGAATGATGTTCTTCATAATAGAAGATTCTTGAGCTCTACCTGCCTTAAGTTTAATAATATCTTCTTCAACCTTGCGTGGGAATAGTTCCACCTTCTTAGTCATCAGAAATAGGGCCTTATTTTTTATGACTGTATCTCAACTTCTTCTTCAATATTCATAGGTCTCCTACCTTTGTCAGAGGTAGAGATTGCATTAGGTTTGACTTCTAAAGATCTAGTAGTTGCACCTGATGCCTCACCGACTGACGTGGGATTATCGGCAGTTGTCCAACCTCTCTCAGCATCCTTAATGACTTATGGGCCATCTGGTTCCACATTCACCTCAGAGTTCAGACTTAGGTGTGTCTTTTTGTTGTTTATAAAGTTGAGCTGGTTCAGCTTCAAGAGTCACCCCATTCCTTTCCATGTCATCTTCCATGGTCTGGGTGCCTCTTATGTAAACCACCATTTTGATTGAGGATTCATCTGTTAAAAAATCCTATTGTCAGGTACTTTTTGTAGTTACTTCATCAGCTGATTTGTTTAGCACTTCAACACAGTTTGATGGTATTTTTAGTAATGGTGCTTCTTCTTAAACAGATGCCTTCGGAGAGGCTTCTAGTCCTAGCACAAGCTCTTTCTTTGATGATTCTTCATCAGAGATCTTTCTTTTAAGAGAGAGCAATGAAGAAGTGTTGGATCTCTTCATTACTGCCATTCTTCTCTTCCCAAGTTGAATCTTTAGTTCATCCTCCTCATCACCCTCCTAGCCTCCATCTCCTACTCTTCTAAGCTGTTATAGCCATATCTATCTAGAAGCTAAATTAGTTTGACTTCATCTTCAGATAGAGACTCATAGTCTTCAATCCATGTAGAAGAGAAACAGATTGGATGCGTAGCTTGTACAACTTGATCAGCCAATCCCTAGAGAATATCTTTAGCTTCATGGGGCTTATCTTCCCCCTTTTTGGTAGTATCATCTAAGATTCCAGATGACATGAAGTGGGTAGTGGAAGGCACATACAAAGGTTTTTATGCTGCTAAGAGTTAAAGAATTAGAATGATGGATTGTTGAAGGTCAATAGTCTCTTGAAGTGATTCAACTTTGTGTTCAAGATCCATTGCCCTTGTTGCAGACTGCTAAAGAGTTGTAAGTTGTTGCTCTAATGAAGTAACTCTTGCAGCTTCTTGTTGTTGGAGAGTCCTGAGTTGAGCATCCACTTTAGTGTCTCTATCGGCCAAAGATTTCAGCAGACTATTCTCAAATTCAAGAACTTTCGCTCTTTCAGCATAACCTTTTTACCTTGCATTTTCAACTTTTAAGACATTTAGTTTTTGAGCAAGCTCAAAGTTATGGGCCATCAATTCATGAATTGTTCTGGGCTTCCTTTATCCACAGGTGTGGAATCTTTAGGAGATGAGGTCCTATGCCAAGCCTCTACCAAAGGAATGACTCCAAAGAGACATTCTCAAGGTGAGTTGTCATGGTTAAGGTCTTAAGTATGTTGTCTCTATCCTGCTGATCAATTGATGGATCAACAGTAGAGATATCCTTTTCCATATTGATCATTTCCTCTCTAGCATCAATCTCTTGGGATCAGGGATATGGGACAGATGTTTCTACATACATATTAGTCTCTAGTGTCTGTAGTGTACGGGAAGGGGGAGACAGTGGATCGTGCTGAAGTGAAGTAGGAACATCTTCATCCTGGGTAGTAGACATGTGTATGGGAGATTAAGGTGCTAAGTCTAATGGTCTGGGATGTGAACCAGTTCCTAATGAGAATTCTTTCTTAGAAGTTTCCTAAGCAATGTAGGTATCCCTATTTGGTTTCTCAATAGAGTGTTAGGACTCTAATTGAGGGCTAATAGATTAGGTTTGGGTCTGCTCAAAAGAAGGTAGATAAACCTTCTTCTTTGAGTTTTGTTTAGGTATGGCTGACACCTTTGACTTGACTGCGACCCTTGTTTCTAGTCTTGCCTTTTTGTGGGGAGGTGATTTGGGGGGTTGCATCTTCTTAGTAGAAGATGCAGGATTCGCTTTTGTTTATATGCTTTAGGCTTTGAGTGGACGGTGTGGGATCATCAATGGAGGGTGTTGCCATACGGCCATACTGAGGCTTAGTGACCTCAAGCATGTGTGCGAATAGGGGAGTTACCTTTCCAGAAAAAGATTTTGGAGTGGCCTTGAACTTTAAGAACATAGCTTTGTTTAATGTTCCTAAGCCATGCACAACTCCTTTGATTTTGAGTTTGTTACCTAATTCTTCTTGTAAAATTAGTTGAATGAAACTAGGGTACATTAAAAACTTAAATTTTGCAGTAGCAGTTACATTTTTACAATAGTTTTGGAAAATGAAGTTTGAAATATCATAACTCAGCTATTTGGCAAGTCCATGGATAGCCTCTGCTAGATCCAATGGCATTTGATCCTATCCTACCGACTTGTTTGATAAGCAATGTGAAAAGATATGAAGGATGATTCTCCAACTGTGATATACTAGTGATTTTAAGAAGATGAATGTTTGGAGGGGTCCTTCATATCCCATCTCCTTGAAAGTGGCACTAACCACTTTGGAGAAGGAAGATTCATCATTTGCATCATTCAAATTTAGATGTTGTTAAATTTTTGCATAGGAAATGGTGATCTTTAGTTCTTACACCATCACTATGAGGACGTTTATGCCATGTTCCCTTTGAATGGAACATGTAGTCTAGAATTTCCAAATATGTGTCTCACAGATCACCGGGTCTATAGAGATTGCAAAATCATAATTTCTATGGCATAAATATTAAAGAACCGGATCATAGACAGAATCACCAATGGGTTCAAGTGATGTAGTGATGTTATGGTTTGGTCTGAATTCTAGGTTTTGAGTGGCCATGAAAGGATATTTGATTGTTGGTAGGGTCTAAGAGATTTGAAAGTTTTGAGAGGTTTTGCATTCAAACGAAGATTGAATATGACAATTGTGGGAAAAACTTAGATTTAACAGTTATGGATAATGTTATTTTAAAATTTTACCACCGTAATTGAAATATTTGATGGCTTGTGATGATGGAATAGTCTTTTCAGGCAACTACAATGGTGCCGCTACATATCGGTAGACAAAAGTGGGTCCTATTGGATCTTTTATAAGAAATGTGTCGAGGCCATTTTATTTGTCGAATTATGCTAATATGTCGATTTGTGATATTCAACAGATGCCCAGTTTCACCTGCTTATCTGCCGATTTATGATATTCGGTAGATACCCAGTTTTATCTATTTTAGCATTATTTTTACAATTTTTATCAAATATCATTATGTAAATTAGTGAATTATTTAAAATTCATCATCCCAATAACATATACAAGATATTTAAATCTTGTTTCATCAAAAGCATTTGTGAAAAGATCAACATATTGTTCATTTGTATGAACTTTAATTAATTTAATGATTTTTTTTCTGCACAATATCTAATAAAATGATACCTGATGTCAATGTGCTTTATCTTTGAATGCTGATCAGGATTGTTTGTGATTGAGATGACATTGTTTTTATGAATGTGAATTAGAGTGTTCATGAAGGTTACTCTATAATCTCTAAATTGAGTTGAATCCACAGCACTTGAGCACAACAACTACATGCAGCAATGTATTCTACTTCACCAGTTGATGTAGACACATAGGTTTTCTTTTTTCTTTGCCAAGAGACCAATCTTCCCCCTAGAAATTGACATCTCCTAAGGTGGACTTCTTGTTGATGTTGCATCCTCCATAGTCACTATTTGCATATCCATAAATATTGAAATTAGCACTCTTAGGGTACCATAATCCTAACTTAGGTTCCCCTTTACGATACTTCAAGATTCTATTGGCAGCCATTAGATGTGACACTTTTGGAGCAGCTTGAAATCTTGAACATAATGATATATGGTCTGCTGGCTGTAAGATACATAAGATATACAATGATGGCTCTGTACAGCTACTGATAAACTGCTTCCCCCTTAAGATGAGGAGTTAATGAGCATGTCTTAGACATAGGGGTTTTTGCAGCCTTAGCATCATTAGCTTGGAATTTTACTAAGATTTCTTGAACATACATAGATTGATTTCTGAAAATGCCATTTGAAGTTTGTTTCACTTGTAGCCCTAGAAAGAAAGTGAGTTCTCCCATTAAACTCATCTCAAACTTCGACTGCATGAGACTCTCAAAGGCTTTACACAAGCTCTCATTTGAAGACCTAAATATAATATCATCCACATATAGTTGTACCAAAATGATATCCAAATCAGTTTTCTTGATGAATATAATTTTATCTATAGATCCTTTGGTGTATGCATTCTTCAGGAAAATGTAGAGAGAGTGTCATACCATTTCCTCGGAGCTTGATGAAGACCACAAAAAGCTTTATCAAGTTTGCATACATGAACTGGATACTTGGGATCTTTAAAGCCAGGAAGTTGGAAGACATAAACTTCTTCACCAATCTCCCAATAGAGGAATGCACTCTTTACATCCATCTGAAACACCTTGAAGTCTCTGAAGGTAGCAAATGCTAGAAAAATTCTGATTGCTTCAAGCCTGACCAGAGGAGCAAAGACTTCATCATAATTGTTATGGGTGAAAATTTCGCTCAGTATTTTGGAGCTCAAGATATGTAGGCAGGTTTAATATCTCGAGCTGTATCCTTAAAATTATGCTAACAATTCTTGGTATACACGTTTTATTGTGATAGGCACGTGTATAATTGATGGAGTGAACCCCTAGAAGTCGGAGAAGACGTTAGGCAATGGTTAAACATGTTCAAAGAGGCTTCCAACATTCAGGAAGACTCATTCTCTAAAGAATCCCGAGATATCCGGGATATGGCCGAGGATATCGGTTGACCATAGCAGCTAGGTTTAACTATAAAATGAAGATGGATTGATCGATTTAGGCACTTGCATTCATTTCTATCTTACTTATTCTTTATTTTTTGCTCACACACACGTTCAAACATCAATTATAACACTTACCATCGATCAAATCTAGTTCTCGAGTTGTACTTTTACTCTTTATTAATAGAATCAGCCGTCGACGATTTGTCAGGCGCCAAGGGGTTTTTTGTGCAGGAGATCACTTTGATCAAGGGCTTTTTCCCCTTCAAAAATTCGTTGTCTTTGTTCTAACTTAATTTGATCATTCATTTCTGTAATATCCTAATCAATATTCCGGTATTGGTAAGATCTTTCAGTTAGTATTCTGATATAGCACACTACCTCACTTGACTAATTTGTTCATTAATTACCTTGTTAATTTTTGACCAAAACAATAGTTAATCCCTTATTCTTGTGTGTACCCTTGTACCACAAGTCTGGCTTTGTTCTTAATACAATGCCTCTTTCATCCTTCTTATTTCTGAACACCCATTTGGTTCTTATTATAGTTTTCCTTTTAGGAAGTGCACATACTTTTCAAACCTTCTATCTAGCAAGTTGAAGAAGCTCCTCTTGCATAACTTCTGTCTTAAGGCCTCATCCACCTTCCTTGGTTTTAGTTGAGAAAGAAAGCATGACAACAAACAGATGTTTGCTTCATTCACCCTACTTCTTGTCTTGAGACCAGCATCAACATTGCCAATGACATTCTAAACTGGATGCTCTTTATGAATTCTTAGTCTTGGGATCACTTGGAGTTGTTAAGATAGATCCAAGTTAAAGAAGTTTGTTTCAGGAAGCTCGACAGATGGATTGTGGTTCAACTGCTGAATTGTCTCTTTCTTTAGCATTTGTCACACTTGGTTCCTTTCTAGGAGATTGTCTAGTATCACAATGATCATTAGACTCATCACCTGATAAGTCATTATGAGCAAGTTATGGTTAACCACATTGTTTTTGGTACTAGCATCTGCTTCTTCTGAATATGACTAAACTGTATCAGCAGATGAGTTGTTATGACTGAGACCCTGTTGTAGATCAACCCTATAGTCTTTAGTACACGAGACTTATATATCTTCTGATCTATTTAGAGAGTCTTTTGAAACATTCTCAATCAAATGGTTAAATACATTTGTGAATCCATTTAGATCAAACATCCAACTTGGGGTATTTCTAACACTATTTAAGGAATTTTAAATATATATGACATTTTCAGATTCTTTAATAATGTGATCAACTTTGTTGTATACTCTATAAGCCTTAGCTTGTGCTGACTATCCTATAAAGAACACATCTACTAATTTCTCAACAAATATGGATAAATGATCTTTGGTATGTTAAAGGGTCCATGGACATCTAAAAGGTCTTAGATACCCAATGAATAGTCTTCTCTTATACCATAATTCATAAAAGGTTTTTTCATGTGTCTTGACTATCAACACCTTGTTCTAAACATAGCACGTAGTGCTGACTGCTTCAGCCCCGAATGTTGTAGGAAGTTTGGAGTCAAATAACATGGTCCTTGCAGCCTTAATAGTGTCATACTTCTCCTTTCAGCAACTCTGTTTTGCTAAGGAGTCCTAGGAGCACAATATTGCCTTGCTATACCTTTGGATTCACAAAAAGAATCAAGGGTGTGGTTTTTGAATTCAGTGCCCTGATCATATCTAATTATTTTAAGATTCTTAATTTTGATAATAAATGATTTTAAAATTTTAATAGTTTCATCTTTAGTTTGTAAAATGAAAACCCAAGTGAATCTTGTATAATCATCTATTATTACCAAGAAAAATGATTTTCTTTCCAAACTCTTTACACCTCTTGGGCCAAACAAGTCCATGCGTAATAGATGTAAGGGAGTTATGACTGAATTCAATTGTTTAGACTTATGAAATTATCTTGCTTTCCTTTTTGACAAACAATAAAGTGGTCAACATATGCAAACTCCTTGTTCGATAATCTTGTGACTAACCCATTCTGAACTAGTTTGTTCATGTTTTTGAGGTTTATATGTGCCAATCTTCTGTTCTAAAGGGAGGATTCATTTAGTGAAGCTTTGGAAATGAAACATGATACATTTCCTGAAGGTGATGCATTCTGCATGTTAAGCATGTACATATTGTCCTTTCTGGGAGCTCTTAAAAGAATTTTATCATTTGGAATTTCAAATCCAGAAGATAGGACAATACATTCCTACTCTGTGAAAAGAGTGTTATGTTTTTGGTCATACAACTAAGACACACTCAACAGATTATAATTTAACTCTTTCATATAGTTCACCTTGTCAAAGCTTATCTTGCCATTGCTAACCATCCCCTTGCCAGTAATGTATCCTCCTTTTGTATCACTTCCAAAGGCAACAGATCCACCATCATATTGTTCTAGACTCAGTAGGCAAGATCTGTCACTTGTCATATGCCGGGAGCATCTACTATCCACAATTCACAAGTCTGTTTGCCTCCGAATGATCCTGCACATAAACAAATTGGTTAGTGATGAATAGGACCCAGGCTTGTTTAGTCCTGGGTCTTCTAGTTTTCAATAGTTGTTTTTTAATAGTAAGTGTGAATGGGTGGTTTTTGGCTTCGGGTCATCTAAGGATTTGACAGATGTCTTTGGCTTCCAGGCTTTTCTCTTGAGTTGGCCTAATGCTTTGACATTATCCTTTTTGTGTGAACTCTTGACGTTTTTGATGATGGTAAAGGTTTTCCAAAAGTCTTCTTCTTTTTCAAGTTTGTAACTACTGATTTGTTCGGCAAGTTCCTTTACAAGTGTTGACTTTGCCTTAGAACCAACACTTGAGGGACTTGGATTTCGAACAGCTTTATGATCATCATATTTTCTTTTGATGATTGTTTGGTAGATGCAAACTTCTTTGAGGGTTTAGGCTTGTTTGGATGTTTGAAGGAGTATGCTAGGGGATTGTATAGATAGTCTTTTGCAAAATGACGATCTTCCCCACCCATTAGGCATGTGATCTTCATGTACTTCTCAGCTAACTTGATCTTCTATCTGATCTCTTTTAGCTCCTTCTTCATCTCCTTTTTCTTACCTCATCTTATCAGCTCATGATCAATGAAGTCTTTAGTTTTTGCCTGCTTTCTTGAAGATTTCACTAGCTGACTTCCCTTAGTTCTATGCATCGTTTTATTTATCTTGTGATCAGCATGGGTAGTTAGGTCTATCTTTATCTTTGGAAACCTCTTGTTATGGACTTCTACTACTTAAGAAATGGACCTTTGAGTATACGGTCAGGGTCTCACTACTAAAGAGTTTAAGGTTCCTTCATAACAACTTCTATTGTGAGTCTTTTTGTTGAAGTTGTGCTTTGATTGAAGTTTTGTCTTGATGAAGGGGCTTAACTAAGCAAACAGCTGGTTGACTTTGGAAAATGACTTTTCTTTTAAAACTATTTGGCCCTGAAGGAAATCATGGCTATCTGATAGTTGATATCCATTTCCTCAAGATAATCTGGATGAATGCATTCCAGATCTTCTTTAACGAGTTGAAAGAAGATTAAATGTTCACTAACAAATGTTGAGTTTTAAGAGTAGGTTTGTGAAAAGGATGGTGAGGTTTGCTGATTCCATCTGTTGAAAGATAGTGATGGTTGAGTTTTAGAAGTTGGAGATTCAAGGTACGTGATCATTCGTACTTGATGACTCACCATAGGAATTTGGTAGGCTTGGGAGTGAGAGTAGGGGTGAAAAGGTTCATGAATAGGTGCCATAAGAGTTTATGACTTAAAGGGGTTTGAAGATATTCCAAGTGATTCTTCATCTATATCCATCTCCATCTTTGATGACTTTGAGGGGTTTGAAGATCTTCCAAGTGATTCTTCATAAGCACTCAAGATGCCATATAACTCCTCAAGAGTCATTGTCTTCCGATTCTCAGTTCTTTTGATTTTCTGAGAACCTCACTATTCTCCATCTTCACTCCATCTTCATCTAAAGAGTCTAGAAGATCGACATATCTTAAATATATGGCAGTCATAGTTTCTCCCCTAGTGAAACCAAAGTTTTTAAATTTCTACTTCAAGACATCTTTTGTTTTCATTCATGTCTTCAATTCCTTCAAATCTGGCCTTCAATGATTCCTACAACTTTTGTGAAGTTGTGAACTTCTTGAAGCCATGGATAATGTTGTTTGATATGCTTATTCTGAAAAGCCATAAAGCCTTTGAATACTTTAAGTAAAGATAAATGAATAAATTATTATTTCAAAGTATTTAGTTGATTAATCAAAACTGAGTACCTAAAGTAAATCAGCAGATACATAAGTGTTTTACCATATCTTGCCTCTACTATACAAGTGTAAGGATTTTACACTATGAAATCTAAACAACAAGAATAAACTATTCTATGTTCAGAATGTACAACATGACAGACAATCAGCACATCTAAGTTAGGCAGTTTTAGTACTATGTTGTCTCCAAAAGACGGAACCCAGCAACCGTCGGTACAAATAGTCTTATCTTGTGTAACAGTTAATCAACAGTTCATGGAGTTTAGTGCTGCTTAGCAGCAGTCAATCAGCAGCTCATTAGTTAACTGCTCATTGAAAGTTGTTCAGCATATGCTAATCGACAGTCATTTAGCATATGTGAATCGATAGATGAATTTAGCATTTGGCATATTTCGGCAGTTGGCAGACAGTGCTGAATTCTTGAGTTCTCGGTAGCTCCATCCTCTTCATAGATCAAAATTGGTTATTATCTTTTGAAATAATGTGTGATGCTAGTGACTTTGCAATTGGGGCTGTTTTGGGATAACAGGTAGATAAGAAACCCATGGCAACTTATTATGCGAGTAAGATTTTAGATGGTGCTCAATTGAATAATTCTAATATTGAGAAAGAATTAGTTATAGTTGTTTATGCTTTTGATAAGTTCAGGTCTTATATTTAGGGGAGCAAGGTTGTTATTTACTCAAATGATAGTGTCGTGTGGTATTTAATGGAGAAGAAGGATGAAAAGCCCAAGTTGATCTAATGGATTTTATTGTTGCAAAAATTTAACCTGAAGATTCGGGACAAGAAGGCTAGTGAAAAAATGGTTGCTGACCATTTATCTTGGATTGTAATTACTGACATGGATAACACTTTGAAAAATATTGAAACATTCCCAAATGGGTATTTGTTTGCCATTTTAGTGTCTCCATGGTTTGTTGACATTGTTAATTATTATGTTGTAAGTGCCATTCAAGAACATTAGCAAAAGTGGAGAAGAAAAAAATTCATGGCACAGGATGAGCAGTATATGTATGAAAACGAGCCATAACATCAGTATCTAACATGAAAACTGATATCAAGAAAAGATTTGTTTCAAAAGACAACATTGATAAGGAAGATCATATTTTTAGAGAAACAAATGCCAGTTTCTTTAAAAATAAGTCTCCTATTACTGCTAACTCTGTGAAACAAGATGTTTGTAGATCAGGTATCAAAGACACTTGTCCCATTCTAGTTCCTACGATTCAAAAGGTTAAAGCTATAGTTCATGGCTCATCAGATTTAGATATGAATCAAAAAGATAGGAAAGATACCTCAATTCTTCAGGAATCATCTAGAACAATCCTTAATGAAAGAGAGAAAAGAGAGACTCTTAAAGAATCACAAGGCTAAAGAAATACTAAAGCCAGATTCTATAATAACTGTGAAAGTTATCATAAACAGTTTGTGAGAAATACACGAGCATTAATTAAATATCATAAAATGTATTGTTATTTATGTGGCAAACCAAATCATCGAGCTAGAAATTGTCATCATCAACATTTACCATCAACCAAACAAAGATTGATAAAAGAAAACAATTCTTTTCTTGAATGTCAAATTCAAAAGGAATACTAATAAGTCAAATTCTTTTGTTGATAAAAGAAATGATCAAATCAAAGCAGTTTCGAATAAAGAAATTTTAAACAAGAAATCCATACTTGTTGATAATTGCAATTCTACCCCAATTCAGACGACTTTAGGGAATAAGGTTTCACATCTGATCAAACCAATTCAAAAGTGCAAAATAAAAGAAAAACAATCTGAGCCTGATATTGCTGAAAATTATGCTTTCAATGATAAAAGAGATATGATATTAAAGTCTCTATCATATTTGGATGAAAACAACCTGCTTAATTCAACTATGGCTTAGGTTCCTTAAACATGAATAAAGTCATTCATATGTGTAGGAACAACCAAGACAAGTTATCAACAGTGTTTGGCATGTTGACAGTGGTTGTTCAAGGCACATGACTAGTAATATATCTCTGTTAAACAACATACAACCTTACAACGGAGGATATGTTATATTTGCAGGAGATAAAAGTGGCAAGATTACAAAGAAAGGTTCAGTGACTAATGGTGTGTTATGTTTTGAAGATGTCACTTTTGTTGAGGAACTTAAACATAATTTGTTAAGCGTCTCTCAAATTTATGACAAAAGGTATTCAACACATTTCATTAATAAAGAATGTCTCATTCTAAAACCTGGATTTGTAATTCCCGATGAATGGATTTTATTGAGAATACCGAGAGACAAAGACACATACTTACTTGACATGAATGGTTCACATTCACTTGTAACTGCATCTTGTCTGTTATCAAAAGCCTCATAAAGTGATTCAATGTTATGGTATCGTCGTCTTGGCCATGTAAAGAAATTCAACTTATTGAACATGGTCTGTCGTGTTCAAAAGGCAAACAACATAAACTTCCTCATAAACTAGTTGCTTATACCAAAATTGAGTCTATCCTTTAACTGTTACACATGGAATTTTTTGGTCCAGTTAGTGTTTTGAGTTTAGGATGTCGTGCATATTGCTTGATTATTACTGATGATTTCTCCAGGGGTTTTCTTTTTAGAAACCAAAGATGAGACACTTCATTTGCTCATAAAATTCATGACTCTAGTGGAGAATCAGACTGACAAAACCATCATTCAAAGTGATAATGGAACATAATTTTGCAATCATACTCTGAATGAATTTTATGATACCAAGGGGATAGCTAGACAATTCATTTCTGCGGGAACTCCACAAAAAAATGGAGTTGTTGAAAGATGAAGCAAAACTTTAATTGAAGCTACCAGAACAATGTTATCAGAAGCCAAATTACCTTCATTCTTTTGGGCTAAAGCTGTTAATACTGCCTGTTATGTTCAAAATTATGTGCTAATCAACAAACAACAAAATATTACTCCTTATGAAATCTTTTTCAAACATAAACCTAAAGTCAAATATTTTAAAACATTTGGATGTTGTTGTACTTTGTTAAAAACAACTGATTCTAAATTAAAATTTGATGAAAAAGCTGATGAATGTTATTTTGTTGGATATTCAACCAACAAAGTTGCATACCGGGTTTATAATAAAAGATCTAAAAAAATAATTGAGTCATTTGATATCGTTTGGCATGAATCTAACAAAACTGATGCAGGCTCTGCACCTTCATGTGTATACGATTATGCTTCTTTATTTGAAACTTTTAATCGATCTTCGGTTGTTTCTAAAGCTAATCCATCTTTGTCATCACCAATTCAAGATATTTTTACTGATGAAGTTGGACCTATGTCATCTTCAGCTACAGAAAGATCTTTAGACAGACCCTCTTCTTTAAATGTTTCAACTGTTTCATAATCTGTTTCTGAATCTACATAGCCTCATTCTAATTCAGTTGTTAAACAAGTTTCATAGGTTTCTGATCAGAGTTCTTCTACAATTCAAGATGATCAAATTGATACCATTCAAGTTCCATTTGAAGATTTATCTATTGATAATGATCTTCATCAAGAAGAAGATATTATGTATCAACCAGAAGGAGGAATTAATGTTGAAGAACCAATGGGTCATATGTCTAAATTAGACAAAGTTATTTCTGAAGATACAATTCCTCAGCTAAGAATTCATAAGGACCATCCAACTGAAGCAATCATTGCTCTGTTAACACAGGGTGTCCAAACTCGAAGTTAATCTGGTGCTATAAATACATGCTTGTATTCATGCTTTATTTCTCAAATTATGCCAAAGAACATTAAGATGCCATTAAAAGAAAACAATTGGATTGAGGCTATGCAAGACGAACTGATGCTATTCAAGAAGCTAAATGTATGGCATCTATGTGAACTTCCAAAGGGTAAGTTGCCGATTTGTACAAAATGGATATTCAAAAACAAAATGCATGAAAAAGATGTGATTGTTCACAACATGGATAGACTTGTTGTTCAAGGATTCTATCAGGCTGAAGGACTTGATTATAAAGAAGTATATGCTCCATTTGCAAGACTAGAAGCTATACGAATTTTTCTGGCTTATGCTTCATACAAGAACTTCACTATGTATCAAACGGATGTCAAAACTGCATTCTTGTATGGCGAAATGAAAGAAGAAACCTGTAACACCGTGAATTCTCAAAGAAAGTGAAGTTCTTGTGTGGAAGATAGTTCTCGCGCAACTAGAGGTTCTCGCACGAGAACAACTACGAAGAGAGAGAAACACACTATAAATAGGCCCAAGCACCCAATCTTCTCCACTTCATGTGAAAACCCCTGCTGTTGTGCTTGAGAAGAGAGAAGTTGGTGCTAAGTGGTGTTTAAGGTATGTATTCGATGATATTCGATGTGTTTATGCATTTATGAATAGTATGTAATGATATTACGCATGATTATGTAGCTTCTGATTGAAACCCTCTCGGTTCAGTGTTGTTCTTGTGTAGAAATATCAAAAGGTGAGTTCTAGACCCCTTTTTTTACATGTTTTCCTTGATTTAAGCTAATATGCATACTTTAATGAATGTTTTGATAAAGCATAACAGTATAGATTATTATAGCATGTTTTTGGGCGTCAAAATAGTTAAAGAATAGATAATTTAAGGATGAAGTTTCAAACAGCCAAATAGTTCTTGCGTGAATCAGTAAGTTCTCACGCGAATGGTTAGTTCTCGCGATAGACGGTTATATTTCATAGTTCTCGCACGACAGGGATAATTTGCATGGCAAGTTATCGAGCCTTGGAGAGTTCTCGGGCATTGAGTTCTCGTGTGAGTTATGGTGTTCTTGTGTAAGGATCAGTACAATACAAATAAGATCGATCTCATGACGAGAATGCGGAATTATAACATCACGGAATAAGATTGGAATATAAATGAAGAACACAAATGTAAATAACTTCTCAATTCTATTGCTCTCTGACTTGCAAAGTGTTAAAAATGAGTATGAAATCAGGAAAATACAAAAGCTATCTAAATTACATCGCAAAACATCTACTTATACTAAACTAAGAAGTTCTCGCACAGTTCTCGCGTGACTTCCTAGTTCTCGCTCGAGATGTAGTTTTCGAGTGGCAACTTTAGGTTCTCTCACGACTTGATCTTTATAATCTTGATTTGATTTTCCGAGCCTCTAGGTTCAATCCCTCCAATCTCATCCTAGGCTTGGAGAATCAATGTGTTTAGAAGTCCACGTCTGCAACCTTGCCCATAAGCATACATCTTGTTGTCCAGGGCCTTCGTAATCATCCAACCAAACTGTGCTGCTATGAAATGAACAGATTCATCAGCTACAATTAGATAAGCCTGCAACCTCATCAAATCTTCTCTCCCAAACTATAGCCAATCCATAGGGTCGATGATACGGTAGTCTTTGTTAGTACAATGAATCAACGCATGACCCGTCTCCTTTCCCACTTCCACCACATAAGCTTAGACAAGCTATTAACTAGCACAAGAGCGTGTATATGGATCTTCCTTGCGTATCTTGGATACCTATAGACCTTTATCTTCATTGGCTTGTTTGTATTAGGATCTATAAGTATCTCATCTTCTATCACTTTAGATTTGGCAGTTTTAAAGTCTTTGAAATTTGTTCTACTATCCCTCCAAATCATATTCTTTATCCAGTTCCTCTTTCCGTAATTATTTGGTTTAATGAACGGAACACGACCCATATCATATAAATCTGATGCTCTGAGTGTATGAGAGTTGTGTTCGTCCTGATTATACTCTATTGCTCCACCCCTTCTCTTGATAACATACATCATCTTTTCCTCGTCGTACGCCAAACTAATAATAGGTTATGAGTTTCCATACCTTGTGAAAGGTTTGGAATATCTTATCGTGTGAATATAAGCTAGCGGAGGAGGAGCAACAATTGTAAGATTTCTGACCTATCGTACAACACTTTAAACCGTTTTATCAGTTTTCTTATCAGTCGTTTCCTGAGTGCTCAACTCTCCCACAATCTCACCAAATTCAACCAAGATGTATGAAAATAAGTCCTTAAGAATATTCCTAAATATATCTATGTAGTCTATGGTCTCATCCAAATCGTCAAATGTACCAAAATCCTCATCTGTCTCCTCATCAATAATCTTTTGCTAGAAAGTATAGAATTCTCTCTCATAGGCTTCTTTAGTAGCAGGATCTAGAGGTGTATAGTCAACTGAGTCATCAGGACTTGGTCTGGAGACATTATCAGTACTCAACAAACCAGAAGGGCCAGTAGCTGAACCCATATCTCTGCCCTGATCATCATCGTCTTTCTTATCATCTTTCTTACTATCATCACCCTCTTCACCATCATCACCATTATCATCTTCATCATCATTATCATCAACCTCCTCTTCATTACTAAAGCCATAATCAACCAAGTCCAAGTCATCATCATCATTAGTTGGCTCAGGAATTGGTATATCATGTTCAGGCTCAATGAATGCCTCTCCAGTATAAACCACAGGTTGATCCTCAGTAGCCATAGTATGAATAGTGAAAGATGACTCTTGATCAACACTAGCAGTCTCTGTTGTCCTTTCGGTAACAACAGGATCAACATCATGCCCTTTAGTATCCACGTGATCTTGGGCAACTTCGGGATCAGCAGATTGTTGTCCACTTGATTCTCCAACTTCCATGGTTTGTTTTTGAGTAAACGACAATGGCACACAAGAAGTGAGATCTCTAATGTTCTACTCTGGAATCTGTACATAGTTAAATATGAAGTGTTGCTGATGTTCAAGATTCTTGATCCTTTCATCTTTCTCAAACATTTGTCTCTGTAGATCAGCAACCATCTGTTTCTTTTCCAACATCTCCTTCTCTAACGTGTTTGCTCTTTGCTCCAGAGTAACAGATGTAGGTGAACTAGTTAAAGCAATAGCACCTTGTCTTTATGTAGGAGGAGTAGTTAGAAAATCTTCCATCCCGACAGACTCATCAAATCCTTGATCTCTGGGTGGAGTGCTTAACACATCACCAGTAGTGGGCATGACAGGTTGTTATAGTAGTTGATTCTGTAACAATCACGTGGGTCTCTATCGGTGTAGCCTCACTAACTATGATTGGAGTCTTTGATATAGGCACATCTTCATTTGTCGACACAGTAGTCACTGGGGTTCGACGCTTTCTCAAAACACATCGTCCCCTACCCCTACCACGTAGACTTTCACCTGTCTTCCTAGTATTCTCTTCTTTCTTCCTCGAGTGGTCGGTGAATCTTCAAGAACAAAATTAGAATCACGTTCCTTAGAAGTATGTTTGGCAGGTATTTCTTACACTCTTGTACATTTTTAAAGGACATAAGGGGCATTCCCTATCTGATTATTATTTCCCTAAACTGAACCATGAGTAAATCTCCGCATCTATAGACATTCCTGCTGGTTGAGACCTACCAGATGCATCTTCAGGAACACTGGATGATGGACCTGCTTGCTCGGCTTGAGGAGCAACTTCTTCAACTTGTTATGCCTTTCCCTGATAACCCTCTATAAATCTCCCAAGTTTGGCAAAATGATTTCCATCCCATGCATTCCCTCTTGATACCATAAGATAAGTGAATATATCCTTCTTTATCACCATTACAACATAGGTAGAAGAATCAGATATTGCCAACTCAAGATAACCAGCATTCATAATCAGTTGTATGAACTGGGGATACATAATGAACTTCTTTCCCACAGTACGTATCACATTCTTCTACATCTATGAGAAAATAGCTTTGGATATGCTGTAAGGTAGATCATCAACTAGGGATATCAGCAGGGATCCAAAGACTATATTAAGGTTATCCATACCAGCCTTTAGGTTACTAAAACAATGAATCACCACATGAAACAAGTACTTCCATAACAGAGGTAAGTACTTCTTCTCAAGTGAAGGATATTGGTGTTTATATTCCATCCTCTTCAAACAATCCCTTGTCATGTCATCATCTATCTTGATTGGTGCATTGGGCTGATCCTTAAATAGTAGAACACTTTTAATCACCTCAGCAGTGATAATAATCCTCTTGCCCTTAACTGTAGCAGATATGCATGGTTTACCCTATTCGTCTCTCTCATTGGCTGCAATTACCCAAAATTGATCAACCACATCTGAGTAGATAATGGAATTAGTAATAATAGCATGATGAATCCTGTAAGTCATTAATCCGTCAATCAACGATCTGAATAACGCTTTATCTCCTGGAACATCTCCAAGATAAGCGACTGCATTATGGTTTTTATTAAAAACCATTAGCCTCGCCATCTGAAAAATTACATAAACTAGGATAAGTACACAATGAAATTTTCAATATTTCAGACTTAGAAAAATTTTAAAAAACTTAAACTTCTCGCGCGAAAACTCAAGTTCTCGCATGAATCTGAGTTTTGACAAAAGTAAACTTTTCGCGCGACTAGTCAAAGTTTCCACGTGACAAGTTCTGTGCGAATTCAAAAGTTCTCGCGTCTGTTCATATTTAGAGACTTTTCGTATGCGAATAGTTCAATGATTTTAGTTTTCAAATTTGGGCCTTTTCAGAGTGTTTCAACAGTTAATATATGTTCATTAGGTGTCGATTAAGTCATTATTAAGGTTTAAGATGTTTAATTTTGTTTAATTTAAAGTGTATGAGTTCTTTAACTTTCGGTCATGAATCAAACACACTCAAATCTAATCTATTAACATCAATATACCTTATCAATCACTTTAGAATCAATAGGCGACAACAATTAGCAATAATATCAAGACAAATAACGTTTGAACACTTAGAATTTTTGAAAGTGAATAACAGAAAGTTTTCATGCGAATGATGCATTTTTTGCATAACTGTACCTTTTATAGCCATCTGACTTCTCGCGCGAGAAGTCAGAGTTTTCACACACATTGACCTTTCGCTTCTGTTGTACTTTTCGTATGTGACTAATTCAACTAGTCGCATCACATTTCACACCATTTGAACTTCTCACAAGCGAGAAGTTCAATTCCATTGAACTTCAAAAAATTTCAATTTTTTTCAAATTTATTGATTCTGTTAAACCATTTGATTTGTTATGATTAAAAGTATGTTTAACTAAGTGTTTATAATTATCCAAGAACCCTTAATTTTGTGAAATTTTGTAAATCAAAAACAAATTTTAACATAAAACAAATGGATATTTTTTTATACTTATAACTTAAATGTGTTTTTTTGGTAAATTTTCAAGTATAGGATTATATTTCTTATGAAATCGATCATTAGCATCGTCCAGCTTTATTTAAATAAGACTGGTTATGTTGATTGTCAATATATTTTATCCATTTTAAACTTAGACTTCAATATTTACTTGGACACATGTTCTATGATTTTATCATGTTTAGATTCAGTTATATAAAATCTTGATTTTCACAATCAAAAATCCTGCAGAACTCTTATCTAGCTTCAAGACACTTTTGAGAATTCAAGTCACCCCAATTTGACTTATACCTTTTACCACTGATCATAATTTTCATAAAGATTTTTCCTTATTATAATATATATTTAGAGCATAACTAGCCTGAGAAACATTTCTAAACACAGAATATTAACAAGTTTTGGGACTTATTAATAGCCAATCAGACTTATGTTTTACCCTCACAAGACGTTTAGGACTTACATGCCAAGTCGGACTTACATGCGCCATCTTTTGATTTTGCCTCCTGTGTCAGAGCATATCCTCAAAAAGGAAAATATTTAACATATAGTATGTATGTCTATGATATATCTTTTATTATTATGCACTTGGCATCTTTTATTCCTATATGGCCTTTTGGCATCTTTTTGCTCTTTAGTTAATATTCATTTTCTCTTTTTGTCTTTTCTTTTCATATCTTTTTCTTATTTTGATGTTTATATATACACATTTTATATTTCTTCTAAAAGACACTAAATCAGATAGTAACTAGCTTGAATATGACTAGACATTAACTCTCAGTCTGTTTTAGCTTGGAATCAATGTTACCATAAAACCTTAATGAGTAACCCACTTCAGTCATTATGAGTTTAGTTTAAGTGTACCACAAATCATAGTGCTTTTCAGTCTTGGAGGTCAAGACTATCAACATATCAAACATAGTCCAAGTTAGGTTCTTTTATGCCTTAAGATGTAATGAATCAAAATTAAGAAATGTACTATCATTTCCTATATAATCTTAAAAATTTTAATTTTCTTAATATGTAAAACAAAATATTTTTTCAAATTTTATTTTACTCCTCTTAAGAATAAAAATCTTTTTCGAGACATATTCAAACTTTTTCCCCCTAAAATTGTGGTTATCTGTAAAGAAATTTACAATTTTAACCAAAATGAATGAAAATATTTTTGAAAGGGTTTATGGAAAATGATTAACCAAAGTTAATCATGCCAAGAGATTAGACTAAAAAGTCAAATCTAGAATGATCAAATGCCTTAGTAAATAGATCATCAATGTTGTCATCTATTGAAATAGATTCCAAATGGATAAGTTTTCGATCAAAACAGTCACGGATAAAGTGCATGCGAATATCGATGTGTTTTGTCTTTGAGTGTTGGATCGGATTCTTCACTATGTTTAATACTGCAATGTTGTCACACAAGATTTTGGTGGCATAAAGATTCAGGCCATAATCAAAAAGTTGTTGCTGAATCCAAAAAATCTGAGAACAACAATTTGATGCAGCCAGATATTCAGCCTATGCTGTAGATGTGGATACCGGCTGCTGCTTCTTGCATTACCACGAAATCAACCTATTTCCAAGGAATTGATAGCCACCGGTTGTAGATTTCCTGTCCAAGTTACATCTTGCATAATTACTGTAAGTATAAGTATATAAATTGAAATTAGAATTTTTAGGATACCAAAGGCCAAGTGTTGGTTGACCTTTAAGGTATTTGAATATTCGCTTGACAGCTTTCATGTGCGATTCCTTCGGATTACTTTGATAACATGCACAATGATAGATAAGGAACATGGTGTCTGGCCCGCGGGCAGTTAGATACATCAGAGATCCAATCATTGATCGATACAAATGCTGATCAACATCTTCACCCATGAGATCTAGAGTTAAAGTTGGACGAGAAGCCATTGGAGCGGGAAAAATCTTGGAGTCTTGAAATTTATACTTGTCCAGGACACTGTGAACATGTTTTTCTTGATGTATCAGTATCCCCTTAACATTTTGTTTAACTTGGATACCCAAGAAAAATGACATTTCTCCAAGAGAACTCATCTTAAATTTCTTTTTCATCACAGCTTCAAATTCCTTGTAGAAATCATCATTGGTAGATCCAAAGATAATGCCGTCGACATATACTTGAACAAGAATCAGATCATCACTAGTCTTTCGTAAGAATAAGGTTTGATCAATAGCACCCCGTGTATAACTATTTGCAAGCAAGTGTTCGGTGAGGGTGGCATACCAAGCTCAAAGTGCTTGATGTAAGCCATAGAGTGCTTTGTCTAACTTATAAACATAATCTAGATGATTTGGATCTTCAAAACAAGGTGGTTGACACACATAGGTTTCTTCTTTCATCTCCCCATACAAGAATGTAGTTTTGACATCCATTTGATACACCTTGAAGTTCTTTTATGAAGCATAAGCTCGAAAGATACGTATAGCTTCTAGTCTTGCAACAGGAGCATATACTTCTTCATAATCAAGACCTTCAACTTGATAGAATCCTTGAACAACAAGTCTGGCCTTGTTACGTACAATCACATCTTTTTCATCCGTTTTGTTTTTGAATATCCATTTTGTACCAATCGGCAACTTACCCTTTGGTAATTTACACAGATGTCACACATTAAGCTTCTTGAACTGCATTAGTTCGGCTTACATAGCCTCAACCCAACTATTTTCTTTTAATGCCATCTCACTGTTCTTTGGCTCAATTTGAGAAATAAAGCTTAAATACAAGCAAGTATTTATAGCAACAGATTGACTTCGAGTTTGGACACCCTGTGATAATGGACCAATGATTGCTTCAGTTGGATGGTCCTTATGAATTCTTAGCTGAGGAATTATATCTTCAGAAACAACTTCATCTAAATTAAACATATGACCAACTGGTTCTTTAGCATTGTTCCCTCCTTCAGGTTGATACACAATATGTTCCACTTGAAAAGTATCATTATCAACAGATAAATCTTCAAATGGGACTTGAATTGTATCAATTGGATCAATTTGAGTAGAAGAAGAACTTTGATCAGACACCTATGGAGCTTGTTCAACAACTGGATCAGAATGAGACAAAATAGATTCAGAAGTAGAGTGTGGAACATTTGTGACATTCTAAGAAGAAGGTATGTCTGAAGATCTTCCTGTAGCTGAAGATTACATAGGGCCAACTTCATCAGTAAGAATATCTTGAATTGATGATGTCAAAGGTGGATTAGTTGTAGAAATAATAGATGATTGATTAAATGTTTCAAATAATTAAGCATAATTATATACCGATGATGGTGCTAAACCTGCATCTCTTTTGTTATACTCATGCCAATCAATATCAAATGACTCAATTATTTGTTTAGTTCTTTTATTATAAACCCTGTATGCAACTTTATTGGCTGACTATCCAACAAAAATAACATTCATCAGCTTTTTCATCAAATTTTGATTTAGAATCAGATGTGTTTAACAAACTACAACAACATCCAAATATTTTGAAATATTTGACTTTGGGTTTAAGTTTGAAAAAGATTTCATAAGGAGTCATATTTTGTTGTTTGTTGGTTAACATATGATTCTGAACATAACATGCAGTGTTAACAGCTTCAGCCCAAAAGAATGACGGTAATTTGGCTACTGATAATATTGTTCTGGCAGCTTCAATTAAAGTTCTGTTTCGTCTTTCACCAACTCCATTTTGTTGTGGAGTTCCTGCAGAACTAAATTGTCTTGCTATCCTCTTTGAATCACAAATTCATTCAGTGTATGATTAAAGAATTCTATTCCATTATCACTCCGAATGCACTTGATGGTTTTGTCAGTCTGACTTTCCCTTAGAGTGATGAATTTTATCAGCAAGTGAGGTGTTTCATCTTTGGTTTCTAAAAAGAAAACCCATGTAAATCTGGAAAAATCATCAGTAATAACCAAACAATATGCATGACGTCCCAAACTCAAAACACTAATAGGACCAAACAAATCCATATGCATTGAGTCAATTTTGGTATGAGCAACTGGTTTATGAGGAAGTTTATGTTGTTTTCCTTTTGAACATGATAGGCAATGTTTAGTAAGTTGAAATTCTTTCAATGTTAGGCCTACAACATGATTTCCTCTAACCAACCTAGTCATACTTTTAATGTTTACATGACCAAGACGACGATGCCATAACATTGAATCACTTTTCGAGGCTTTAGACAACAAACACGACGTAGTTACAAGTGAATGTGAACCATTCATGTCAAGTAAATATGTGCCTTTGTCTATCGATGTTCTCAAGAAAATCCATTCATCAGGAATTACAAAGCTAGGTTTTAGAATAAGACATTCTTTATCAGTGAAATGTGTGGAATATCTTTTGTCACAAATTTGAGAGACACTTAGCAAATTATGTTTAAATTCCTTTACAAAATTGACATCCTCAAAGCTTAACACACCATTAGACACTATACCTTTCTTTGTAATCTTACCACCTTTATCTCCTACAAATATAACATATCCTTCGTTGTACGCTTGTATGTTGTTTAACAGAGATATATTACTAGTCATGTGCCTTGAACAACCACTATCAACATACCAAACACTGTTTTTAACTTGCCTTGGTTGTTCCTGCACATATGAATGAATTTATTCATATTTAGTAACACAAGCCATGGTTGTCTTGAGCACTTTATTTTCATCCGAATATGATACATACTTGAATATCATTTCTTTTATCATTGAAACCATCCTTTTTAATAATATCAGGCTTAGATTTTGTTTCCTTTATTTTCTACTTTGACTTGGCTTGATCAAATGCGTAACCATTTTATTTAAAGTGGTCTGAATTAAAGTAGAATTGTTATCATCAACATGTAAAGATTTCTCATTTGACTTTTTTTATTCAAATATGGTTTAATTTGATCATTGCATTTATCAACAAAAGAATTTGACTGATTTGAATTCCTTTTGTATTTGGCATTTAAAAAGAATTGTTTTCTATAATTTGGAGTTCATGATGACAATTTCTAGCCTTATGATTTGGCTTGCCACATACATAACAACACATTTTATGATATGTATTTAATACTTGTGTATTTTGAATGAACTTTTTATGATAACTTCCACGGTTATCATAGAATCTGACCATAGTATTTCTTTGACCTTGCGATTCTTTAACAGATCCTCTTTCCTCTATTTCATTACGAATTGTTCTAGATGATTCCGGAAGAATTGAGGCATCTTTTCTCGCTTTTTGATTTATATCTGAAGCCGATGAGGCATGAACTTCAGCTTTACCCTTTTTGAATCGTAGGTACTGGAATGGGACTAGTATCTTTGATATCTGATCTACAAACATCTTGTTTCATAGAATTAGTAGTAATAGGAGACTTATTCTTAAAGAAACTAGCATTTGTTTCTTTAAATGATCATCCTTATCAAGTCAGATACTGATGTTATGACACGTTTTCTTTCATTGTCCTTAAAATCTATTTTTGATTTCAGTTTCTTTTGTTTATTAGACATGTTTGAACAATCATTTGTAGAAATAAGAAAATTTGAAGTTTCATTAATATTCAATGATGAATTACATAAATATTTTTCATTACAACTTTTATTTTCTTTAAAATCTATTTCATCATCATTTTCCCATTCTTCAACCAACCTATTGGCTTCATACTTTCTGCAAAAGAATTATCATGATTAATTTTAATTTCATTTTTTATGACAGGGTCAACAGTCAAAGAAACATAGACTTAAGGTATTAAGTCTGAATTTGGTTGAAAACCTAATCCATAGGTCTCTTCATCTGGTGTGGTAATTAATAAAGGCAAACATGAATAATCATAAGTAATAGGTGGTGCAATGTTAGAATAACCAACGCTACCTTTTCCACCATTAATTTTCTAAGTCATTTGTGACTTGATTATACCTTCAACCATGTTTGAAGACAGCTCAAAATTTTCAACAGTTAATTTTGTAGATAAGAGTTCACTGTTAAGTTTGTTTATTTCTAAAGATAATTCATTGTTACGTGTTATCAAATCTTTTATATTACAATCTTTATCATGAAGATTCAAATTTGACTAATAAATCAATTTGTTTAACCCTTCTATCTTTTCTTTAAAAAATTTCTCATCAGTTTTATATTTACGAGCTTGATATTGAAGTTTTTCAATTTCTAAAATCAAGCCTTTGTTGTGAACTCTGTATCTTTGTACATTTTCTATGCATGTATTTGAGAAAAGATTAGAATATACCTCATTGATCTCTTCTTCCTTTTTCTTCTCTTCAGGTATGACATTTACCATGAAGGCTTTCAGTATCTTTTCTTCTACTACTTCTGGTGCTGGAGTAATCTCAACAGCATTATCAATTTTTCCACAAGTAGATGTCGGAGTTTCCTCAACGACAATCACAGTCTTTTCAACCTTAGCCGAAGTGAACTCAACAGCCTTTTCTTTCACTTCATCAGTATTCTCCTTCAAATTAGCTGGAGTAATCTCAACATCTTTTTCATTAAGCACCACATCAACTTGCGCCTCTTCAACTTTCATTTCTTCAACTTTTACGTCTTCATCAAACACTCCATTCATTAGATCATCATATACAAACTCAGCTATTACATTTTCACCAACATGTTCTTTAGCAGTTCGAATTTCTGCTATCAAAGTAGTAGAAAGCTTGATATCTAGTATCTCCATCTCATCTGACCAATCGTACTCTTTGTTAGTCTGAGAAAATAGGGCTTTGTTGTTTGATGAACTAGCTTTATCTCCTTTTGATTCCACCTCCACTGTTACTATTTTCTTTCCAATATCTGCTTGATTAAACCTTCCTTTAGTATATTCTCTAGCAATGTGACCGGGTTTGTCACAATTATAGCATCTTAAACTTGATTTGTCGAACCCAATCTTGCTTGAGTTGTTCAGACCAAACATCTTTCTACCAATTCTTCCTGCAAAATTTTTAGCATGGTATACCACCATAGCCATCTGATACTTGATATCATCTCTTCAACATCATCAAGATTCACTTGTTGCAAGTCATCAACTAAGATGTTTGGTGGACTGAGTCTTTCAACAATGAATGTTGCATAATTGTTCATGAAAATGGTGAATAGAGCTAGATGCTCTTCAGCTATTTGAATGGTTTGCTTGGTAGGGTGGGAGTTTACAATAAATTATTATTGTGAAGGTTGAGTGGTTTGACTTTTAGGGTAGATCTGGGGTTGTGATTGAGATTGAGCTGGATTGTAAAGGTTCTAATGAGAGGCTTGGAACTGGGGCAAGGATGGATCTTTGATATTTGGATGAACAGGAGTGGCTAATTGTTGTTGTTGGCCCAAATAGGAGTAGCTGACAAGATAGTTTGGATTAGAAACCACTTTAGCATATAAAGCTGATGCTTTAGCTCCTATTGTGTTGATGTAGTTAGCAGCTCTCTACTTGTCATCCATTTCATAAGATTTGATGGTCGAGATTAGATCACTGAGGGATAGGGTGAACAAGTCCTTAGTTCTCTTGATAGTAGTGCAATTGTTGTTCCAGCTATAAGGTAGTGAGTTTAATAGCTTCTTATTTATAGAGATGTTCTCTAATGTAATTCCTGCACTTTTTATCTTTGTTATCAGCTTCACGAACCTAGACATTTGAGCCTCCAAGGTTTCACCCATTATGTGATTAAACATATTAAACTCTTGGTTCAACATGTTCTTCCTACTTTCCCTCATATCCTTGTTGCCCAGAACCTACTTCTCCATAGCATCCCATAAATCTTTTTCCTTCCTAAAATCCTTGAACTTCTGAGCGATTTTTTTAGTAAGTGCCATAGTGATGGCAGCATATGCATTGTTATCAAGCTCCATTTTCTTCATGTCCTACTCATCCCAGAGGTGTTCAGGTTTAGGCACTAAGTCACCTTTCTTATTTGTATATACCGGGATATACAGGCCTTGTTTGATTGACCGCATCATCCTGGGTTCAGTGTATATAACATGATTCTTAAAGCGATAGACCCAATCGGAATAGTCTTCTTCACTGAGAAGTTTAGGAGGATTTGTGCTCGTGCCAATCTTATTATCGAGATTAAGAGTAGCAGTGATGTCCTTTAAATTTGCCATTGAGAAACTTTGAATTCAAAGTTTACAAAAAAATTCTTCAAACTTGAAGTTCTCGAACGAAAAATAAGGTTCTCGCATGAATAGTCTTGAACAAAACTAATTTGCACAAACTTTTCAAGCGGATGCTTTTGTAACTGACTTTTGCGAAATGATCAACTTTTCGCGCGAAAGGAATCTTTTGTAAAAGATTTTCCAACAAACTTTCTCGAAAATTACACTTTTCGCACGTAGATTCTTTTCGCGTGCTAAGCTCAAGTTTTCGCCTGATCAAAATTTCTCAACTTTGACGATTCCAGTTTCAAACAATCATCAATTTGTTCAAAATTAAATGATTAATCTTTCAATTAGTGATTTAGGTTCAGTTATGATCCTAATTGTCTCTAATTGATTAAATTAAGTTCAATAATCCCATAAACATGTCAAATCTTCAACAAAACGCATAACAGCTCTTAAGGTCTTCAAATGTGATCAAAAATCGAATAAATCCAGTTAATCTTCAAAGAACTTTATATCGGAGCTCAAGATCACTTCAAAAACACTCTTAAATCTTCAAAAACAATTGATCTAGAGCATACCAAGCTCTGATACCAATTTTAAGGATCAACACAATACAAATAAGATCGATCTCGTGACGAGAATACGGAATGTTAATATCAACAGATAAGATGGGAATGTAAATAACTTCTCAATTTTATTGCTCTCTAACTTGTAAAGTGTTACAAATGAGTATGAAATCAGAAAAATACAAAATCTCTCTGAATTACATCGCAAATCATCTATTTATACTAAACTAAGAAGTTCTCACACAGTTCTTGCGTGACTTCCTAGTTCTCGCGCGAGATGTAGTTTTCGCGTGGCAACTTCAGGTTCTTGTGTGACTTGATCTTTATAATCTTGATTTGTTTTTCCGAGCCTCTAGGTTCAATCCCTACATCTTGTGTTGATGTTCTCACGTGAAACCATAGATAGATACGTGTGTAAATACTCCCGTATTGCATGCGATAAAGATAGTTTAATAGAGAACTTATAGCTAAAGAAGTAAAGTATATTTATTGTTACAGTTAAAGATTAAAGGAATATAGTAATGTCTCATGTGAAAGGTTAAAGAACTTGAATAATAATTCAAGAATAATTACCCGTTAAAGTACGCTAAAGAAGTCTCGCAAGCACTGCTAAAGGAGAACTGCATTCGTTGCATTCTCACATAGGAGCTATACTTTGGGTACACTCACCTGCTAAAGGAGAATTGCATTCGTTGCATTCTCACATAGGAGCTATACTTTGGGTATGCTCACCTACTAAAGGAAAATTGCATTTGTTGCATTCTGACATAGGAGCTATACTTTGGGTATGCTCACCTGCTAAAGGAGAATTGCATTCATAGCATTCTCACATAGGAGCTATACTTTGGGTATGCTCACCTGATAAAAGAGATATGCCTTGTGCATTCTCACATGATAAGAGAGCTAAGCATTTATGCTAAGCTTAAATATAAAGTAAGAGAATAAAGCTAAAGTACAAATAAAGCAAAGATAAAGTAACTCATAAAGAAATGATAAAGTAAAATCTAAAGTGTAGTCATCGAACGAGTATTATATTAGTTAAAGAAGCCTTACCGTAGCATAAGCATAGTGTTAAAGTATATGTGCGGTTAAAGTATGGAAAGGTGTATGTTTATGAAAAAGTTCCGTTAAAGTAATTAGATAAAGTAAACCTAGAGCTCACTCAGTGTCACTGGCTTTTGTATGCATATTAGATTGACATGTATGCTATAGAAATAAGAGGTTAGCTTGGCATGGATTGGGAAGCTACCTAGCATATGGTCAAGACTGGAATCCTGGCTTAGAAATTTTTATAGATAACTAGTGGTCTTATCGATGTAAATATTTTAAATGATGGAAATGTTCTATGTTCCACTGCTTATATTAATGAAATTTCATGTTTGAGAACTTGTGTTTCCGATGTCCAAACCCAACTGTGAGGTTATCTAGAACAGGGCCTTATAAGTTGGTATGAGAGCCATAGTTTGAGAGATTTAGACACTTCGATATCTGAACTCGAACTGAAATTTGGATTGATTATGGGATTCCAGTGCCAGTAGCTCCATGCCAGGAAGGTTAAGTTAAAGATTATGACTGATAAAGGTTCATAGAGATTATAGGTGCTCTTGGTAAGATTGAGAGCTGATGTGACCCACGATAGGATATGTTTAGGACATGTAAAGTACAGTAAGTAGTTAATTACAACTGGCTACAGTCATTAGAAACTTACATTACTTGACATGATCTAAACTATTACCTGGAGTGATAATGTTGGTTTTCATATCTTATAGAAAGCCATTATTGGAAAGAAAGCTACTTAAGGATGTGCTCGTGGTGGTGTCAGGGGTAGACCGCCAGTCACAAGGAATCAAAAGCAGACGACTGAAGAGGTTCATGTGGACTCTGTTCACACTGCTAGCAAGGAAAACTCTTATGATTCTTAAGAGAGGATTACCTTAGAGCCTGTTGTTAGAGAGGCTATCGCCGAAGAGGTCCACAAGATTCTTCATGACGTCATGCCTTCGATCATGACTGAGCCACTAAGGGAGGTAACCAAGGAAAGGACGTTGGAGGCAAAGAACAAAGCTAGCAAGAAAGACTGTGAGGGTACCGGGGAAGGCTCGGGGAAGGATGGGAAAGATGAGGAGGATGTAATTAAGGGGGAATTAGCTAAAGGATGTTTATATCTCATCTTCAAGGGGTGCAATCCTCCATCCCTGGATGGTAAGGCTGGTGCTATTGCCACTCTTTAGTGGGTGTCTGAGATGTCCAGGTTGGTGCCTTACTTGGTGAGTACTGAAGAGAGAAGGATGAAATGTTATGTGTAGGGTTTGCCTTCGAAGGTCAGGACGTATGTGAAGGCAAGCGGGCTGAAGACCTTTGAGTCTTTAGTGGAGTTGAGTGGGACAGTTTATGATGATGTGGTGGCTGATGAGCCCGTTGAGGAGGCGAGGAAGAGGAGTTGGTTGGGGAATGTGAAATGAGAAAGGAATGAGAGGTCTGCTGCTTAGACCAAAAAGAAGAAGTTGGAATCATCCAGTGAGTGCCGAAATGTGGGAGAAAGCATGCTGGTGAATAAGGCTCGGTTCAAGCCTTTGTTTAGATGAGGGAAGACGGGGCATTTCACCAAGGATTTCCCTAATCTGATGAACTGCTATAACTATGGCAAGTTGGGGCGTAGCCTAGAGTGCAAAGAGGCAAAAGTGGTTGACTAGACTAAAGGAAAGGAGACATAAAAAGAAAAGAAAGCTGGTGACAAGCCAAGGGCCAAGGCTAGGGCCTTCATGATGACAAGGGAGGAAGCCAGAGTGGAAACTCATGTTGTATTAGGTATGTTTCTGGTTAACAACATACTTGCTTCTGTTCTTTTTTATTCTAGTGCAAGTATGAGTTTTATAGCTGCTACTTTCTGGATATGATGAATGATAAGGCTAAAAAGATAGATCATGTGTTTGAAGTAGAAACTACGATTGGAAAGTCTACTAAGATAACTAAGGCCTTAGAGGATTGTATCATAGAACTGGGAGGTCATAGTTTCCCCGCTAGGTTGTTTGTTATGACCCTAGGAGGATTCAACGTTGTGTTGGGTATGGATTTTAGCCGCCTACGAGGCTAATATAGTTTGCCAGAGGAAGATGATTCAAATGAAAACACCTGATGGTAGCATACTCATGATTTACGGTGATAAAGTCTACGAAGTTCCAAAGATGATATATATGATAAAGGCATAAAATTTTAGGAAGTGAGGGTAAGGAGCATTCTTGGCATACATTAATGATGTTAAAGCTGAAACAGTAAAGTTGACAGATGTGCTCGTGGGGTGTGTCTTCCTGGATGTGTTCCCTGAGGACTTGACGGAGGTACCACCCGATCGGGAGATAGAGTTTTAAATCGACCTTGTGCCAAGAGCTCAGCCTGTTGCTAAAGGTCGTTCATCTGGCTCCGTCAAAACTGAATCAATTGCTATCCCAACTACAGGACCTTCTTGATAAAGGTTTTATCAGACCGAGCATTTCACCTTGGGATGCTCCAGTGCTATTCGTAAAGAAGAAAAATGGTAGCATGTGAATGTGTATAGACTACAGGGAGCTGCATAAGCTCACAATAAAGAATAGATACCTATTACCTAGGATCAACGATCTGTTTGACCAGTTGCAAGGTGCAAGTTGGTTCTCGAGGATTGATCTTCAGTCGAGTTATCATGGCTAAAGGTTAAGGAACAAGATATCCCAAAGACTACGTTTCGGATGCGACATGGGCATTATGAATTTCTCGTGATGTTGTTTGGTCTAACCAATGCTCCTGTAGCATTCATGGACTTGATGAATAGGGTTTGTCGACCGATGCTCAACAAATCAGTGATAGTGTTCATAGACGATATCCTAATCTATTCAAAGAATGAGGGAGACCATGGTTGTCACATCCATGAGGTGTTGGAAACTCTAAGAAGAGAGAAGTTGTATGCAAAATTCTCTAAAAGCGCATTTTGGTTATGCAAGGTACACTTCCTGGGTCATGTGATCAACCCAGAAGGGATCATGGTTGATCCTGCTAAAGTGGAAGCTGTGATGCAGTGGAGTTCACCAAAAACGCCGTCTGAAATCCAAAGCTTCCTCGGGTTGCCGGGTTATTACAGGAGGTTCATTCAGGATTTTTCCAAGATTGCCTCGGTGCTGACAAAGTTGACAAGGAAAGATGTGAAGTTTGAATTGGGGCGACAGTCAAGAGAATGTGTTCATAGAGTTAAAGAGAAAATTGACACAAGCTCTGGTGTTAACGCTACCAGAAGAGAAAGAGGACTTGGTTGTCTATTCCGATTCTTCTTATCAAGGGTTAGGGTTCGAACTAATGCAACAAGGCAAAGTCATAGCATACGCGTCCCGACAGTTAAAGATTCATAAAGTGAACTACCCTACCCATAATCTGGAGCCGGCTGCTGTGGTATTCGTATTAAAAATATGGAGACACTACTTATATGGTGTCAAATGTATGATTTTTACTGACCATAAAAACTTAAAGTATTTCTTCAAACAAAAAGATCTCAATATGAGATAGAAACGATGTTTGGAGCTCATAAAAGACTACGACTATGAGATTCATTATCACCGGGGTAAAGCTAACATGGTAGTTGATGCCCTAAGCCATAAGAAAAACCGTGAACCAATTCGGGTAAGATCTTACTAGTTCATTGTGACTCCAGATGTGATAAAGCAAATCAGTGAAGCTCAGAAAGAAGCACTGGAACCCGAATACATTGATGAAGAGAGGATGAAAGGGCAGGTCGCGAATTTAGAAGAAAACACCAATGGTGTCACAACCAGATTCAGACGTAAGTGGATCCCTTGTTGTTGGGGTCTACGGGAGAGTATACTAGGCGAAGCCCATAAGACTCGCTACTCGATTCATCCGGGAACCAACAAAATGTACCAAGACCTAAAGAAGAATTATTGATGGCCGGGAATGATGGCCAACGTAGCGAGGTATGTAGGAAGGTGCTTGACCTGTCTCCAGGTTAAGGCTGTGCATCAGAAGCCATATAGGGAAATCCAACCCATGGAGATTCACAAATAGAAATAGGAGCATATTACTATGGATTTCATAATAAAACTACCTCATACAACTAAAGGTTATGATGCCATATGGATCATAGTAGACAGACTGAAGGAAAGTGCTCACTTTCTACCTATCCGAGAGACGTATAACTCGGAGCGGCTAGCTAAGTTGTTCATCAATGAAATAGTTACCAGTTCTGGTGTGCCGGTGTCGATTTTCTCTGACAGAGATACACTGTTTATATCTAAATTTTGGAAGAAGTTCAACGATGCTATAGGAACCAGACAGCACATCAGTACAGCATACCACCCATAGACGGACGGCGAATCCAAAAGGACTATACAGACATTAGAGGACATGCTTTGGGCATGTATCATAGACTTTAGTGGGAGCTAGGATAGCCACCTACCGTTGGAAGAGTTCATATATAATAACAACTACCATGCCAGTATTGGAATGCCCCTGTATGAGATGCTTTACGGTCTGAAGTGTAGGACCCCTGTATGTTGGGGGAAATTAGACATAAGTAGTTGGGGAGTATTAAGGTCATAGAGACTATCAATGAGAAGCTAGGAAAAATTAAAGCCTACATGGAAGCCGCTAAAGTCAGAAAGAAGTCCTATGCCGACAAACATCAAAGACCGATTAAGTTTAACGTCGGTGATAAAGTAATGATAAAGGTTTCACCTTGGAGAGGAATCATTCGATTTAGAAAGAGAGGAAAGTTAAGCACTCGATTTATTGGGCGTCTCAAAATAGTAGCTCATGTGGGGGAAGTGTCATATAGGCTGGAACTACCAGATGAGTTAAGTGGAATTCATTCTACCTTCCACGTATCACATCTGCGTAAGTATCTAGCAGACGAAGAAGCTCATGTGCCACTGGAAGATGTAGAGATTGATGACAGATTGAATTACGTGGAGCAGCCCGTAGTGATCATAGAAAGGAAGGAGAAACAATTAAGGAATAAAGTAGTTCCACTTGTCCGAGTGCAGCGAAAGCATAGAAAGGGATCGGAATCCACTTGGTAATTTGAAGGTGAAATAAGACAATATCACCCTCAATTGTTCGATGAATAGTGGGTTTCAGGGATGAAACCCAAATAAGGGGGATAGACTTGTAACACCCCGAATCCTAAAAGAAAGTGAAGTTCTCGCGTGGAAGATAGTTCTCTTGCGACTGGAGGTTCTCGCGTGAGAACAGCTGCGAAAAGAGAGAAACACACTATAAATAGGCCTAAGCACCCATTCTTTTCCACTTTATGTGAAAACCACTGCTGTTGTGCTTGAGAAGAGAGAAGTTGGTGCTAAGTGGTGTTTAAGGTATGTATTCGATGATATTCGATGTGTTTATGCATTTATGAATAGTATGTAATGATATTGCGCATGATTATGTAGCTTCTGATCGAAACCCACTAGGTTCAGTGTTGTTCTTGTGCAGATTTGTCAAAGGTGAGTTCAAGATCCCTTTTTTTACATGTTTTCCTTGATTTGGGGCTAATATGCATACCTTAATGAATGTTTTGATAAAGCATAATAGTATACATTATTATAGCACATTTTTGGGCATTAAAATAGTTAAAGAATCGATAACTTAGGGATGAAGTTTCGAATAGCAGAATAGTTCTCGCTCGAATGAGTAAGTTCTCACACGATGTTCTCATTGTTAGTTCTTGCGATAAAGATATAGACTAAAGAAATAAAGTTATATTTCATAGTTGCGAAACTCGAATAATAATTCGCGATAAAGCACAGGGAAAACTAATTCGTTGCATTCTCACATAGGAGCTATACTTTGGGTATGCTCACCTGCTAAAGGAGAATTGCATTCGTTGAATTCTCACATAGGAGCTATACTTTGGGTATGCTCACCTGTTAAAGGAGAATTGCATTCGTTGTATTCTCACATAGGAGCTATACCTTAGGTATGCTCACCTACTAAAGGAGAATTTTATTCATTGCATTCTCATATAGAAGCTATACTTTGGGTACGCTCACCTGATAAAGGAGATATGCCTTGTGCATTCTCATATGATAAGGGAGCTAAGCATTTGTGCTAAGCTCAAAGATAAAGTAAAAGAATAAAGCTAAAGTACAGATAAAGCAAAGATAAAGTAACTAATAAAGAAATGATAAAGTAAAAGCTAAAGTATAGTCAACGAACGAGTATTATAGTAGTTAAAGAAGCCTTACCCTAGTGTAAGCATAAATTTAAAGTATATCTATGGTTAAAGTATGGAAAGGTGTATGTTTATGATCAAGTTTCACTAAAGTAATTCGATAAAGTAAACCTAGACTTACTCAGCGTCGCTGACTTTTATATGCATATTAGATTGGCAGGTATGCTACAGAAATAAGAGGTGAGCTTGGCATGGATTGGGAAGCTACCTGGCATATGGTAAAGACTAGCATCCTGGCTTAGAATTTTTGATAGATAGCTAGTGGTCTTTTCAATGTAAATACTTTAAATGATGGCATTGTTTTATGTTCCGCCGCTTATATTAATAAAATTTGATGTTCGAGAACTTGTGTTTCTGATGTCCAAACCAACTTTTAGGTTACCTGGAATAGGGCCTTACAAAACCTATATTTGTCAACCACCTTATTTTGAAGATCCAGATCATCCAAAGTATGTTTATAAGTTAGAAAAAGCACTCTATGGCTTACATCAAGAACCTCGAGCTTGGTATGCCACCGTCACTGAACATTTACTTACAAATGGTTATAAACGAGGTGCTATTGATCAAACTTTATTCTTACGGAATACTGGTGATGATTTGATTCTTGTTCAAGTATATGTCGATGACATTACCTTTGGATCTACCAATGATGATTTGTGCATGGAATTTGAAGTTGTGATGAAAAAGAAATTTGAGATGACTTCTCTTGGTGACATGTCTTTTTTCTTGGGTATCCAAGTCAAAAAAGATAATAAGAGTATACCGATACATCAAGAAAAATATGCTCATAGTATCCTCGACAAATACAAATTTCAAGACTCCAAGATTGCTTCACTTCGATGGCTTCTCGTCCAACTTTAACTCCTGATCTCACAAGTGAACACGTTTATCAGCATTTATATCAATCAGTGATTGGATGTCTAATCTATCACTTGCCAGCAGGACCAACATCAATGTTTCCTGTCTGTCAGTGTGCATGTTATCAAAGAAATCTGAAGGAATCTCACATAACGGCTGTCAAACGGATTTTCAAATACCTCAAGGGTCAACCAACACTCGGCCTTTGGTATCCTAAAAATTCCTACTTCAATTTAAATGCTTATACCGACAGTGATTATGCAGGATGTAACTTGGACAGGAAATCCACAACTGGTGGCTGTTAATTTCTAGGAAACAGGTTAATTTCTTGGCAATGCAAGAAGCAGCAGACGATATCCACATCCACTGTAGAGGCTGACTATATGGCTGCATCAAGTTGTTGCTCTCAGATTGTTTGGATTCAGCAATAACTTCTTGATTATGGTCCTAATATCTATAACACCAAGATTTGGTGTGACAACACTGCAGTGTTAAACATAGTGAAAAATCCGATTCAACATTCAAAAACAAAACACATCAATATCCGTATGCACTTTATCCGTAACTGTTTTGATCGAAAATTTATCCATTTGGAATCAGTCTCATGAGATGATAACATTGCTGATTTGTTACTAAAGCGTTTCATCATTCTAGATTTGACTTTTTAGTCCAACCTCTGGGAATGATTAACTTTGGTTAATAATTATCCATAAACCTTTTAAAAATATTTTCCTTTATTTTTGTTAAAATTGTTATTTTCTATGCAGGTAATCACAATTTTAGAGGGAGAAAATTTGAAAATGTCTTAAAAAAGATTTTTGTTCTTAGGGGGAGTAAAAGAAATTTACAAAATTATTTTGTTTTATATATTGAGAAAATTAAAATTTTCAAGGATTTATAGGAAATGATAAAACATTTCTTAATTTTGATATATTACCTTCTAAAGCTTAAAAGAAACTGACTTGGATTATGTTTAATATGTTGAAAGTCTTGACTATCAATACTAGAAAGCACTATGATTTGTGATACACTAGAAGTAGATTATTTAAGACTGAAGTGGATTACTGATCAAGGTTTTGTGATAACACTGATTCCATGCTAAAACAGACCGAGAGCATAGTCATAGTCTAGTCAAGCTAGTTATTGTTTTCAGAAGAATATGTATATATATATATATATATATATAAATATCAAAAGATGAAAAAGATATAAAAAGCAAAAACAAAAGGGAAAATAAACATAAACAAAAAGAGCAAAAAGATGCCAAAAGGTCATATAGGAATAAAAGATGCCAATAAGCACAATAATAAAAGATATGTCATAGACATACATACTATATGATAAATATTTTACTTATTGAGAATATGTTCTGACACAAGAGGTAAAATTAAAGGATGGAGCATGTAAGTCCGACTTGGCATGTAAGTCCTAAATGTCTTGTGAGGGCAAAACATAAGTCTGACTGACAGTTAATAAGTCCAAATACTTGTTAATATTCTGTGTTTAGAAACATTTCTCAAGATAGTTATGCTCTAAATAGATATTATAATAGAGAAAAATAATTCTAAAAAAGCTGATCAGAGATAAAAGCTTTAAGTCAAGTTGGGGTGACTTGAAATCTCAAAAGTATGTTGAAGCTGGATAAGGTTCCACAGGATTTTTTGATTGTGAGTTTCAAGATATTTGACCATGCCTAATTTGAAAAACTGAAATCACAGAACTTGTCGCATGCGAAAAGTATCAGAAAATGACAGACACAAAACATTTTAATTCGCATAGAACTTGTCGCGTGGAACTTTTACCAGTCGCACGAAAGTTGACTTTGGTCAAATTCAATCTCATGCGAATACTTGAGTTTTCACATGAGAGTTTAAATTTTTCAAAATTTTGAAGTCTAAACATTTATTATGTACTTATACAAGTTTGTTTAATTTTTAGATGGCAAGACCTATGGTTTTTAACAAGAACCATAATGCTATTGCATTTCTTAGAGATATACCTGAGGACAAGGGTTTATTCAGATCCAGGATTGATGGCATCAAGACATCACATATTCATCATGCTATTACAGCTAATCCCATTATTTATACGGATGTTATTGATCAATTTTGGCTAACTACTATCAACGAGCGGGATGATCAGGGTGAACCATGTATATCAACCACTATTAAGGGCAAGAGAATTGTTGTCACTGCTGAGGTAATCAACAGTGTTTTACTGTTGGAAGATCAACCTAATGCGCCAGTCAAGATTGATGATGATGTGGCTAGGGATTGTTTAAAGAGAATGGGATATGCTCACCGATATCCTTCAGAGAAGAAATAATTACCTCTATTTTGGAAGTACTTATTTCACGTGGTGATTCATTATCTTAGCAACTTAAAGGCTGGAATGGATAGCCTTAGTGCAGTGTTCGAATCTCTGCTAATATCTCTAGTAGATGATCTTGCATACAGCATATCCAAAGCCATTTTCTCAGAGATGTAGAAGAATGTCATAGCCTCAGTGGGGAAGAAGTTTATTATGTACCCCCGGTTTATATAGTTGATTGTGAATACTGCTCATCCAGAGTTAGTAATATCTTATTCTTCTACCTATGTTGTCATGGTGATGAAGAAATATATTTTCATTTATCTTTTGGGAGTAAGAGGGAATGCTTGGGACGGTGCACACTTTGCCAAACTTGGAAGATTTATTAAGGGTTATTAGGGAGAATTACAACAAATAGAAGATGTGACTCCTTAAGCTGATATAGTCGGTCCTTCTACTAGTTCTACTCAAGAGGCCCCTGAAAGTTCACAAGGAGCAGGCATGTCTATAGATGCTGAAATTGATTCGTGGTTCAGTTCGGCTAGAGAAACGGACAATGATCTGATAGGGAATATCCCTTATGCACTTCAGGATCGTCCCAGAGTACAAGAAACTCCTACTAAATGCACTGTTGAGGAACGTGATGCTGATTTTGTTCCTTAGGATTCTCCGTCAACGCAGAGGAGGAAGAAAAAAATGGCCAGGAAAATTGCTGAGAGTCCACGTGGGAAGGGTAGAGGACGAGGTGTGTTACAAAAGCGTCAAACCCCAGTGACCACTGTGTCGACTGATGAAGATATACCTGTGTCAGAGACTCCTTTCATAGCTAGTGAGGCTATTCCTCAAGAGACACCAAAGATCGTTATAGAGTCAACCACTATAACATCATCTGCCATGTCCACTGCTGATGATATATGTTACATCCCAGCAGAGCGTCAAATGCTTTGATGTGACTATCAGTTCGGAACACATTGATTACAGATATAAACAATCACACCAAAGTAATTTAAGTAAACAGAACATTAAACTTTCATAGGTTCGGGTTACAATCATATAACATATACAAAACTTGTCATAACACAGACTTTTACATGATACATTGCAATCCTATTACAAAAGTTTCAAGTAACCACTTCATTAGTCTTCTCAGTAGTAGTGAACATGTGTATCCGCAGATATGCTGAGATCTATCAGATTCACAAATAATTTTACACACATCTTTTCTATCACATCGTACCATCCATTGTAAACATCAAATGTAAGCACAAGATTATAAGTCATTCTGATTACCTAAAAAAGCAAACTCAAAACAGTCAACATAAAGTTGGTGAGAACATAGGTTTAATGACTTACAAAACTTATTGATTCAATATAAATAAGATTACAACCAAACCTACTTATTTATCAGGTGATTTATAACTGTCATACATATAAATCACAGAATCAGATAATATAACATCACAACACTCATTTTGTTGGTGCTGGAACAAATTCCTAAGTAATGCTACCTATATTATCATACGGTTTTTTATTGAATTAATGGTTGTAACTTATGGCACAAAATGATAGTAACTTATCAAAATTCTTATTTATATTAGTATCAAAATAAACATAGTATGTTTTTTCCCCAAACTCATAGATATAAAATGGGGCATGATACTCACCTTAATCCAGCAAATCCCTATAAATAATTTATGTTAGAAATAAATTATTTTATTTCTTTAAAATTCAGCATTTATGTCTTAATTCAAATAGAAATTCCAAAATAGTAGCTACGGTTATCCATAAACTATTAAATTTTATAAACAGTAACATCTCAAATCAGATTACATATAAAAAACTTCAGTTTAATACCTATTATAATTAATTTCCTATATTTTTTACAAGATTTACACTAATAGCAGAATAGCTAATGGTCTTTAAAAATTTTCTGAAATTTATACAGAAAGTCCTACACAAGATCAAATTTTATATAAAATGTTCATGATTTTTAATACTGTTTTACTATTTAATTCGATTTTCTTCAGATTATACTTTCTAAAATATGTAACTTTATTATTTTCATGATTTAATTCACGAAATTTATTTTGAAATTACAGCTCACTATAAAGGTCATTATATAGTTTTACCTTCAACAATGCTGGTACAGCTCACATCCTTTTTTAATATAAAAAGGTTTACAGGTACAAAAGTAGGAAGTTACAGACAGACCTTATTCTACTATTTCAAAAGCATGGACTTTTCCACCAACTCATACAAGTTGGTGAGTCTTCAGAGTTGCAGCAGAAAGTATGTCAGCTTTATGTAAAGTAGATCAGAGAAAGCATGTCTTTCTGTCTTTGGAAGAAATCAGTCTTCACAGCAAATGGCTTCGAAAGACTTTGTCTCTGAAGCTTCGAAAGACTTCATCTTTGGCTTCGGAAGATTTAGACTTTGGCTTCGGAAGATTTTACACTTAGAGTATTTTCTGATGTAGAGTGTAAAACTTCCGAAGCACTCTACCTTGTATATCCAGTGCATGCATGCATGAAGACCCTTGTTGTTTTGGCTTCTTTGGTTGCATCAGCCTTATAATCTTTTGATATTATCTTACAATATATATTATAATAATACATATCATTATTACCAAATGCCCCTTTTTATTTCTAAATTCGTTTTTATCTGATAACTTTTAAACTAGGATGTTTTATAAAAATCTAAAATGTCGTTAGAATCTGCTAATGTTTCTGAATGTTTCTACCTAAGTTTGTTAAAATGGAGTAAAACTAAATATATCATAGTTTAATATTATTATTTACTCAGCTAGGGTTTAGGGTTAAACGTCTAAATTTATAGGTGCTAAACTAAGCTTATATAAGACTTATAACTTAGTCGCTTACTATACTCAGTATAAAGTTTTCATATATAATTTATTTGTATATAAAAATAATAATAATAATAATAATAATAATAATAATAATAATATATAATAATAATAATATTATTATTATTATTATAATAATAATAATAATATAATAATACTAATAATAATAATAATAATAATAATAATAATAATATAATACCTTTATAAAAATCTCGTCCTCGAGATTTATTGGAAGAGATGTGGATATTTCTTCATCATTTCTGACTCTAGCTCCCATGTATTTTCAGGACCACGTCTAGAGTTCCATTTCACTTTGACTAACACCAGCTTCTTTCTTTTTAGTCCCTTTTCTTGACGATCTTCTATATGCAACGGTTGCTCGACGAATTTCAAATTTTTATCAATTTGTACATCTTTTAGTGGCATTGTCAGAGTTTCGTCTACTAAGAATTTACGCAGATTCGATACATGAAATACATCGTGTATTCCACTCATCTCTTCTGCCAATTTTAATCGATATGCCATTGGCCCAATTTGTTCTAGAATTTCTAAGGGTCCAACAAATCGTGGGCTTAACTTTCCGTTCTTTCTGAATCAAACCACACCTTTCCAAAGTGAAACTTTTAATAATACTTTATCACCTACAACGAACTCTAGTGGTTTCCTTCTATGATTAGCGTATTTCTTATGTCGTTCCCTTGCTAATTTCAAACGCTCACGAATCTGCAAAATTTTGGCAGTGGTTTCTTGAACAACTTTAGGTCCTGACAAGTGATTGTCTCCAACCTCAGACCAACATATAGGGGTTCTATATTTTCTACCATACAACGCTTCAAATGGCGATGGTCGATACTTGCGTGATAACTATTGTTATAATTGAATTCCATTAGTGGTAGATGATCATCCCAACTACCACCTATGTCGATCACGATGGTCGATACTTGCGTGATAACTATTTGTTGTCTGAACTTCTTCAAGTAGTATAATTCTTTTCACTTCCTCTGAGTTGTCTGGACATATATGCAATTACTTTATTTTGTTGCATTAAAACACATCCATAACCTTAATGTGATGCGGCACAGTATACTACAAAATCATCAGTACCTTCTAGAAGGGCTAAAATAGGAGCACTACATAATTTGTGTTTTAAGATCTCAAATGTAGTGTTCTGTTTTTCTCCCCAAATATATAATTTATCTTTCTGAGTCAATTCTGTTAAAGGTTGGGCTATTCGGGAGAAATTTTCTATAAATCTCCTATAATATCCGGCCAAACCTAAAAATTGACGTACTTCAGTTGGTGTCTTCAGAGCTTCCCACTTTTTAACTGCATCAACTTTTGCTGGGTCGACCTGAATTCCATCTTGATTAACCACATGTCCTAGGAATTGTACTTCTGGTTTCCAGAATTCACATTTTGAGTATTTAGCGTACAGTTCTTCTTTCTGAAGTAATTCCAAGGTCAGTCTTAGATGTTGCTCGTGTTCTTCCTTACTTTTAGAATAGACTAAAATGTCATCTATGAAGACTATGACAAATTTATCCAAGTAAGGTTTGCACACTCTGTTCATTAGGTCCATGAATACAGCAGGTGCATTAGTTAACCCAAATGGCATTACAAGGAACTCATAATGACCATATCGAGTTCTAAATGCAGTCTTAAGTACATCCTCTTCTTGTACCCTTAACTAATGATATCCTGATCTCAGGTCAATTTTTGAAAAATAACTCGATCCTTGCAATTGATCAAACACGTCATCTATTTGAGGGAGAGGGTATCTATTCTTGATGGTTACCTTACTGAGTTCTCTATAATCAATGCACATCCTAAAGGTTCTCTCTTTCTTCTTCGAGAACAAGACTGGAGCTCCCCAAGGTGAAACACTAGGACGTATGAATCTTTTATCCAATAGCTCTTGAAGTTGACTCATTAGCTCTTTCATTTCTGTTGGCGCCAAATGATACGAAGACTTGGCAATAGGTGTTGTTCCTGGTACTAATTCTATTTTGAATTCTACATGACGAGGGGGCGGAAATCCTGGTAACTCATCAGGAAATACCTTTGGATATTCTCTAACAATAGGAACATCTTCCAAATTCTTCTTGACTGGTTTGGTATCAACTATATGGACCAGAAATGCTAAACATTTCTTTTTCAAATATTTTTGAGCCTTCATACAAGAGATTATTCTGATAGGACCTCTAGGTTTCTCGCCTTGTATGAAAAGAATTTGGTTATATCTAATTAAAAGGATTTTAATCATTTTTTTTTCCACAAATGATTTATGCCTGATTCTTACTTAACCAATCCATACCCACAACAGCATCAAAACCTCCTAATTCAATAGGGATCAAATCTATGTCAAAGCAATGATTATCTAAGTTCAAAGTACAATTAGGAATAACTTCGCTAGCTCTTTCATTTTTCCATCAGCTAATTCTATCGTATACTTATTTTTTAATTTCTTTGATGTTAATCCAAGTAGGGGTTCAAAATGATTTGAAACAAAACTTCGGGTTGCTCCCGTATCAAATAATACAGTTGCGTATTGATCATTAATAAGGAACGTACCCGTCACCACTTCTGGTTCTTGTCATGCTTCTTCAGCTTGAAGTACAAATCCTCGACCATGCGTATTATTGGGATTCTTTGGAGTTTTCCCTTTTAGTTCCGGATATCCATTGCGAAGGTGATCCTCATTTCCACACTGATAACATACTGGCTTAGGATTTGGGGGTCTCTTACATTCTCTTGATGTATGTCCCTTCTTCTTGCAATTATAACAAATTACCAGCTTACATCTCCCATCATGATACCTTTTGCAGGTATTGCACCAGGGTTGATTTTTTGTCTGTGGCCTTCCTTTCTGTGCGATTCCCATGAAATTTCTTTCTAGGTTTTTGTTTACCTTCTTGTTCCAGTTTCCTCCAAAGTTCCTTTCGGTGTTGTTGTTCCATTTCCTTTTCTCTCATACCTTCGTAATAGTTAATGAGCCGTTCCTTATCATCTCATTTTGTCAAACTTCCTGCTAAATCCACTGCATCCTGAAAAGTCTTTGGCATTGCAGTCTTAACCATTCCTCTTATTTGTGGTACTAATCCCCAGATATATCTTCCTATTCTCTTAGTTTCTGGCGTCACTAGATGTGGCACCAATCTAGATAGCTTATTATATCTATCTGTATACTCCTGTGTGCAGCACCTTTCATCTCTAGTGCCAGAAATTCTACTTCTATCTTTTCTATCTCGTTATAAGGACAGTATTTCTCATTCACTAAGTTTCTAAATTCCACCCAGCTTAACCCATTTATAACGTCCTTCCCTTTGTTTGGATTTCCATTTTCCACCAAGACTGTGCTTTTCCTTTAAGGGAATGCGAAGCAAACCTGGTTTTGCAGTTATCCGCACAATCACTGATGTCTAAAACTGACTCCATTTCCTCTAACCAGCGTAAGGCTTGCACTGCTCCACCCTTTCCGTCAAAGTCTCGGGGTTTACAATACATAAAAGTCTTATAAGAACATCCTTTTCTAGCTTCATCTATAGTTTCCTCTTCATGGTTCTCCACTTCGTTAGTATGTTTTGTTCCGTTGTCTCCTGGTATCACTCTTTCAAAATTAAGAGTTTGTTGAAGCTGGGTCACTAATGTAGGTATTGCAGCTTCCAACTGTTGAGTCACTATTCGAGAAATCCTCTCGTCCTCATTTGTGGCAGTATTTACTGGCGGGGCTTCTTCTACCAACCTAATTCTTGGTCGCCCGACACGTGAAGTTCTTCGTACTGGTTGAGTATCTCTTCTTGGCGGCATATTTCACTACATACCAATTATATTATTATTACATAAATTTTACTCATATTATATCATAATCATAAGCGAAATGTTATATTATTTTCTTATTTCATATATCTGAAACGGTAGTATAACATATAGGGTTTCCTATTTCTCTAATCTCCCCAAACCCAATTCCATATTCTAGTGAAGATACTTTTGTTTTCTTTCTTCACTTCCTTGATATCTTCTTGAAGGATTTGAATTTCTCGTTGTATTCTTTTAACCTTCTTAAGAATCTGCTTAGTAGTCTTTATTTGACATTCTTCCAATCTTTGCCTCTTAATTCCTCTTTCTTCAGTTTTGAAATTATCAGGTTGGATGGTAGGTGTTTTATCAGATATTGGAAAGAGGTTTTTTGGGTTTTGTTTTCTTGCTCCATAACTTCTTTAGTTGAAAATTTCTTTCCACGTCGTACATTCTTTCTTGGTGTCATGATTGTATAGCCACCCATGATTACTGGTGCACGTCAGACGTAAAACTTTGGCATTGTGTTGGTCTGGGTCTCAAGTTGAGGTATTTCTACTTTGTTCTAAGGCTCTTTCTCAGGTGTTGTTCTCTATGGTTGCGATGATCCGAAGGATCAGTTTCAGTATAGTAGCTATCAGATTTATCAGAATTCATGCTGCAAAAATTCTTACAAATTTAACTTATATAAATATCATAAGATTCATAAAATTTCACATATGAATATGATCACATAAATTCATAGAAAGAAACAAACACAAGCTATTATCATATTAGATAATTTGTCATCATACGAGCTTATGGTTATAGTCTAGGCATTTACTAATAATACTTAATTCTCTATAACCCAATGGCTCTGATACCAAGCTGTCACATCCCGGCGAAAGCGTGAAATGCTTTGATGTGACTATCGGTTTGGAACACATTGATTACAGATATAAACAATCACACCAAAGTAATTTAAATAAACAGCATATTAAACTTTCATAGGTTCGGGTTACAATCATATAACATATACAAAACTTGTCATAACATAGAATTTTACATGATACATTGCTATCCTATTACAAAAGTTTCAAGTAACCACTTCATTAGTCTTCTCAGTAGTAGTGGACATGTGCATCCACAGATATGCTGAGATCTATCAGATTCACAGTTATTTTTACACACATCTTTCCTATCATATCGTACCATCCATTGTAAACATCAAATGTACGCACAAGATTATAAGTCATTTTGATTACCTGAAAAAGCATACTCAAAACAGTCAATATAAAGTTGGTGAGAACATAAGTTTAATGACTTAACAAAATTTATTGATGCAATATAAATAAAATTACAACCAAACCTACTTATTTGTCAGGTGATTTATAACTGTCATACATATAAATCACAGAATCAGATTATATAACATCACAACACTCATTTTGTTGGTGCAGGAACATATTCCTAAGTAGCACTACCTATATTATTAGACGGTTCATTATTTGAATTAATGGTTGTAACTTATGGCATAAAATAACAGTAACTTATCAAAATTCTTATTTACATTAGCATCAAAAATAAACACAGTATGCTTTTCCCCTAAAACTCATAGATATAAAATGGGGCTGTGATACTCATCTTAAATCTAGCAAATCCCTATAAAATAATATGTTAGAAATAAAATTATTTTATTTCTTTAGTATTTATGTCTTAATTCAAATAGAAATTCCAAAACAATAGCTAAGTTTATCAATAAATTACCGAATTTTATAAAAAGTGACATCTCAAAATCTAGATTAACATATAAAAATTTCAGTTAATACCTATTTATAATTAATTGCCTATAATTTTTACAAAATTTACACGAAAAATGTCTCCGTATCAGCTGTCCTAGTATTTTGGAGACTCATTTGTTAATCAAGGGAATAATAACTATATCATTACTTTGGGTAAAGGAAATTATCTGCCATACGGGAAGGATTTTCAGGGCGGAAAACCAACCGGAAGGTTCTCCAATGGCAAAACACTGTCTGACATTTTAGGTAGGTAAAGTTTTGTAGCAAGGGAACCGGGTTAAAATTATGAAAACAAAAAGCAATTAAGATGCATAGGGAGTAAAAAATATGGGCTAATGTTAGCAAATAGAACTTGTTTTTCACTAACGATGGGATCTTATTAGATTCTCCATAATAGAACGGGCGAAATGTCATTTGAACCTTCAAAGTGCGAAACACCATTTGCTTGATTCTAATGTGTTAGTTAATTCTAAACTCAATGATTAATAAAAAGCTATATTTAATACTTGTAATGGGTCGTGCTTAATGACCAATATATTAAACACATGATATTAAAACGAATGTCAAATAAAATTGTACATGTTAAACGGTAAATGTTTGTGTGTGTTTTTGTTGGGTTTTTACAAACCTAATACCTTTTAGAGGAGGTATTAGAGGAATACACTAGTAGGAATTTTACAGATTTAAGATTACTAATGGTAATATTCAATAGAACTATGGTTTATAGCACAAATATTGTAATTTTTATTTTGTTTTTCCCTACCTAACTGCAACGATCTGATATGAAATTGAAAGCCAAGGCATTAGGAGTGAAGGATTATCTTCCAGCATCTCTAGACCCTTTGATAGAAGATAAAGATCTTCAAACGGGTGTAAGTTTTGCTTCTGCTGGAAGTGGGTTTGATCCTCTAACAACAACAATATCGGTACGTTTACATATCTATAATACTTATTCATTTCCAGTTAAAACCATCATTATGCATGTACATGCATTTTGATTTGTGCTTACATTTTTCATGTACTACAACTAGTCGGCTATACCAATGTCGGTTCAATTGAACATGTTCAAAGAATATATCGCGAAACTCAAGAAGAACATAGGGGAAGAAGCCTCCAACAATATAATCACCAACAGCGTAGTTGTGTTAGTCGCAGGGAACAACGATCTGTTAGTTTCCCTTCCCATCAGAAGACCACAATATGATGTTCCAGGTTATTCTAACATGTTGGTAAAGCTAGTCTTGAATTTCATGCAGGTACTCATTCTCCATGACCATTCTAAGGCATATAGTTGTATTGTATGTACATAACCAAACTTTGCTTACGTAATGCTTTAAACAAACATGTATATCCTTCTATAGACATGGATAAATTGTCTCAGAAAATAAGAAACACAAATAATGTTAATCATAAATGAATTAATTAACAAAAAACAATTATTTAAAAGTAGATTATTTAGAGATGTGCTCAATGCTTGTTTGAAGGAATTATACACGCTGGGAGTAAGAAGGATAGTAGTCTTTAGCGCGCCCCCCCCCCCCCCCCCCCCCCCCCCAATCGGTTGCTTACCTGAAGTGAGAACTTTAGGCAGAGTTCCACTCAGAAGGTGTGTAGACAATGAGAATAATGCAGCGCAATTGTATAATAGCATTCTAAAACAACAAGTTCAGCTTTGGGCAGAAGTTTTCCTCAATCCAGGGTCGCGGTCATTGATTACTACAATCCTCTTATAAGCATCATTCAAAACCCATACAAATACGGTATAAAGTTGTGTGTTACTAGCAAGGCTTTAAATTTTATAGTATTAAAATTTCCCCAAAATCATAATATATGTTCATTTTGCCCCATCATTTTACAAAAGCTTTTTCTTGTGTTGATTATCTCGTTGTGCTAGGCTTTGATGCTGTGTGGATAGAGGATGTTGTGGAACCAGAAAGATAGAGGTGGCATATTTATGTAACAAATTAACCCCTACGTGTCCTGACGACTCGAAATATTTCTTTTGGGATGGTTTTCACCTATCAGAGAAAGGAAATCAAGTCTTTGTCAATCTTATTCTTGAGGAATTGGTGGATTCCTTGTTCTAACATAATCTAAAGAATTTTATTTTTTTATCAACAATGATTCTGATATGTAAGATAACTGAAAGGGTTGATAGAATGGATCATGTATTATCAATAAAGGATTCTATATTTACATTCCAAGCTCATAACTGTAAATGACCTTAAAATGTAAGTATGTATGCAACATGGAGTACACTCAAATGTGTGATTTTGTTGGATATCAGTGGAAGCAACAAGATTGTGTGTGTATGTTATTCGAGAATGAAGAATATTGGACAATCAAATGTTAACAATAATTGTCTTGGTGGTTAGACACTGAATACATAATGTGATATATATACATATATGTATATATATACACACACACACATCATCATCATCAATAACGGTTAATTAGAACAGTTTACATTGGTTAGAAGTTTGGTGCCAATAACCGTTTGAAAATGGTAATAACTATAGAGATTGAACTTAGAGCCTCGGGAAATCAAAACAAACTTTTGAAGAAGTATCCGCGCGAGAAGATTGTTCTCGCGCGAGAACCTTTTGGTTTAGTATAAATATAGTTTTTGTTGTTTATTTGGTAGAAAACTTGTAATCAAGGTTATTAAAGAGAAATATATTGAAGTTATTTACATTGTGTTTGTGTTCATACTTAATCTCATACTTATTGTTTATTCTATTATCCGTGTTTGATTCATTCCGCATTTCAATCACTAGATCGATCATTGGATTATTCATGATCGTATAATAACTTCTGACGATATCAATCTATTATAATTAATAGACTACTCTAACGAATACAAATAATCCTAAAATTAGGAGGAATACATATACAATAATATAAATTTAGTTTATAATCTAATACACTCCCCTAAACTCAATTCAGCTTGTTTGGTACTTTGAGGAAAGACTTGTTGGCTTCATCCACAGCCTTTGCAACTTGCTTGATATCGAATTTGAGTCGTTTTTGAAGTCTTCTTTCACCCCTTTAGTCACATCCATAAGACAATGCATAATCATCCTTGTGCAGATCAGAAACCTCTTGCATGTTACCAGTACTAGAGCTTTGATTCAATGATGAAGGCGGTTTGCGAGTATCCTCAGAATTAACCTCCTTAGACCATGCGACTTCTTGAATAACTTTAAATTTATAGTAATACTATAAAACATCGAGATACATTGTATATGCAGCTCTTACCATATAGGCATCACTATAATCAAAACCTAAATCTTTTTCAATTACCACCCATGTGTTGTTAACTATAACCTCCTTAACACCACCATCCCTTTTCACAACCATATAAAGATCTAAAAGAGGAACTCTTTTGTTGGCTTCAATATAAAATGGAAACGATATTCCAGAAGAGACCTTTAAGCATTCTCCTAAGAACCATGCTGCAATCTCCTCAAATTTTTCCCTCAATTCCATCTTATATTTTATAGGAATTCTATATCTTCTAATAACCCAAGAATTCTTCACAATTTTTGTAATTCATAAATTCAAAGGCTTGAATCATCATTAGATTTCAATCCGGTTTGAATGAGTCAAGGTTTAATTCTTCAAAATATGTGTTAAAATGACCTGTTTTGTATTCTTCATGCTCTTCTTCCTTTGAAATAATTAACTCCTTTTCTTTAATTCTGATTGTGTCATCAGTTTCTTTATCGTTGCCATTTTTGAACATATATGTGATGTAACACTTATCTCCACTAACTTTTAAAGAAATTCCTTGCAACATTAATTGATTCCTGCTTAATACCTTTCTATTAAAATCTGGTGAGTAAAAGACACTAGGAATCTTAATGACTTCATTTTCTGTTTTAACCTCAACAATCCCCAGTCCTCTTATAAACACGATATTGTTGTCACTTGTTTTAGTTTCTACACCGAAAGAATTCCAAACACGTTTAAATGTAGAAAGATTGCACGCATAATGGTGTTTGAAACCACTGCTTACATGCCAAATTTCAGACCAAGTCCCTCTTTCGGTGCCTGGAACAATACATTCTTCTGCATAATCATCTTGATCTCCCTGTTGTTGTAAACCAGTATTGATCGCTTGTCTAATTAGTAGTGTGGCCTCGTCATATTCCTTCAACTTACATGATCCAATCAAGTGTCCTACTTCCCGGAAATAGTAACAACGTTTTGGTTAAAACGTTCCTTTCTTAGTAATTAATCTTTCACCTTTTCTTCAGTACAATGTACGTTGGCACTGCTTCGTCATCTTAATTTATTGCGTTGATATCTTTGGATCGTTAAGTGGCTCTTGTATCACTGTGTTGAATATCAGCGGAAGCAGCAATATTATATGTGTGGGTGTTATCCGAGAATGTAGAATATTGGACAATCAATGTTAACGCGTAATGTGATATCTATACTATATTATAATGCACGAAAGAATGATTCCAGTCAAAGTTAAGAGATTTGTAAATTTTAAGCACAAGGTACAACCCAAAAATCAATTTAACAAGGGTAATTATGTCTTTCTAACGCTACTAAAAAGGTGAAACTTTAAACTTATTTACACTTAGACCCTTGTATCTTTAATTATATACAATTTTTTACATGTTTGTTACAATATGCTTAAAAGAAGGAATTCAGTTTTTTAAATATAAAACTAACCAGAGACGAGTACCATAATGAAAAGTGTCGCACGCGCCGCATCGCGCGGGCACGTTACTAGTATATATATATATATATATATATATATATATATATATATATATATACACACACATCATCATCATCCATAACAGTTAATTAGAATAGTTAACATTAGTTTGAAGTTTGGCGGCAATAACCGTTTGAAATCGGTAGTAACTTCTGTCGATATCAACCTATTATAGTTAACCTTAATCAATTAATACAAGTAATCCTAAAATTACGAGGAATACAAATACAATAACATAAATTTAGTTTATAATATAAATAGATTTGACAATTGGCATTAGCTGCTTGTCCTGCTTGCGAACTCAAATTTTCTCATCTGTTTGAAACAGTTTCTTTAATTTTATGGTTTTCAATTTGAATTTGTATTTAACTATATTAAGTGACATGTTTCTAGCAAAGGGCTTTGGTACCATATGTATCCAAGGTCGCCATCACCGGCTACCGCCACCACCGGCCCATGTCCCACCCCTGCTAGATTTGGAGCGATGAACACAGCCCCTTGAATATCCTTGGAAAGTGATGGTTCTTCGGCATTGTGCAGGTGGGTTAGAAGGGGTGTTCACACTTTTTTTAAGTATTATAAATAGTCTTGGTTAATATTTAATTACCGTCACTGGGGTCGTAATAGATTTTAGGTTTTGCATTTTCTTTTATGTTTCCTCTTGGAATTGATATTTGAGTTTAAAATTAACGTATTTATTATCTTAAAAGTATTAAAAACCCTTGAAATATTTTTGAAGTTTCATATTACTAACACTAATACATATTTTAGATAATTAGTTCAAAATATGAAATATATGTATACAAAATTAATCTTAATAGGTAATTGATTGATTCTATGATGATGTTATTGTTTTATATAACCCTTATAACTTTTAAAATATATTGTTTTATAAAATTTATAACTTTTGATGCATAATATATTTGTCACATGATTCGACGTCAGTTTTGTTCAAATCGGATTTGGGTCAAAGCTCACTAAATTGACCAAATACAAATAAAAGACCCGCATAGAAAATAACTCACTAAAAATGCAACAGCTGTTTTTCGAGTCAAAAAATCAATAAAAATCACTCATCTATTTCGTGTCACTAGGTTCTAAGCCCAGCCATAGCGGTTATTGGGATGTGTCATCTTAACCGAAGTCTGATTGGTAGTTGAGCTCCACTTAGTAGGCAATGATGATATTAAAAGAAGACCAGTTATTTGTCATGGCGTGGTAAATTGAAATGTTTGCAATCACGACAGACAACATCAGCTATTTGAGCCTTTTTTGTTAATCCGAGCAAACGTGCGCAACGTGCGCGCTTGGGAACATACTAGTTATCATTAAAAAAAACTAATGTGTTTCTTTGTCAAAAACTTTTAAATTAAACTAATTAAACCTAAAACTCAAACAAACAATCCAGAATAAAGAAAAATATACTGAACTCGAAAAAAACTAATCACAAATGACTCAAAAATTGACTTCAGGCCATCAACTTTATGTTGTGATATTCAGACTCTGAAAAAAAAAACACAAGAACAGATATGATTGTAAACAAGATAAAACCCGGCCTAATGTGAAGAAGATAATGCATCACCCGAAGTGAAGTCAGAGAGTTTTTTAAACTGGAAAAGAGAAAATAGTAATCTACAGTCTACACACACTCTCTCTCATAACTATATAGCGAGGAATTTTAGAGAGTAAACATGTTATTGTTACGGACATCTTCTAACTGCGACATCCTAATCAAGCCCGCCAAAAGCCCATCCAGCCAATCCATTATTAGCAACAAACCAACCCAACTACAGTTCCAATTCTGCAGCAGCCCATCTCATATAACATGTGAAAAACCTAACAACAAAAATTGAAATAATGGAACACCAAAATTTATAGTTTATGTTTGTAATTGAATTGGAACATTTATATATTTCAACAATCTTTAGATTTCAAAATTTAAATTCCAGTATTTTAATTTCTTAATTCAAAATTACACATTACTCACTAATGCAACACCATAAAACTGTCAGTCATATTTTGTCGCCTACCTATCAAAAAGCCTAAGGAAGTATTTGACGGCTAAGGCGTAACATCCAATCCTCTTCAAGGCTATACTTAGACCACAGGCTAAACTTTAGTTGTTGGTAATTCTAGGTTGTACCCTAGATGTTGGGTATTGGTTTAGCCGTCAAGTGGTACATAGCAAACTATGATTGAGTTGTTTGTCGAGCTATAGTACTCTTTTAACCGGCGGGTACCTTTTTAGCCATCAAGGGTACATTTTAGCCAATGTGCGAAATGTAAAATCTTAGCCAAAGGAGTTTAGATTGCTAACTAAAAATCAATGTTTATTTTAGTTAAGTTGAGTTAAATGTTTATTTTAGCAATTTCTATGTCAATTTCACCATATATTTTGCTGTATTTTCCCAAAATATATCTCTAGGTAAAATTTCGTTCAAGAATTAAAACTTAACTTTTTTTTCCATTTCCGTTTTTTGTCATCCATGTGATCCATCACACGGTAAAGTATCCTACGCCAACAAAATTCATTTTAAATTTCTTTGTTTTTGGAATTTGATGTTATGCATCGGTAATCGGTTTTGTTAGTAGCTTATCATTGGTAATACACATTTTGTGTAGCGGTGCTAGTCGTATACAAGTACTTTGACATAAATTTTAAAACAGCCTGAAAGAAAACCTTGAAGTGTGGATCTTGTGTAAAATGACACCACCACCTACCAAATATTCAAATAAACGTTCCTAAGGAAACTTGTTGCTTAAAAGTCATAAAGTTACCGTTGATATGCAATCGGAAATAGAAAAGATAAACAGGTCTTATTTTCAATTAAAAACGTTTTGAAGAAAATTCTAAGTGACCAACAAGTCTTATTTTCAATTGAAGAGAAATCTTAAAGTCAATTATTTTTATCAATTTTGCATAAACATATCCAAAATACGCCATCGTCACGTATACAAAGTACAATAGGTCCATAAAAATAATCGATCATATTTTGTCGTCTACCCTTCGAAAGTGAAGTAAGTATCCAATAACGTACTAGTGTATAGACTCCAAGTCTCTTCAAGGCTATACTTAGCCTAAAGGCTAAACCTTAGTCGTCGGGTACTTCTAGGCTACACCCTTACTTGTCGGGTATTTGTTTAGCCACTGAGCGATACGTGACGATATATGATTGACTCATTTGTCGATACTTATTACTTTTATTAGCTTTCAAGTATCTTTTAAGCTGTCAGTCGTACTCTTTAGCCGTAGAATGGTAGATTCAATCTTAACCAAAAGGGTTTAGGTGGCAGGTGTTTTCGTTAATATATCTATAGTTAAAATTTTCGTTCCAGATTCAACTTTATTTTTTCATTTTTTCTTTGTTTTTGAAATTTTATGGTATGCGTTAGTAGTCCACTCTATTAATAAGTTTTCATCAATGATACCCATTTGTGTAATGGTGGTAGTCGTAGGAGATTACTTTTAAGATAACTAGAAATAAAGCTCGCCGTTTGTAAATCTTGTTGTATGTTTGAATTGTGACATTGAAATGGTTAAGTACAAAACTACGATGCCCTAACTTGTTGGTATTAGTTGATATAATATATGATACATAAAAAGTATTCTATCTTGAATTCAACTTAGTTTTTGACATCATTTATATTGGATCGCCAAGAAAATAAATTAAACACAATCATAAATTAGTTTTATTAATTAACAAATGGTTTTTTGTAAGTAGATGAAATTAGTACAAAGGTTAATACGTTAAAGGCATATAGTATATACAGTAGAAGGATCAAGTTCAAAATTATAAATTAGAGGGTTTAGTTTGAAAATTTGATATGCCAACGACATTTAAACGGCAAAATCGCTTAAGAAAAAAAGAAGAAATCGGAAAAAAGAAATGTAAGAAAAGTAAAGGAAAAGAGATCGTTGTTTATGGGATTTGAAGCGGAGACATGTTAAACAAAACCTTAGTACATTGCCACTTTAACCATGTCTAATATTAATTTAAAGTTTGAACCAACAACATTAAATTAGTTGGCGAGAGAGTTGAAAAAAATAAATCATCCCACCGACCTTATATTTTAAGGTACAGTAATTTTAAAACAACCTACAAGAAAACCTTGAAGTGTGCATATTAGAAGCTATTAAATATTCAAATAAACATTCTTGAGCAAACTTGTTGCTTAAAATACATAAAGTTGACCGTTGACATGCTATTTATAAATACAAATTAAAGATAAACGTGGTGCGGATCTGGTTAGTGAATCACAAACACAATCGCATCAACAACTAAAAAACAGCTAATATAGAGGAACCGTAATTAACGCGAACGTGGCCCTTAACAAATTAAGCATGAATCATTTTTATAAAAAAAATATACATTTATCATCGAACCTGTAAGAAACAAGCTAGTACGCCATTCATCTCTATATAACACATAGATCCAAACACACTTCTTAGTCCTATATATCTTTGGTTATATAAATATTTTTCTATAATGTTTGTTTCTGTCGTTAAGGCTGTTTTTTTTTGTGTATATGCTTCTGTTTGTTTTTGCAACAGCGACGGGAAAATAATTCTATCTAAAAGTGTTTCTATATCGGCTGTTTTAGTATTTGGAGACTCGTTAGTTGATCAAGGGAATAATAACTATATCAATACTTTGGGCAAAGCAAATTACCTGCCCTACGGGAAGGATTTTCAGGGCGGAAAACCAACGGGAAGGTTCTCCAATGGCAAAACACTATCTGACGTTTTTGGTACACGCTTTTATTTTTTTAATTCACATTGAAATTGTTTGACTTAATTGTAATTACAGTATGAAAGTTAAAGTTTGATTTTTTGGATTGGGTCGAGGGTCTTGATGGAAGCAGTAGCAAGTCTTGAGAAGTTTAACGATATGTTTGATTTTTTCTATTGTTAATTAACGAGAAATAGTGTAGGACGTAAAGAGTGAAAAATAAGAAATTTGAAGGATTTAAAGTTTGATTTTTTGGATTGGGTCGAGGGTCTTATCATATTGTTTTTTCATATGAAATTCGAAGCCGAGGCACTAGGAGTGAAGGAATACCTTCCACCATCTCTAGACCCCTTGTTAAAAGATGAAGATCTTCAAACAGGTGTAAGCTTTGCTTCGGGTGGCAGTGGATTTGATCCTCTTACAACAACAATGTCGGTATGCATGCTTATCTTCTTGTGAAATAGATAGTATTGCAATTTATACATTGTTATAACATAAATTGAAACTTATTTTGAATGTAGGTAATTTTTTTATTCTGAATAGCAGATATGAAGACTGTCGTCACATGAGTGTTGATAATTGGTCTTTATAGGTTGATGACCCATGTGTTGACAGCCTTCGCATCTACTATTGGGAATAGTAGATCCCACAAAACAATGCCACGTGGGTAACATCGGCCATTGGCATAACACATCATCTAGATTCAAAATAAGTTTCGTTTTTCGCCTAGAAACCATGCATGCATTGCAATACCACCTAGTTCAAGAAAAAGTTCATTTATATAACTCTTCTTATTTTAACATGCATTTAACTTGTGCTTGTTTAATACTTTATCGCATACAACAATTAGTCTGGTATACCAATGTCGGTTCAATTGGACATGTTCAAAGAATATATCGCGAAGCTCAAGAAGAACCTTGGAGAAGAAGCTGCCAACAATGTAGTCACCAACAGCGTAGTCGTGGTAGCCGCTGGCAACAACGATCTAATTTTTTCCCTTCCCATCAGAAGACCACAATACGATGTTCAAGCATATTCCAACATGCTAGTAAAGCTAGTCCTGAATTTCACACAGGTATCACTTCTCTATTAGCAACTTTGCTTTGCTAGATAGAAAATTAAATAACACAGATGACTAGTTCCAAAAAACATGAAAACAATTTTTTAAAAGTAGATTACTAAGAGACTTTATAATACTCCTTTGAAGGAAATATATGCACTTGGAGTAAGAAGGATAGTTATCGTTAGCGCACCCCCCCTCGGTTGTTTACCTGAAATAAGAACGCTAGCGGGAGGTCCACTTAGAAGGTGTGCACACAATGAGAATAATGTAGCACAATCATTCAACAACATTCTAAAACAAAAGCTTCAGTCATGGGAAGCAAGTTATCCTCAGTCAAGAGTAGCATTTATTGATTTCTACAATCCTCTCATAAACATCATTGAAAACCCTCATAAATACGGTATAAATTTATATTATCAAATACACACACATACAATATATATATATTTTTTAATTATTACTGATTTTCTCGTTTTGCTAGGCTTTGATGTCATAGACAGAGGCTGTTGTGGAACCGGCATGATAGAGGTGATATATTTATGTAACAAACTTACTCCTACGTGTCCAGACGACTCTAAATATTTCTTCTGGGATGGTTTCCACCTATCCGAGAAAGGAAGTTACGTTTTTGTTAATCTTATTCTTCAGGATTTGGTGAATACCTTGTTCTAGGATAATTCAAAAAATGTTGTTTAGGGTGAAGTAGAATGGACCTTGTATAATAAATGAGTGATGCTTTATTTGAGTTTTCAATCCCATTACTATGAACGAACCTATTCAAAACATCAACATGTATGAAATATGGAGTAGGACTCAAATGTGTGATATAACAGTCGCCATACGCTGCTTGTCGAAATTAAGGACACCAGTTTCCTCTTATGTTTTAAATAAATTTTCAAATTTCACAATATTAACTTGTATTTAGTTTTACAAGTGAATGATTAATGTTATCAACTAATGTGTTTCTATAGCTTTCAACATTTAATTTCAATTATGTTATTTTTTCTTTTAATATCACATGTTGCCTGCCATGTGTTTCTTTAATGATGAAAAACAATGCTATTAAAACCTGATCGGATATGCAGATCCAACCAGTTTAATTGTAACCTAGACAATTCTCTAGCTTGGTTCGTATGTGTTGAACCACTAATTTAAAAACCACTCGGTTTTGATTTATTCAAATAAACCAACAAAACACTAGATCCGCCACACTAGAATATAATGACTACATAGTTTCAACTTTAACCCGCCAACTTCAACCAGAACTAAAGAGCCAGGAAGCAATATGTAAGCGGTGTTGGATGAGAAGGATAGCCTTGGGAATAATCATTGAAGCGTATAGCAACATCATTGAGACCCCAATATTAGATATAGTACACCAACCAGATAGTAACAAAAATGATTGTTATGTACAATTAATTTGGAAATAATATATACATGTTAATGGTTATAGATAGGCATTTACATGCATGTGTAATACAACAACATCATAGTGGATCCGTAAATGGCCATTAAAATATCCATATCATTAAACCATTTAATTAATTAGTCCCTTGCTAAACATTATCAAGTAGGATCCGTAAATGGCACTAGCGTCAATGGCAATTTAAATAGGTCATTCCTACACACACAAACGGTCAAACGAACGGTCAAACAAACGGAATGGATTCCCGCTAGTACATAAATTGTTTTTTTGGGCGGTGTAAATTGTTATTTTCAGCGGTTGTTTGGCCGCTCAAATAAATACGGCTACAAAAAATCAATTGATTTTTCTGCGCGGTTTGAAAACCGCCCAAAAAAATACATAAAACCGCCCATAAAAAATTTTTTTAATTAAATAAAACCATTATAGATTTTTTCTTGCGGCTCTAAAACTGCCTAAAATAATTTTAGATATAGGTAAAAAATGTTTTTTCTCTAAATTAAAGAAAACTTAAAATTTATATAAATCCAGAAGTTTATAAAAACTACAGTCAAAACTAAATTTCATCAACACCAAAAAGCAGAATTTTATAAAAAGTACAACCAGAATAAAAGTCAAACAAAAGACATGTCACACCCCAACTTTAACGGCGGAAACGTCGAGGTGTGAGGGTTAAGATTGTTCATGCCACACAACGCTATTTCAAAGTGTAAGTATTATTAAATTTCAAGTTTCATGACATACATAAATGAAAAACATAAATTTCAAACAAACAATATAACAAGAATTCAAGTAGCATCATGTGACAAAAGATGTCATTTTTTATTAATCTCTAGGTCCAATCCTAGATGTGTTCAAGTCTTCAAGAGTAATTAAGCGGGATTATTTCCTGAAACATGTTAAAATAATATCAACATATAATGTTGATGAGTTTTCATAGGTTGAACATACATATATAATAAACAATAAGTTGGCAATTTATGTCATAGGTTATAGAATAATTTAATAATAAATGGATAAACAAATGTAACAATCAAACCTCGACAAATATGGCCACAACATGATTATACGATTAGCTAAGTGTATTTGGTTCCCATAGTGATCAAGAATACGTCACTAGGAGCCGGCAATACCTCGGCTTTAGCACCAAATAGGCTTGTCAGGCCCATAGATCTATGACGTCGCTAGGCTAGCAATAGTTAATGATTGTATCTTACAAGTGTTATCATATGATAATTACAAGAGTCCAAATAACCATGACAAAATAAGATGAATTGCACAAGTGTTACAAGAGTAAAAACGTATTTACAAGTGTGTTTATAATAAGGTTAACATGCTTCACCCCAAAAGTGTGAAATAATGTAAAATGGGGTATAGAAAAACTCACATGTATAATAAGGATGAATAATAAGAAGTCTTGTATTAAACACCGACGATTTGCTAAGGTTCAACCTAAACGAACGACGTCATAAGTTAGTAACGATTTTTTTAGTGGTACTCGGGAATTCACGGTTTAAATTTGGGGCTTTTGGATAACAATGTAATATTATAACGAGGTTAATTTTTATATCGCTTAGTCTACGATTTTAAATCCTAAAATGGATACATTTTAATATTTAGGTGATTAAATAAGAATTTTGTGATAAAATCATTAATAAAAGTTAAACTTTTATTATCAATGAATTATTTATTTACTATTTGATACAATAGTAAATTTATAATTTTAATTGATTACATTAATTCTATTTATCACAATAAATGAACATTTTAAAATGTACATATATTTCTAATTTAAAATTAAGGTTGTAAATATATTTCATAAAAATGAAGAATTTATTAAATTTAAAATTTCTTGGAAATTAAAGGAGATTTTTTACAATTTAATAATTAATAAAAGTTGTATTTTATAACAATTTTTATAATGTTTTAAAAAAAATAAGAGAATAATGATTTATTAATTAAATTTCTAAGAAAATTTAAAAGAAAATAATTTTATTTGATTTTTGATTAAAAATGATTTTTATATAATTAATCAAAATATTAACATGTTTTTCTGAATTTTTAAAACTAAAAAAAACACTTTTAAAAATAAATGCAGGGACTCAAGTTCGAACCCGGGTCCCCTGCATAGCCATACAATGCTTTAACCGCTGGGTCAGTGCCCTGTTTTGTGTTTTGTTTCTGTTGGACCAAAAGAACCAATGAGCCTGATCAGAAAAACCTTTAAGTCCCACAGACATTACAACAACTGAAGTAGTCTGCAACAGCTGAAGACATCAACTAATAACAAGGTCTGAAGACAAAGTCTGAAGTGAAAGAGCTGAAGACAAAGTCTGAAGTGAAAAAGCTGAAGACAAAGTCTGAAGCTAAAGAACTGAAGACAAAGTCTGAAGACAAAAGCTGAAGACAAAGACTGAAGACCAAGTTTCAGATGTTGTCACAACAGCTGAAGAAGACCTCTTCAGTAGTTGTGATGGTTTCCTTTCAGTAGTTATATTTTCCTTTCAGTTCTTTTATAATCAGTAGTTTTATGTTTCTTGTAATCAGTACTTGTAGTTTCAGTAGTTTTAGTTTCATCTTGTACTTAGCATACTCTGAGATGTTCTCAGTTGTTGTGAACATTCTCAGTAGTTTGCTTACTTTCAGTTGTTTGTAATAATTCTGTTAAATGTCACTATCAAGTGACATCAGCAGACGTCACATTCCTTTATATAAGGAATGTTGACCTAATTGTAACCTGCGAAGCTTAGCGAAGCTTAGCGGCTGCCATACCGAAGCATTTGTGCATGAATGATATTATCCCTTTTGCAGAAAACCCTCTTTCTCTATAACCGTGTACTGTTCCATTGATATCTATTGTGTTCTTGCTATATTTGTCTAATTCTTGTTCTAATTCCGCTGCGATTCAACTCTAATTGATCAAACTTAGATCACTGATCCTGTCAAATGGTATCAGAGCAGGTTAATCATTGATCGGTTTAACAATTGATCATTGAAACTGCTATTTCGATATCTAAAGTTTGATCGAATTAGCATATTTGCAAGAATTGGTTATAGAGATTGATCTTCTGCTGCTTCTGGTTATTCAATTTGAGTTTCTTCTTGGTTCATATTGAGTTTGTTGTGTTTTTGTGCTAAATCTGTTGAAACTTGATTGAATTGGTTTGAATCTGAGAATGACTACTCCATCTAATGACCCTCACAATACTGGCTCCTCAACCAAGCCTCCGATGCTGGTTAGGAGTGAGTATAACATATGGCAACGAAGAATGCTCCATCACCTGTCTGTTAACAGTTCAGGTTGTTGGACATCTGTGGTTCACGGTCCACACAAGCCTATGGTGAACAATCCGGAGACCAACCAAATGGTTCCGAAGAAGAAGGAGCAATACTCAGATGAAGATCGTAAACTGTTTGAGATTGATGCTAAAGCCCATGGAATTCTGGCCATGGCACTGCCTAATGAAATCTATTCTGGGCTTATGCATCATGAAACTGCTCATGACCTCTGGAATGCTTTGAAGGAACAATTCGGAGGAACTGATGAGGTCTTAGCAAACAACAGAGAAATCCTCGCCCAACAATATGAGACATTCTCTTATAGGAAGGGTGAGACACTGACTCAACAGTTTGAGCGTTTCTCCTGCTTGATCTCTGAGCTGAAAATGGTCAAACATGAGTATACTAACAGCCAGATGAACAACAGATTCCTCAGATCACTGCCTGAGAGATGGGACACATACACCATTGTCCTACGCTCCAGTGCAAATCTGGATAGCCTATCTCTCACCCAACTCCATGGGAAACTGCTTACATTTGAAAGAGAGATAGAGCAGAAAAGGAAACTGGCATCATCAGGAAAGCTCACTGATGACTTTGTACCAGGGAACACTGCCTTGGTCGGTCATGAGTCAGAATATGCTGGATCAGAAAGCCATTATGATGAGCATATAGATTTCTCTTCAAACAGTTCTGATCATGCATTTGTTGGTGTTGACAGTCATTCTGGGTGTAATAGTGATAATTTATGCTTTATCATGGATGATTTGATGGGTATTGCTGATGATGATTTAGAAGAGATGGATATTTTGAGCCAAATGGCCTTGATCAATATCAGATCTCAAAAGTTCTACAAGAGAACTGGTAGGAAATTTCCAGGACTCTCTGGCAAAACCAAAGTTGGTTTTGACAAGAGTAAGTTGAGGTGTCACAAATGCCACAGGCTTGGGCACTTTGCAAGAGAGTGTAGATCAACTGGATCTAACTCCTCTGCACCCTTTGTGACCTTTCCAAGCAATAGTTCACAAAACAAAGGGCAACATCCTGCTAGTTCTGGTCATCACTCACAACCTCAATCTCCTGCATATTTTGTCCCTCAGGGTCCAATGCCATATCCATATCCCTGCTATTACATGCCACAGCCAAATCCAGTTCAAGTTCCTATAGCACAACAACCTCAAGCCCTACCTGAGCCTCAACCATCTCCATCACAATCTCAACCTCATCACAGCTTCTTCACACCAGGAGTTGTTGACTGGAGCAGCTTACCAGATGATCTTTCTGGTTTCAATGAGCAATTATTTGCTGGTGCTGGTCAACATGGTGGTGAACATCCTTTTGGGAATCTTGCTCTCATGGCCCTGGAGTCTACTGAGGGTTCCTGCTCCAATGCATCATCTTCACAGGTAACCCAGGTATCTTCTGAGGCTAAAGCCAAGTTATGTTCTGAATCATGCATAGCTGCCTTTGTCTCTATTAGAGAGGCAAATGTAGCTTTAATCAATCAAAATCTTGAGCTTGAGAAAACTATTTCCAAAAGAAAAGCTGAGTATGAGTCTGCTCTTAATGACAAAGATGATGAGATTTACAAGCTTAAATGCCAACTTAATGATGAAAAGGCTAAGGTAGAGGTCATACTTGAGAACCACAGAAGTCTCAAAGAGACACTTGCAGCTACCCAAGTTGAGTGTGACCGCTGGGTAACATCCTGCAAGGGATTTGAAATGCTTCTCAGCAAGCAAACAGCTTCAAATGTGAAGTTTGGAATAGGTTACAATCATACTGCACCACCTACTGATTTTACTTCAAAATCAATAGTAAAATCTGAAGGTGAAAGTAATTTCCAAACCACATCATCATGTGATTCATCCTCAAATGATAATACAAAATTAGAGGATGAAGTCAGTGTTAAGATCTCAGCAAATCAATTGCCTGATGGTTTAAATGCTGATAAACACATGAAGCTGAGCAATTCAGATGTTGTCCCTCAAAGTACTCCAAGTACTGAAGGGCAAGTCACAACATCTGAAAAGCATTTCAAATCTGCTGAAATAAAAGGATTAACAACTGCTGAGGAATCTATCATACGGTCTTTCAGGACGGATAGAGAACAGCTGAAGAACAAGTCTTCAGTTGTTACCGATCCTTCAGTACTTAACACAAGTACTGAAAGGAGGAAAGTACTGAAGATCACACCTTCAGTAGTTTCCACTTCAGCAGTTGATCAATCCAAGATGAAGAATAAGCCATGTGAAATATGTGGTAAATTCAATCATCTATCTGATGAATGCTGGTACAAAAAGGGTTCCAAACTCAACAGAGATAAGCTCATTAAAGAAGAGATTAATAAAATGAAAAATGAGTTTGAGACCAAGTTTGTACCACAGTCATCTCAAACTGATAAACCCAAGGCCTCACCAAAATCCAAAAAGAAGGATGGGGTTTATCAGAAAACAGCTGATAGTGTTCCTCATGATAAACATCAGACTAAGTCTGTGAATTTCAAGAAGGAGGAAATGGTGGGTCACAGGAACTCATCAAAAACAAGTACTGATGTGTCAAATGAGCTGAAGGCTTTAGCAACAAATCAGACACAACTTGTTATGATGGTTCAGCATTTGTTGGGGAGAGTTAACCAACTAGATGCACCTGTGATCAAACCACTGAAAAGGAAATCCAAGCCCAAATCTAAGAAATCCATTTCAGCACCATCTCCACCTTCATCAGCTGTTAATCATGAGAAACAAGTTATGGTTAAATCTGTTGATGAAAACAGACCCAAAACCAAAAAGGTTTGGGTCTCTAAAGCTAACTAGTTTCTTATGATAAATGCAGGGTTCTTCAGCATGCCAAAGAAGCATCTGGTATGTAGACAGTGGAGGATCTATGCATATGACTGGGAGCAGTTCTCTTCTTAATGACTACTCTCAAGGAAAGAAGGGATTTGTCTCATTTGGAAATGATGCTAAGGGTTACATCATCGGGAAAGGATTTGTGTCAAATGGAGAAATCAGATTTGATGATGTTAACCATGTGGAGAATCTCAAGTATAATCTACTGAGTGTCAGTCAGATGTGTGATAAAGGGCATGTTGCACTTTTCACAAGCCAGAACTGCCGGATTCTGTCTTCCAAAGTTCTGAGGCTGATTGACAAGGTATTGGATGAACATACTCTCCTGAAGGCCAACAGGATAGGAAGAGTATATGCCTTGGATTTGTCAAAGAAGATTGATTTAAAAGGTCATCCTTGCCTGTTCTCCAAGGCCTCTCCTCAGGAATCTAAACTGTGGCATAGAAGGCTGGGTCATGTTAATCTCAAAAACATGAATCAGCTGATCCACAATAGTTTAGTGAGAGGTCTACCAATAAAGGAGTTCCACTGTGATGAAACCTGCACTGCTTGTTTAAAAGGAAAACAACACAAAGTTTCATTCCCTCCTATAGAAGAACCAAAGTCCACTGCCTGCTTGCAATTACTGCACATGGATCTCTTTGGTCCTGTGAGAGTAATGAGCATGGCAAAGAAGAAATACTGTCTGGTAATTGTGGATGATTACTCCAGATTTGTATGGACCTTCTTCTTGCATTCAAAGGATGAGGCTGCTCAGACAATTATTAACTTTGTGTTGTATGTTGAGAAGCAGTATTCCCTATCAGTCAAGTGTATAAGAAGTGATAATGGAACTGAATTTAGAAACCATACACTTGATGATTTCTACCTTTCAAAAGGAATCAAGAGGCAGTATAGCATCCCAAGGACTCCAGAACAAAATGGAGTAGTGGAGAGAAAGAACAGGACCCTAATTGAAGCTGCAAGGTCCATGTTGGCTGACTCTGGTTTGCCACTGACCTTTTGGGCTGAAGCTGTCAACACAGCATGCTATGTGCAAAATAGAGCTTTAGTGAATCAGAGGTTGATGAAGACTCCTTATGAAGTTCTACATCATTTGGCTCCTCTAATTTCATTCTTCAGAGCATTTGGGTGTCCTTGTTACATTCTCAACACAAAGGATCAACTCCAAAAGTTTGATTCTAAGGTGGATGCAGGGTATTTTGTTGGGTATTCATCCACTTGCAAGGCTTACAGAGTGTTCAACTGCAGAACAAAGATGGTTGAAGAAACCTTGCATGTGAAGTTCAATGAATCTCCTAAGGACAAAATCCACAAAACCCTGTGGAGTTGTTTGATCTGGACATACTGCAATATGTTCCTTATCAGCCTCCAGCTGTTGCAGATCATGTGAATTCATCACCTTCTGCAGCTAGTCATCCATCTGGTGGTACTGATGTTGATGATGATCCCAGTACTCACCTATTCAAGTTTAGTGATCAACTGCCTGAGTCTACTAAACTTGATGTTCCTGTAGCTTCAGTAGCACCATCCACAACAAATGCTGATGAGATTTCTGAATCCTCTACTTCATTTGACTTGCCATCTAATACTTGGTTTCAAGAATCTGGATCAACATCTGTTGCTGCTGAGCGTGCTACAAACACTTGCACAGATCTCATAGTGTACCAAGAGCTGAAGAATCACCCAATGTCTCAAATCATTGGTGATATCAATGCTGGTGTCTCAACTAGAAGTCAATTGTCCAACTTCTGCTTCTATGCTCTCTTCATCAGTCAGCAAGAGCCAAAGAACTATCATATTGCATTAAGAGACAATGGATGGGTTGATGCCATGCAGCTTGAGCTTCTTCAGTTCAAAAAGCAGCAAGTGTGGGAACTGGTTCCTCTACCCCCAGGTAAGTGTGCAATAGGCACTAAATGGGTGTTTAGGAATAAAACAGATGAAAATGGGCAAATTGTCAAGAACAAGGCCAGACTGGTTGTCCAGGGGTTTTCACAAGAAGAAGGTATTGATTATGATGAAACCTTTGCCCCTGTAGCCAGACTGGAGGCAATTAGATTGTTCTTAGCCTATGCTGCATTCCACAATCTTAAAGTTTTTCAAATGGATGTCAAAAGTGCATTTTTATATGGTAAAATAAAAGAAGAGGTTTATGTGTGTCAACCACCAGGTTTTGAGGATAATAAACATCCTGATTGGGTGTATAAACTTGATAAGGCTCTTTATGGGTTGAAACAAGCTCCTAGAGCCTGGTATGAAACACTGTCAAATTTTCTTCTTCAGAATAATTTCACTAGAGGCTCCATAGATAAAACTTTGTTCATTAAGAAAGTGGGTCAGCATAAGCTCCTTGTTCAAATTTATGTTGATGATATTATTTTTGCATCCTCTGATCCACAGTTGTGTGATGCATTTACAAAGTTGATGCAACAAAAATTCGAAATGAGTGCCATGGGAGAATTACAGTTCTTTCTAGGTTTGCAAATCAAACAAAAGGCTGATGGAACTTTCATTCATCAGTCAAAATACACAAAGAGTCTTTTGGAAAAGTTTGATTTACAAAACTGTAAGCCCTGTTCTACTCCCATGTGCAGCACCACACAACTGGATGCAGATCAGAAAGGTAAAGCTGTTGATGAAACACTTTACAGATGTATGATTGGGTCCTTGATGTACTTAACAGCTTCTAGACCAGATATTATGTTTGCAACTTGTGTTTGTGCTAGATTTCAGGCTGCTCCTAAAGAGTCTCATTTGATTGCAGTCAAGAGGATCTTTAGATATCTGCAAGGTACTCAATCTCTAGGTCTTTGGTATTCCACTGGGCACTCTTGCAAATTAGTTGCTTTTTCTGATAGTGACTATGCAGGGTGTAAATTAACTAGAAAATCAACTTCTGGTGGATGTCAATTCCTAGGCAACTGTTTGGTTTCTTGGCAGAGTAAGAAACAAACATCTGTTGCTACATCCACTGCTGAAGCCGAGTACATTGCTGCTGCAAGTTGTACATCTCAGGTACTCTGGCTTCAGAATCAATTATTGGATTATGGCATTACAGAGACTAAGACTCCATTACTAATGGATAGTGCTTCAGCTCTTTGTATTGTCAAGAATCCAGTCCAGCACTCTAGGACCAAACATATTGAGATCAGACACCATTTTATTAGGGATTGTTTTGAAAAAGGTCTGATTGATCCAAAGTTTGTTCCTAGTGCTGATGAGCTTGCAGACATATTTACTAAGCCTTTGGACAGTTCAACTTTCCAAAACCTAGTGTTAAGGCTTGGTATGCTGCAGCTAGAATAAGTGACAACTACTGATGATCTCAGTCAACAAGTACTGATGAGCATTCGTATACTATTGTCACAAATAAGTACTGATAAGTTCTTTTATCCTCAGTAGTTTTCATAACTACTGAAGACTAAATTACTTAAAAGTACTGAAGTACTCTATCTGTTGAAAAGAACTGATGTGGTTACAACTACTGATGTAGTTACAACTACTGATGTCAGTATAACAGATAAGTACTGATGACCAATGAAACGTCTGAAAATCAGACAAAAAGTCTGATAAGTGTTGAGGTCAGAATGAAACAGCTGATGAGCTAAGAATTGACGACAACAGCTGATGAGAAACTTTTCTCTTCAGTTGTTTCTACAACTGCTGTTTCACTTCATACAACTGAAGCCAAAACCATGTCTTCAGTAGTTTTACAACTACTGATGACTAACACCAAATCTTCAGTTGTTTACAACACCTGAAGCCAAAACCATGTCTTCAGTAGTTTCACAACTACTGATGACTAATACCAAGTCTTCAGTTGTTACAACTTCTGAAAGTTAAAACCAGGTCTTCAGTTGTTTTCAAACAACTGATGACAGCACCAACACTTTCAGTCGTTTTATATCAGCCTTTTCTTACCCTATAAATACCTAAACCTACTTTCAAACGTTTCATTAGCCGTTTTATGTCCTTCACTCTCTCAACAATGGCGACCATGAAACTCAAACCCAGACACAACTGTGTTGCCTACCTCTCGAAATCGGCCTTTTGGAACAAATTTGATAATGCCATCGATCTTATGGTAGATTCCCAGTACCGAACCGCTTTTCTTCTGAATCCTACCATATACCCCGATTCCCTAAGCCAATTCTGGACCAACGTCTCTGTGCAAACTGGTGAGAATGATAGCCAAATCACTCTCCAGTCGTTGGTTAACCAGAAACAGGTGGTCATCACTCCAGACATCATTCGACAAACCCTAAATCTACATGATGCCACCTGTGTCACAGAATACCCGAAAGGCACAACTGATATGTCTTTCATCAATAACGGGTATGAAGGAGACTTAAGTGCTACCACCATTCTGAAGAAGCACTTCCATGATGCTGAACGTCTTATATTCCACATGGTGAATGTCTGCCTTGCATCAAAAACCTCCTCATGGGATCAGATGTCCTCCCGATGGCAACAGGTATTATACTCTATCTTTGAACGACAAAATCTAAATTTTCTGAGATAGTTTTCATGGAACTAAAGGATCTGGCTTTGAAACCTGTGGCAAACAGATGGATATTATATCCCAGGTTTCTCATGGCCATAATTTTAAATCAGCTAAAATCAGACGGCCTTGTTGGCCTTGGAGTCCCTGCTCCGGCTGTATTGCCTGAAGTATACTCCAGGCACAACTCTGACCCTACACTGAAAGGGGCTGCCCGGCTGCTAAAACCCAAGCAGCGGGAACCCACAGCCTCCACTTCCAGATCCAAAGTCCCCACCAAACCCAACACCAAAAAGCCCAAAAAGGCTACTCAGGGAGATGAGTCCCCTGAGGATGCCCCTGTACCACCAATACAGGAAACACTTACTGGTTCTAACCCCCCAGTAGTGTCAAAGACTCCACCAGCCCTAGCCGCTCAGGCATCCTCTCAACAGGATCCTGATGCAACCATAATTGGGGATACCACAATGCTGGAACCTATCTCAATTGAGAAGGTTACCATTGAAGAGCACCAGTCACCCCGGGTGCAATCTGCTTCAAACCTATCTCCAATGCAACCGCCCCTCAAAGCCCAACCATTATAGTTGCACAAGTGCTGAGTCAGCTGCATTCCTCTCCTCCTCCCCAAAACCAATTACAATGGGGAGAACCTCAACAGCTGAGGAAGAGGACCAAAATGCTGCTGATAACCCCAGCACAGGGTTATAATGTTCAATCTCCCCGTGTAGAGGAGGAGGTTAGAACATCTGGTGAGGCTGCCACTTCTACTGATTCAGCAAATGAACAGGATGCAGTTGGTAACATCTCTAAGACCTCACCAGAGGCAACTGCCGATGAAGGACTCAGTCCTGAGGCAGGAAGTCCCCAGAACCAAGAACAAGGGGCACATGCTACAACTGATCTACACTCAGGGCATGTACATCCTGATTCAATCAGGAGGTCAGGTGATTCAGCAAAGACTGATGATGACCTGGGCTTTTTCTTCGATGTCTTAGCCCATAACACAATCCTTGAGGCTGAGGTGAGCAGACTCAAAGAACTGCTTGCCAAAATGTCTCAGGATCAAAGTCCATCGCCCCAATAAACCCACAGATGGCACCTTCATCTGAAGGTTCACCAAACACTCAGCCACTACACTCAACTGAGCCACCAGCCACTGCTTTTGGCACCACCTCTCAGGGACAGAACCCCTCTGAGCAGATGGTTGCTACCTTTCAACATTCCTTACCTCTCATCACTCCCATCATCAATGAGATTGTGCATAAAGCCATTGATGAGAGGATCTCCTCAAATCTACAAACACTTGTTGATGATGCTGTGCAAAAGAAGCTTTCTGCCATTCAAACCCCTGAACCCAATGCACCCAAAAGGGGGAGTCTAAGGCAGTGAAAGAAAGAAAGAGAAAGAGAGTGGAAGATGAGAAACAACAAGAGAAAGAAAAGGAGTTAGAAAAGGAAAACAGCTGATCACATACAAGAGAAAGAAAAGTGCTGAAACTCAAAAGCCTGATGAAGAGAAATCATTGGAAGATCTGGTTAAAGAAGCTGATGAAGCTCACAGCAGATCAATGGACAGAATAATAGACCAACTCTTCAGACAAGGCTTTGATACAGCTACATTAGACACTGAGATCAGAAGGCTGGAGATTAAAGAGATACAAGAGAGATGGGCCAGTTACAGTGTGATGGAAAGGGAGAGGTTGGAGATAATGATCAGGTTTATTGCAAAATACTTGGGAAGATCATTAATTGAGATTAAATCATGGACCAGAGACAGTATTCTGGCAATAACCACCAGAATCTGTGCTTCTGAAGCATTCAATAAGGGGTTGATTATCGAAGCCTTAGATGAAGCAGGTGCTGGGAAGAGAACTGATATGGCCAAGCTTTCCAAAGCCAAACTTACCACAAAAATGCTAGATCAGCCTTCCCAAACTCCCACTCAAAACAACCAACCCCACAACTCTCCAAACCAATCCCTAAACCTAAACTTAAACAACTCAACCCTCAAACCAACTCCCTTACCCAAAAACACCTCAAACCACATCCAATGATGCACCCAGAAGGAGGAGAAGGGTGTGAGGATGGAAGAAGAAGAAGAAGATGATGATGAAGAAGACAGTCTGCCAATCTCTGCTGTTCTAAAAATACCTGAGCAGAAGTCAACAAATGATCACCAGACTTTCAGAGGCAAATGGTGAAAGTTAAGATTGAAGAAGAAGAACAGCAGAAACAGCACGATGAGCAACTTTTGAAGATGGTTGACAAAGAGTTTCCTCAGTCATCATCTATACAAGCCATGAAGAAACACGCTCAAAGGCTGTATGCTCTCAGGCATACCTTTCAATATCAAAAGGAGAGAGTAAGGATTTGGCCAGACCCCAGGGTTAGTTCTAGAATTCATAAGAAATCCATACCAAGTAGATACAATGGCCAAGTGAGAAAGACCATAGATGCTGTTATTATGTTGGCCATTGTAGTCTCACCCTGGGAGATACTTGAAGACTTCAAGAGAGCCTACAAGTCAAAGATGACCCTCAAACTCTAATGGAGAACAAAATGGTCAAGAAGGGGTTGTTATACAAGAGGCTTGAAGAGATCAAGAAAAATGAACTCCAGTTGTTATTAGAAGGGACTCACCCAGATGAATTTGCTTACAGAGAGATAACAACTGTTGAGTTGAAAAATGGAAAGACAGAAAGTACCTATCAGAGTACTATGGCCCAGAGTTCTTCTTCGAAGGAGAAGCAGAAGAACTCACTAAGGAGGAACAAGTTGTTCTCCTTGAGGCCTACGTCAGAGAGTCTTATAGACTCATCAATGGGAAGTAGGTTTCATGGTTGGGATAACAGCTCTGTGTCCAGTTCCCCAAGACAGAGTTCCCTTCCATCCTTTGACATTCACATCTACTGAAACCTGTTCCCTGGCCTGTGCTTATCTGATATCTCTGAAGCTGATCAAGAGAGTATTTCTGCCAAGAATAAGTGGGACCTCAATAAGCTTAAAGGTTTTGGCTGCATTGGTTCAGGGGGAGTTTGTTGGACCAAAAGAACCAATGAGCCTGATCAGAAAAACCTTTAAGTCCCACAGACATTACAACAACTGAAGTAGTCTGCAACAGCTGAAGACATCAACTGATAACAAGGTCTGAAGACAAAGTCTGAAGTGAAAGAGCTGAAGACAAAGTCTGAAGTGAAAAAGCTGAAGACAAGTCTGAAGCAAGAACTGAAGACAAAGTCTGAAGACAAAAGCTGAAGACAAAGACTGAAGACCAAGTTTCAGATGTTGTCACAACAGCTGAAGAAGACCTCTTCAGTAGTTGTGATGGTTTCCTTTCAGTAGTAGATTTTCTTTCAGTTCTTTGTAATCAGTAGTTTTATGTTCTTGTAATCAGTACTTGTAGTTTCAGTAGTTTTAGTTTCATCTTGTACTTAGCATACTCTGAGATGTTCTCAGTTGTTGTGAACATTCTCAGTAGTTTGCTTACTTTCAGTTGTTTGTAATAATTCTGTTAGATGTCACTATCAAGTGACATCAGCAGACGTCACATTCCTTTATATAAGGAATGTTGACCTAATTGTAACTGCGAAGCTTAGCGAAGCTTAGCGGCGCCATACCGAAGCATTTGTGCATGAATGATATTATCCCTTTTGCAGAAAACCCTCTTTCTCTATAACCGTGTACTGTTCCATTGAATATCTATTGTGTTCTTGCTATATTTGTCTAATTCTTGTTCTAATTCCGCTGCGATTCAACTCTAATTGATCAAACTTAGATCACTGATCCTGTCAGTTCGGAAATCAAATGTAAAACTAAAACTCCCAGAAAATCCCTTAATTTCTATAAACCCTGATCATAATCGGTAAATTAAGCTTCAATTGACCATGATACTGAAAATTAACCATAGGGCTTTGATTCCCTCTGGTTCCTCGAGCGTAATATTGTGTTTAATTTCCCTGGTTAGCTTCGATTCGAGGATGAACACTCTTAGACCGTCGCGATGAATAGG
>CM046440.1:5355538-5396565 GCA_025506505.1 Flaveria sonorensis | reverse complement strand
TTGAGTTTAAAATTAACGTATTTATTATCTTAAAAGTATTAAAAACCCTTGAAATATTTTTGAAGTTTCATTTACTAACACTAATACATATTTTAGATAATTAGTTCAAAATATGAAATATATGTATACAAAATTAATCTTAATAGGTAATTGATGATTCTATGATGTGTATTGTTTATAAACCCTTATAACTTTTAAAATATATTGTTTTATAAAATTATAACTTTTGATGCATAATATATTTGTCACATGATTCGACGTCAGTTTTGTTCAAATCGGGATTGGGTCAAAGCCCACTAAATTGACCAAATACAAATAAAGACCCGCATAGAAAATAACTCACTAAAAATGCACACAGCTGTTTTTCGAGTCAAAAAATCAATATAAAAATCACTCATCTATTCGTGTCACTAGGTTCTAAGCCCAGCCATAGCGGTTATTGGGAGTGTCATCGTAACCGAAGTCTGATTGGTAGTTGAGCTCCACTTAGTAGGCAATGATGATATTAAAAGAAGACCAGTTATTGTCATGGCGTGGTAAATTGAAATGTTTGCAATCACGACAGACAACATCAGCTATTTGAGCCTTTTTTGTTAATCCGAGCAAACGTGCGCAACGTGCGCGCTTGGGGAACATTAGTTATCATTAAAAAAAAACTAATGTGTTTCTTTGTCAAAAACTTTTAATTAAATAATTAAACCTAAAACTCAAACAAACAATCCAGAATAAAGAAAAATATACTGAACTCGAAAAAAACTAATCACAAATGACTCAAAAATTGACTTCAGGCCATCAACTTTATGTTGTGATATTCAGACTCTGAAAAAAAAAAAACACAAGAACAGATATGATTGTAAACAAGATAAAACCCGGCCTAATGTGAAGAAGATAATGCATCACCCGAAGTGAAGTCAGAGAGTTTTTAAACTGGAAAAGAGAAATAGTAATCTACAGTCTACCACACTCTCTCTCATAACTATATAGCGAGGAATTTTAGGAGTAAACATGTTATTGTTACGGACATCTTCTAACTGCGACATCTAATCAAGCCCGCCAAAAGCCCATCCAGCCAATCCATTATTAGCAACAAACCAACCCAACTACAGTTCCAATTCTGCAGCAGCCCATCTCATATAACATGTGAAAAACCTAACAACAAAAATTGAAATAATGGAACACCAAAATTTATAGTTTATGTTTGTAATTGAATTGGAACATTTATATATTTCAACAATCTTTAGATTTCAAAATTTAAATTCCAGTATTTTAATTTCTTAATTCAAAATTACACATTACTCACTAATGCAAACCCATAAAACTGTCAGTCATATTTTGTCGCCTACCTATCAAAAAGCCTAAGGAAGTATTTGACGGCTAAGGCGTAACATCCAATCCTCTTCAAGGCTATACTTAGACCACAGGCTAAACTTTAGTTGTTGGTAATTCTAGGTTGTACCCTAGATGTTGGGTATTGGTTTAGCCGTCAAGTGGTACATAGCAAACTATGATTGAGTGTTGTCGAGCTATAGTACTCTTTTAACCGGCGGGTACCTTTTTAGCCATCAAGGGTACATTTTAGCCAATGTGCGAAATGTAAAATCTTAGCCAAAGGAGTTTAGATTGCTAAACTAAAAATCAATGTTTATTTTAGTTAAGTTGAGTTAAATGTTTATTTAGCAATTCTATGTCAATTTCACCATATATTTTGCTGTATTTCCCAAAATATATCTCTAGGTAAAATTTCGTTCAAGAATTAAAACTTAACTTTTTTTTCCATTTCCGTTTTTTGTCATCCATGTGATCCATCACACGGTAAAGTATCCTACGCCAACAAAATTCATTTTAAATTTCTTTGTTTTGGAATTTGATGTTATGCATCGGTAATCGGTTTTGTTAGTAGCTATCATTGGTAATACACATTTTGTGTAGCGGTGCTAGTCGTATACAAGTACTTTGACATAAATTTTAAAACAGCCTGAAAGAAAACCTTGAAGTGTGGATCTTGTGTAAAATGACACCACCACCTACCAAATATTCAAATAAAGTTCCTAGGCAAGGAAACTTGTTGCTTAAAAGTCATAAAGTTACCGTTGATATGCAATCGGAAATAGAAAAGATAAACAGGTCTTATTTTCAATTAAAAACGTTTTGAAGAAAATTCTAAGTGACCAACAAGTCTTATTTTCAATTGAAGAGAAATCTTAAAGTCAATTATTTTATCAATTTGCATAAACATATCCAAAATACGCCATCGTCACGTATACAAAGTACAATAGGTCCATAAAAATAATCGATCATATTTTGTCGTCTCCCTTCGAAAGTGAAGTAAGTATCCAATAAAGTACTAGTGTATAGACTCCAAGTCTCTTCAAGGCTACTTAGCCTAAAGGCTAAACCTTAGTCGTCGGGTACTTTAGGCTACACCCTTACTTGTCGGGTATTTGTTAGCCACTGAGCGATACGTGACGATATATGATGACTCATTTGTCGATACTTATTACTTTTATTAGCTTTCAAGTATCTTTTAAGCTGTCAGTCGTACTCTTTAGCCGTAGAATGGTAGATTCAATCTTAACCAAAAGGGTTAGGTGGCAGGTGTTTTCGTTAATATATCTATAGTTAAAATTTTCGTTCCAGATTCAACTTTATTTTTCATTTTTTCTTTGTTTTGAAATTTTATGGTATGCGTTAGTAGTCCACTCTATTTATAAGTTTTCATCAATGATACCCATTTGTGTAATGGTGGTAGTCGTAGGAGATTACTTTTAAGATAACTAGAAATAAAGCTCGGCTCGGCCGTTTTTAAATCTTGTTGTATGTTTGAATTGTGACATTGAAATGGTTAAGTACAAAACTACGATGCCCTAACTTGTTGGTATTAGTTGATATAATATAGATACATAAAAAATATTCTATCTTGAATACAATTAGTTTTTGACATCATTTATATTGGATCGCCAAGAAATAAATTAAACACAATCATAAATTAGTTTTATTAATAACAAATGGTTTTTATAAGTAGATGAAATTAGTACAAAGGTTAATACGTTAAAAGCATATATTATATACAGTAGAAGGATCAAGTTCAAAATTATAAATTAGAGGGTTTAGTTTGAAAAATTGATATGCAACGACATTTAAAACGGCAAAATCGCTTAAGAAAAAAAGAAGAAATCGGAAAATAGAAATGAAAAAAAAAGTAAAGGAAAAGAGATCGTTGCTTATGGGATTTGAACGGAGACATGTGAAACAAAACATTAGTACATTGCCAGTTTAACCATGTCTAATATTAATATTAAAGTTTGAACCACAACATTAAATTAGTTGGCGAGAGAGTTAAAAAAAAAAATCATCCCACCGACCTTATATTTTAAGGTATAGTAATTTTAAAACAACTACAAGAAAACCTTGAAGTGTGCATATTAGAAGCTATTAATATTCAAATAAACATTTGAGCAAACTTGTTGCTAAAAATAAATAAAGTTGACCGTTGACATGCTATTTATAAATACAAATTAAAGAAACGTGGTGCGGATCTGGTTAGTGAATCACAAACACAATCGCATCAACAACTAAAAAACAGCTAATATAGAGGAACCGTAATTAACGCGAACGTGGCCCTTAACAAATTAAGCATGAATCATTTTTATAAAAAAAATATACATTTATCATCGAACTGTAAGAAACAAGCTAGTACGCCATTCATCTCTATATAACACATAGATCAAAAACTCTTAAAGTCCTATATATCTTTGGTTATATAAATATTTTTCTATAATGTTTGTTTCTGTCGTTAAGGCTGTTTTTTTTGTGTATGCTTCTGTTTGTTTTTGCAACAGCGACGGGAAAATAATTCTATCTAAAAGTGTTTCTGTATCGGCTGTTTTAGTATTTGGAGACTCGTTAGTTGATCAAGGGAATAAAACTATATCAATACTTTGGGCAAAGCAAATTACCTGCCCTACGGGAAGGATTTTCAGGGCGGAAAACCAACGGGAAGGGTCTCCAATGGCAAAACACTATCTGACGTTTTGGTACATGCTTTTATTTTTTAATAACATTGAAATTGTTTGACTTAATGTAATTACCGTATGAAAGTTAAAGTTTGATTTTTGGATTGGGTCGAGGGGGTTCTTGATGGAAGCAGTAGCAAGTTGAGAAGTTTAACGATATGTTTGATTTTTCTATTGTTAATTAACGAGAAATAGTGTAGGACGTAAAGAGTGAAAAATAAGAAATTTGAAGGATTTATCTCTGGTTTAGCGCAGGGTCTTATCATATTGTTTTTTCATATGAAATCGAAGCCGAGGCACTAGGAGTGAAGGAATACCTTCCACCATCTCTAGACCCCTTGTTAAAAGATGAAGATCTTCAAACAGGTGTAAGCTTTGCTTCTGGTGGCAGTGGATTTGATCCTCTTACAACAACAATGTCGGTATGCATGCTTATCTTCTTGTGAAATAGATAGTATTGCAATTTATACATTGTTATAAACATAAATTGAAACTTATTTGAATGTAGGTAATTTTTTATTCTGAATAGCAGAAGTGAAGACTGTCGTCACATGAGTGTTGATATTGGTCTTTGCGGGTTGATGACCCATGTGTTGACAGCCTTAGCATCTACTATTGGGAATAGTAGATCCACAAAACAATGCCACGTGGGTAACATCGGCCATTGGCATAAACATCATCTAGATTCAAAATAAGTTTCGTTTTTCGCCTAGAAACCATGCATGCATTGCAATACCACCTAGTTCAAGAAAAAGTTCATTTATATAACTTTCTTATTTAACATGCATTTAACTTGTGCTTGTTTAATACTTTATCGCATACAACAATTAGTCTGGTATACCAATGTCGGTTCAATTGGACATGTTCAAAGAATATATCGCGAAGCTCAAGAAGAACCTGGAGAAGAAGCTGCCAACAATGTATCACCAACAGCGTAGTCGTGGTAGCCGCTGGCAACAACGATCTAATTTTTTCCCTTCCCATCAGAAGACCACAATACGATGTTCAAGCATATTCCAACATGCTAGTAAAGCTAGTCCTGAATTTCACAAGGTATCACTTCTCTATTAGCAACTTTGCTTGCTAGATAGAAAATTAAATAACACAGATGACTAGTTCCAAAAAACATGAAAACAATTTTTTAAAAGTAGATTACTAAGAGACTTTATAATACTCCTTTGAAGGAAATATATGCACTTGGAGTAAGAAGGATAGTTATCGTTAGCGCACCCCCCTCGGTTGTTTACCTGAAATAAGAACGCTAGCGGGAGGTCCACTTAGAAGTGTGCACACAATGAGAATAATGTAGCACAATCATTCAACAACATTCTAAAACAAAAGCTTCAGTCATGGGAAGCAAGTTATCCTCAGTCAAGAGTAGCATTATTGATTTCTACAATCCTCTCATAAACATCATTGAAAACCCTCATAAATACGGTATAAATTTATATTATCAAATACACACACATACAATATATATAATTTTTAATTATTACTGATTTTCTCGTTTGCTAGGCTTTGATGTCATAGACAGAGGCTGTTGTGGAACCGGCATGATAGAGGTGATATATTTATGTAACAAACTTACTCCTACGTGTCCAGACGACTCTAAATATTTCTTCTGGGATGGTTTCCACCTATCCGAGAAAGGAAGTTACGTTTTTGTTAATCTTATTCTTCAGGATTTGGTGAATACCTTGTTCTAGGATATTCAAAAAATGTTGTTTAGGGTGAAGTAGAATGGACCTTGTATAATAAATGAGTGATGCTTTATTTGAGTTTTCAATCCCATTACTATGAACGAACCTATTCAAAACATCAACATGTATGAAATATGGAGTAGGACTCAAATGTGTGATATAACAGTCGCCATACGCTGCTTGTCGAAATTAAGGACACCAGTTTCTCTTATGTTTTAAATAAATTTTCAAATTTCACAATATTAACTTGTATTTAGTTTTACAAGTGAATGATTAATGTTATCAACTAATGTGTTCTATAGCTTTCAACATTTAATTTCAATTATGTTATTTTTCTTTAATATCACATGTTGCCTGCCATGTGTTTCTTTAATGATGAAAAAACAATGCTATTAAAACCTGATCGGATATGCAGATCCAACCAGTTTAATTGTAACCTAGACAATCTCTAGCTTGGTTCGTATGTGTTGAACCACTAATTTAAAAACCACTCGGTTTTGATTTATTCAAATAAACCAACAAAACACTAGATCCGCCACACTAGAATATAATGACTACATAGTTTCAACTTTAACCCGCCAATTTCAACCAGAACTAAAGAGCCAGGAAGCAATATGTAAGCGGTGTTGGATGAGAAGGATAGCCTTGGGAATAATCATTGAAGCGTATAGCAACATCATTGAGACCCCAATATTAGATATAGTACACCAACCAGATAGTAACAAAAATGATTGTTATGTACAATTAATTTGGAAATAATATATACATGTTAATGGTTATAGATAGGCATTTACATGCATGTGTAATACAACAACATCATAGTGGATCCGTAAATGGCCATTAAAATATCCATATCATTAAACCATTTAATTAATTAGTCCCTTGCTAACATTATCAAGTAGGATCCGTAAATGGCACTAGCGTCAATGGCAATTTAAATAGGTCATTCCTACAACACAAAACGGTCAAACGAACGGTCAAAAAAACGGAATGGATTCCGCTAGTACATAAATTGTTTTTTTGGGCGGTGTAAATTGTTATTTTCAGCGGTTGTTTGGCCGCTCAAATAAATACGGCTACAAAAAATCAATTGATTTTCTGCGCGGTTTGAAAACCGCCCAAAAAATACATAAAAACCGCCCAAAAAAATATTTTTAATTAAATAAAACCATTATAGATTTTTTCTTGCGGCTCTAAAACTGCCTAAATAATTTTAGATATAGGTAAAAAATGTTTTTTCTCTAAATTAAAGAAAACTTAAAATTTATATAAATCCAGAAGTTATAAAGTACAGTCAAAACTAAATTTCATCAACACCAAAAAGCAGAATTTTATAAAAAGTACAACCAGAATAAAAGTCAAACAAAAGACATGTCACACCCCAACTTTAACGGCGGAAACGTCGAGGTGTGAGGGTTAAGATTGTTCATGCCACACAACGCTATTTCAAAGTGTAAGTATTATTAAATTCCAAGTTTCATGACATACATAAATGAAAACATAAATTTCAAACAAACAATATAACAAGAATTCAAGTAGCATCATGTGACAAAAGATGTCATTTTTTATTAATCTCTAGGTCCAATCCTAGATGTGTTCAAGTCTTCAAGAGTAATTAAGCGGGATTATTTCCTGAAACATGTTAAAAATAATATCAACATATAATGTTGGTGAGTTTTCATAGGTTGAACATACATATATAATAAACAATAAGTTGGCAATTTATGTCATGGTTATAGAATAATTTAATAATAAATGGATAAACAAATGTAACAATCAAACCTCGACAAATATGGCCACAACATGATTATACGATTAGCTAAGTGTATTTGGTTCCCATAGTAATCAAGAATACGTCACTAGGAGCCGGCAATACCTCGGCTTTAGCACCAAATAGGCTTGTCAGGCCCATAGATCTATGACGTCGCTAGGCTAGCAATAGTTAATGATTGTATCTTACAAGTGTTATCATATGATAATTACAAGAGTCCAAATAACCATGACAAAATAAGATGAATTGCACAAGTGTTACAAGAGTAAAAACGTATTTACAAGTGTGTTTATAATAAGGTTAACATGCTTCACCCCAAAAGTGTGAAATAATGTAAAATGGGGTATAGAAAAACTCACATGTATAATAAGGATGAATAAAAGAAGTATTGTATTAAACACGACGATTTGCTAAGGTTCAACCTAAACGAACGACGTCATAAGTTAGTAACGATTTTTTTAGTGGTACTCGGGAATTCACGGTTTAAATTTGGGCTTTTGGATAACAATGTAATATTATAACGAGGTTATTTTATATCGCTTAGTCTACGATTTTAAATCCTAAAATGGATACATTTAATATTTAGGTGATTAAATAAGAATTTGTGATAAAATCATTAATAAAAGTTAAACTTTTATTATCAATGAATTATTTATTTACTATTGACAATAGTAAATTTATAATTTTAATTGATACATAATTCTATTTATCACAATAAATGAAACATTTTAAAATGTACATATATTTATTCTAATTTAAAATTAAGGTTGTAAATATATTTCAAAAAATGAAGAATTTATTAAATTTAAAATTTCTTGGAAATTAAAGGGATTTTTACATTTAATAATTAATAAAAAGTTGTATTTTATAACAATTTTATAAGTTTAAAAAAAATATGAGAATAATGATTTATTAATTAAATTCTAAGAAAATTTAAAAGAAAATAATTTTATTTGATTTTTGATTAAAAATGATTTTTATATAATTAATCAAATATTAACATGTTTTCTGAATTTTTAAAACTAAAAAAAAACACTTTTAAAAATAAATGCAGGGACTCAAGTTCGAACCCGGGTCCCCTGCATAGCCATACAATGCTTTAACGCTGGGTCAGTGCCCTGTTGTGTTGTTTCTGTTGGACCAAAAGAACCAATGAGCCTGATCAGAAAAACCTTTAAGTCCCACAGACATTACAACAACTGAAGTAGTCTGCAACAGCTGAAGACATCAACTGATAACAAGGTCTGAAGACAAAGTCTGAAGTGAAAGAGCTGAAGACAAAGTCTGAAGTGAAAAAGCTGAAGACAAAGTCTGAAGCTAAAGAACTGAAGACAAAGTCTGAAGACAAAAGCTGAAGACAAAGACTGAAGACCAGTAGATGTTGTTCTCTTCAGTAGTTGTGATGGTTTCCTTTCAGTTTTTTTTCTTTAGTTTTATGTTTCTTGTAATCAGTACTTGTAGTTTCAGTAGTTTTAGTTTCATCTTGTACTTAGCATACTCTGAGATGTTCTCAGTTGTTGTGAACATTCTCAGTAGTTTGCTTACTTTCAGTTGTTTGTAATAATTCTGTTAGATGTCACTATCAAGTGACATCAGCAGACGTCACATTCCTTTATATAAGGAATGTTGACCTAATTGTAACTGCGAAGCTTAGCGAAGCTTAGCGGCCGCCATACCGAAGCATTTGTGCATGAATGATATTATCCCTTTTGCAGAAAACCCTCTTTCTCTATAACCGTGTACTGTTCCATTGAATATCTATTGTGTTCTTGCTATATTTGTCTAATTCTTGTTCTAATTCCGCTGCGATTCAACTCTAATTGATCAAACTTAGATCACTGATCCTGTCAAATGGTATCAGAGCAGGTTAATCATTGATCGGTTTAACAATTGATCATTGAAACTGCTATTTCGATATCTAAAGTTTGATCGAATTAGCATATTTGCAAGAATTGGTTATAGAGATTGATCTTCTGCTGCTTCTGGTTATTCAATTTGAGTTTCTTCTTGGTTCATATTGAGTTTGTTGTGTTTTTGTGCTAAATCTGTTGAAACTTGATTGAATTGGTTTGAATCTGAGAATGACTACTCCATCTAATGACCCTCACAATACTGGCTCCTCAACCAAGCCTCCGATGCTGGTTAGGAGTGAGTATAACATATGGCAACGAAGAATGCTCCATCACCTGTCTGTTAACAGTTCAGGTTGTTGGACATCTGTGGTTCACGGTCCACACAAGCCTATGGTGAACAATCCGGAGACCAACCAAATGGTTCCGAAGAAGAAGGAGCAATACTCAGATGAAGATCGTAAACTGTTTGAGATTGATGCTAAAGCCCATGGAATTCTGGCCATGGCACTGCCTAATGAAATCTATTCTGGGCTTATGCATCATGAAACTGCTCATGACCTCTGGAATGCTTTGAAGGAACAATTCGGAGGAACTGATGAGGTCTTAGCAAACAACAGAGAAATCCTCGCCCAACAATATGAGACATTCTCTCATAGGAAGGGTGAGACACTGACTCAACAGTTTGAGCGTTTCTCCTGCTTGATCTCTGAGCTGAAAATGGTCAAGCATGAGTATACTAACAGCCAGATGAACAACAGATTCCTCAGATCACTGCCTGAGAGATGGGACACATACACCATTGTCCTACGCTCCAGTGCAAATCTGGATAGCCTATCTCTCACCCAACTCCATGGGAAACTGCTTACATTTGAAAGAGAGATAGAGCAGAAAAGGAAACTGGCATCATCAGGAAAGCTCACTGATGACTTTGTACCAGGGAACACTGCCTTGGTCGGTCATGAGTCAGAATATGCTGGATCAGAAAGCCATTATGATGAGCATATAGATTTCTCTTCAAACAGTTCTGATCATGCATTTGTTGGTGTTGACAGTCATTCTGGGTGTAATAGTGATAATTTATGCTTTATCATGGATGATTTGATGGGTATTGCTGATGATGATTTAGAAGAGATGGATATTTTGAGCCAAATGGCCTTGATCAATATCAGATCTCAAAAGTTCTACAAGAGAACTGGTAGGAAATTTCCAGGACTCTCTGGCAAAACCAAAGTTGGTTTTGACAAGAGTAAGTTGAGGTGTCACAAATGCCACAGGCTTGGGCACTTTGCAAGAGAGTGTAGATCAACTGGATCTAACTCCTCTGCACCCTTTGTGACCTTTCCAAGCAATAGTTCACAAAACAAAGGGCAACATCCTGCTAGTTCTGGTCATCACTCACAACCTCAATCTCCTGCATATTTTGTCCCTCAGGGTCCAATGCCATATCCATATCCCTGCTATTACATGCCACAGCCAAATCCAGTTCAAGTTCCTATAGCACAACAACCTCAAGCCCTACCTGAGCCTCAACCATCTCCATCACAATCTCAACCTCATCACAGCTTCTTCACACCAGGAGTTGTTGACTGGAGCAGCTTACCAGATGATCTTTCTGGTTTCAATGAGCAATTATTTGCTGGTGCTGGTCAACATGGTGGTGAACATCCTTTTGGGAATCTTGCTCTCATGGCCCTGGAGTCTACTGAGGGTTCCTGCTCCAATGCATCATCTTCACAGGTAACCCAGGTATCTTCTGAGGCTAAAGCCAAGTTATGTTCTGAATCATGCATAGCTGCCTTTGTCTCTATTAGAGAGGCAAATGTAGCTTTAATCAATCAAAATCTTGAGCTTGAGAAAACTATTTCCAAAAGAAAAGCTGAGTATGAGTCTGCTCTTAATGACAAAGATGATGAGATTTACAAGCTTAAATGCCAACTTAATGATGAAAAGGCTAAGGTAGAGGTCATACTTGAGAACCACAGAAGTCTCAAAGAGACACTTGCAGCTACCCAAGTTGAGTGTGACCGCTGGGTAACATCCTGCAAGGGATTTGAAATGCTTCTCAGCAAGCAAACAGCTTCAAATGTGAAGTTTGGAATAGGTTACAATCATACTGCACCACCTACTGATTTTACTTCAAAATCAATAGTAAAATCTGAAGGTGAAAGTAATTTCCAAACCACATCATCATGTGATTCATCCTCAAATGATAATACAAAATTAGAGGATGAAGTCAGTGTTAAGATCTCAGCAAATCAATTGCCTGATGGTTTAAATGCTGATAAACACATGAAGCTGAGCAATTCAGATGTTGTCCCTCAAAGTACTCCAAGTACTGAAGGGCAAGTCACAACATCTGAAAAGCATTTCAAATCTGCTGAAATAAAAGGATTAACAACTGCTGAGGAATCTATCATACGGTCTTTCAGGACGGATAGAGAACAGCTGAAGAACAAGTCTTCAGTTGTTACCGATCCTTCAGTACTTAACACAAGTACTGAAAGGAGGAAAGTACTGAAGATCACACCTTCAGTAGTTTCCACTTCAGCAGTTGATCAATCCAAGATGAAGAATAAGCCATGTGAAATATGTGGTAAATTCAATCATCTATCTGATGAATGCTGGTACAAAAAGGGTTCCAAACTCAACAGAGATAAGCTCATTAAAGAAGAGATTAATAAAATGAAAAATGAGTTTGAGACCAAGTTTGTACCACAGTCATCTCAAACTGATAAACCCAAGGCCTCACCAAAATCCAAAAAGAAGGATGGGGTTTATCAGAAAACAGCTGATAGTGTTCCTCATGATAAACATCAGACTAAGTCTGTGAATTTCAAGAAGGAGGAAATGGTGGGTCACAGGAACTCATCAAAAACAAGTACTGATGTGTCAAATGAGCTGAAGGCTTTAGCAACAAATCAGACACAACTTGTTATGATGGTTCAGCATTTGTTGGGGAGAGTTAACCAACTAGATGCACCTGTGATCAAACCACTGAAAAGGAAATCCAAGCCCAAATCTAAGAAATCCATTTCAGCACCATCTCCACCTTCATCAGCTGTTAATCATGAGAAACAAGTTATGGTTAAATCTGTTGATGAAAACAGACCCAAAACCAAAAAGGTTTGGGTCTCTAAAGCTAACTAGTTTCTTATGATAAATGCAGGGTTCTTCAGCATGCCAAAGAAGCATCTGGTATGTAGACAGTGGAGGATCTATGCATATGACTGGGAGCAGTTCTCTTCTTAATGACTACTCTCAAGGAAAGAAGGGATTTGTCTCATTTGGAAATGATGCTAAGGGTTACATCATCGGGAAAGGATTTGTGTCAAATGGAGAAATCAGATTTGATGATGTTAACCATGTGGAGAATCTCAAGTATAATCTACTGAGTGTCAGTCAGATGTGTGATAAAGGGCATGTTGCACTTTTCACAAGCCAGAACTGCCGGATTCTGTCTTCCAAAGTTCTGAGGCTGATTGACAAGGTATTGGATGAACATACTCTCCTGAAGGCCAACAGGATAGGAAGAGTATATGCCTTGGATTTGTCAAAGAAGATTGATTTAAAAGGTCATCCTTGCCTGTTCTCCAAGGCCTCTCCTCAGGAATCTAAACTGTGGCATAGAAGGCTGGGTCATGTTAATCTCAAAAACATGAATCAGCTGATCCACAATAGTTTAGTGAGAGGTCTACCAATAAAGGAGTTCCACTGTGATGAAACCTGCACTGCTTGTTTAAAAGGAAAACAACACAAAGTTTCATTCCCTCCTATAGAAGAACCAAAGTCCACTGCCTGCTTGCAATTACTGCACATGGATCTCTTTGGTCCTGTGAGAGTAATGAGCATGGCAAAGAAGAAATACTGTCTGGTAATTGTGGATGATTACTCCAGATTTGTATGGACCTTCTTCTTGCATTCAAAGGATGAGGCTGCTCAGACAATTATTAACTTTGTGTTGTATGTTGAGAAGCAGTATTCCCTATCAGTCAAGTGTATAAGAAGTGATAATGGAACTGAATTTAGAAACCATACACTTGATGATTTCTACCTTTCAAAAGGAATCAAGAGGCAGTATAGCATCCCAAGGACTCCAGAACAAAATGGAGTAGTGGAGAGAAAGAACAGGACCCTAATTGAAGCTGCAAGGTCCATGTTGGCTGACTCTGGTTTGCCACTGACCTTTTGGGCTGAAGCTGTCAACACAGCATGCTATGTGCAAAATAGAGCTTTAGTGAATCAGAGGTTGATGAAGACTCCTTATGAAGTTCTACATCATTTGGCTCCTCTAATTTCATTCTTCAGAGCATTTGGGTGTCCTTGTTACATTCTCAACACAAAGGATCAACTCCAAAAGTTTGATTCTAAGGTGGATGCAGGGTATTTTGTTGGGTATTCATCCACTTGCAAGGCTTACAGAGTGTTCAACTGCAGAACAAAGATGGTTGAAGAAACCTTGCATGTGAAGTTCAATGAATCTCCTAAGGACAAAATCCCACAAAACCCTGTGGAGTTGTTTGATCTGGACATACTGCAATATGTTCCTTATCAGCCTCCAGCTGTTGCAGATCATGTGAATTCATCACCTTCTGCAGCTAGTCATCCATCTGGTGGTACTGATGTTGATGATGATCCCAGTACTCACCTATTCAAGTTTAGTGATCAACTGCCTGAGTCTACTAAACTTGATGTTCCTGTAGCTTCAGTAGCACCATCCACAACAAATGCTGATGAGATTTCTGAATCCTCTACTTCATTTGACTTGCCATCTAATACTTGGTTTCAAGAATCTGGATCAACATCTGTTGCTGCTGAGCGTGCTACAAACACTTGCACAGATCTCATAGTGTACCAAGAGCTGAAGAATCACCCAATGTCTCAAATCATTGGTGATATCAATGCTGGTGTCTCAACTAGAAGTCAATTGTCCAACTTCTGCTTCTATGCTCTCTTCATCAGTCAGCAAGAGCCAAAGAACTATCATATTGCATTAAGAGACAATGGATGGGTTGATGCCATGCAGCTTGAGCTTCTTCAGTTCAAAAAGCAGCAAGTGTGGGAACTGGTTCCTCTACCCCCAGGTAAGTGTGCAATAGGCACTAAATGGGTGTTTAGGAATAAAACAGATGAAAATGGGCAAATTGTCAAGAACAAGGCCAGACTGGTTGTCCAGGGGTTTTCACAAGAAGAAGGTATTGATTATGATGAAACCTTTGCCCCTGTAGCCAGACTGGAGGCAATTAGATTGTTCTTAGCCTATGCTGCATTCCACAATCTTAAAGTTTTTCAAATGGATGTCAAAAGTGCATTTTTATATGGTAAAATAAAAGAAGAGGTTTATGTGTGTCAACCACCAGGTTTTGAGGATAATAAACATCCTGATTGGGTGTATAAACTTGATAAGGCTCTTTATGGGTTGAAACAAGCTCCTAGAGCCTGGTATGAAACACTGTCAAATTTTCTTCTTCAGAATAATTTCACTAGAGGCTCCATAGATAAAACTTTGTTCATTAAGAAAGTGGGTCAGCATAAGCTCCTTGTTCAAATTTATGTTGATGATATTATTTTTGCATCCTCTGATCCACAGTTGTGTGATGCATTTACAAAGTTGATGCAACAAAAATTCGAAATGAGTGCCATGGGAGAATTACAGTTCTTTCTAGGTTTGCAAATCAAACAAAAGGCTGATGGAACTTTCATTCATCAGTCAAAATACACAAAGAGTCTTTTGGAAAAGTTTGATTTACAAAACTGTAAGCCCTGTTCTACTCCCATGTGCAGCACCACACAACTGGATGCAGATCAGAAAGGTAAAGCTGTTGATGAAACACTTTACAGATGTATGATTGGGTCCTTGATGTACTTAACAGCTTCTAGACCAGATATTATGTTTGCAACTTGTGTTTGTGCTAGATTTCAGGCTGCTCCTAAAGAGTCTCATTTGATTGCAGTCAAGAGGATCTTTAGATATCTGCAAGGTACTCAATCTCTAGGTCTTTGGTATTCCACTGGGCACTCTTGCAAATTAGTTGCTTTTTCTGATAGTGACTATGCAGGGTGTAAATTAACTAGAAAATCAACTTCTGGTGGATGTCAATTCCTAGGCAACTGTTTGGTTTCTTGGCAGAGTAAGAAACAAACATCTGTTGCTACATCCACTGCTGAAGCCGAGTACATTGCTGCTGCAAGTTGTACATCTCAGGTACTCTGGCTTCAGAATCAATTATTGGATTATGGCATTACAGAGACTAAGACTCCATTACTAATGGATAGTGCTTCAGCTCTTTGTATTGTCAAGAATCCAGTCCAGCACTCTAGGACCAAACATATTGAGATCAGACACCATTTTATTAGGGATTGTTTTGAAAAAGGTCTGATTGATCCAAAGTTTGTTCCTAGTGCTGATGAGCTTGCAGACATATTTACTAAGCCTTTGGACAGTTCAACTTTCCAAAACCTAGTGTTAAGGCTTGGTATGCTGCAGCTAGAATAAGTGACAACTACTGATGATCTCAGTCAACAAGTACTGATGAGCATTCGTATACTATTGTCACAAATAAGTACTGATAAGTTCTTTTATCCTCAGTAGTTTTCATAACTACTGAAGACTAAATTACTTAAAAGTACTGAAGTACTCTATCTGTTGAAAAGAACTGATGTGGTTACAACTACTGATGTAGTTACAACTACTGATGTCAGTATAACAGATAAGTACTGATGACCAATGAAACGTCTGAAAATCAGACAAAAAGTCTGATAAGTGTTGAGGTCAGAATGAAACAGCTGATGAGCTAAGAATTGACGACAACAGCTGATGAGAAACTTTTCTCTTCAGTTGTTTCTACAACTGCTGTTTCACTTCATACAACTGAAGCCAAAACCATGTCTTCAGTAGTTTTACAACTACTGATGACTAACACCAAATCTTCAGTTGTTTACAACACCTGAAGCCAAAACCATGTCTTCAGTAGTTTCACAACTACTGATGACTAATACCAAGTCTTCAGTTGTTACAACTTCTGAAAGTTAAAACCAGGTCTTCAGTTGTTTTCAAACAACTGATGACAGCACCAACACTTTCAGTCGTTTTATATCAGCCTTTTCTTACCCTATAAATACCTAAACCTACTTTCAAACGTTTCATTAGCCGTTTTATGTCCTTCACTCTCTCAACAATGGCGACCATGAAACTCAAACCCAGACACAACTGTGTTGCCTACCTCTCGAAATCGGCCTTTTGGAACAAATTTGATAATGCCATCGATCTTATGGTAGATTCCCAGTACCGAACCGCTTTTCTTCTGAATCCTACCATATACCCCGATTCCCTAAGCCAATTCTGGACCAACGTCTCTGTGCAAACTGGTGAGAATGATAGCCAAATCACTCTCCAGTCGTTGGTTAACCAGAAACAGGTGGTCATCACTCCAGACATCATTCGACAAACCCTAAATCTACATGATGCCACCTGTGTCACAGAATACCCGAAAGGCACAACTGATATGTCTTTCATCAATAACGGGTATGAAGGAGACTTAAGTGCTACCACCATTCTGAAGAAGCACTTCCATGATGCTGAACGTCTTATATTCCACATGGTGAATGTCTGCCTTGCATCAAAAACCTCCTCATGGGATCAGATGTCCTCCCGATGGCAACAGGTATTATACTCTATCTTTGAACGACAAAATCTAAATTTTTCTGAGATAGTTTTCATGGAACTAAAGGATCTGGCTTTGAAACCTGTGGCAAACAGATGGATATTATATCCCAGGTTTCTCATGGCCATAATTTTAAATCAGCTAAAATCAGACGGCCTTGTTGGCCTTGGAGTCCCTGCTCCGGCTGTATTGCCTGAAGTATACTCCAGGCACAACTCTGACCCTACACTGAAAGGGGCTGCCCGGCTGCTAAAACCCAAGCAGCGGGAACCCACAGCCTCCACTTCCAGATCCAAAGTCCCCACCAAACCCAACACCAAAAAGCCCAAAAAGGCTACTCAGGGAGATGAGTCCCCTGAGGATGCCCCTGTACCACCAATACAGGAAACACTTACTGGTTCTAACCCCCCAGTAGTGTCAAAGACTCCACCAGCCCTAGCCGCTCAGGCATCCTCTCAACAGGATCCTGATGCAACCATAATTGGGGATACCACAATGCTGGAACCTATCTCAATTGAGAAGGTTACCATTGAAGAGCACCAGTCACCCCGGGTGCAATCTGCTTCAAACCTATCTCCAAATGCAACCGCCCCTCAAAGCCCAACCATTATAGTTGCACAAGTGCTGAGTCAGCTGCATTCCTCTCCTCCTCCCCAGAAACCAATTACAATGGGGAGAACCTCAACAGCTGAGGAAGAGGACCAAAATGCTGCTGATAACCCACAGCACAGGGGTTATAATGTTCAATCTCCCCGTGTAGAGGAGGAGGTTAGAACATCTGGTGAGGCTGCCACTTCTACTGATTCAGCAAATGAACAGGATGCAGTTGGTAACATCTCTAAGACCTCACCAGAGGCAACTGCCGATGAAGGACTCAGTCCTGAGGCAGGAAGTCCCCAGAACCAAGAACAAGGGGCACATGCTACAACTGATCTACACTCAGGGCATGTACATCCTGATTCAATCAGGAGGTCAGGTGATTCAGCAAAGACTGATGATGACCTGGGCTTTTTCTTCGATGTCTTAGCCCATAACACAATCCTTGAGGCTGAGGTGAGCAGACTCAAAGAACTGCTTGCCAAAATGTCTCAGGATCAAAGTCCATCTGCCCCAATAAACCCACAGATGGCACCTTCATCTGAAGGTTCACCAAACACTCAGCCACTACACTCAACTGAGCCACCAGCCACTGCTTTTGGCACCACCTCTCAGGGACAGAACCCCTCTGAGCAGATGGTTGCTACCTTTCAACATTCCTTACCTCTCATCACTCCCATCATCAATGAGATTGTGCATAAAGCCATTGATGAGAGGATCTCCTCAAATCTACAAACACTTGTTGATGATGCTGTGCAAAAGAAGCTTTCTGCCATTCAAACCCCTGAACCCAATGCACCCAAAAAGGGGGAGTCTAAGGCAGTGAAAGAAAGAAAGAGAAAGAGAGTGGAAGATGAGAAACAACAAGAGAAAGAAAAGGAGTTAGAAAAGGAAAAACAGCTGATCACATACAAGAGAAAGAAAAGTGCTGAAACTCAAAAGCCTGATGAAGAGAAATCATTGGAAGATCTGGTTAAAGAAGCTGATGAAGCTCACAGCAGATCAATGGACAGAATAATAGACCAACTCTTCAGACAGGCTTTGATACAGCTACATTAGACACTGAGATCAGAAGGCTGGAGATTAAAGAGATACAAGAGAGATGGGCCAGTTACAGTGTGATGGAAAGGGAGAGGTTGGAGATAATGATCAGGTTTATTGCAAAATACTTGGGAAGATCATTAATTGAGATTAAATCATGGACCAGAGACAGTATTCTGGCAATAACCACCAGAATCTGTGCTTCTGAAGCATTCAATAAGGGGTTGATTATCGAAGCCTTAGATGAAGCAGGTGCTGGGAAGAGAACTGATATGGCCAAGCTTTCCAAAGCCAAACTTACCACAAAAATGCTAGATCAGCCTTCCCAAACTCCCACTCAAAAACAACCAACCCCACAACTCTCCAAACCAATCCCTAAACCTAAACTTAAACCAACTCAACCCTCAAAACCAACTCCCTTACCCCAAAAACCACCTCAAACCACATCCAATGATGCACCCAGAAGGAGGAGAAGGGTGTTGAGGATGGAAGAAGAAGAAGAAGAGATGATGAAGAAGACAGTCTGCCAATCTCTGCTGTTCTAAAAATACCTGAGCCCAGAAGTCAACAAATGATCACACCAGACTTTCAGAGGCAAATGGTGAAAGTTAAGATTGAAGAAGAAGAACAGCAGAAACAGCACGATGAGCAACTTTTGAAGATGGTTGACAAAGAGTTTCCTCAGTCATCATCTATACAAGCCATGAAGAAACACGCTCAAAGGCTGTATGCTCTCAGGCATACCTTTCAATATCAAAAGGAGAGAGTAAGGATTTGGCCAGACCCCAGGGTTAGTTCTAGAATTCATAAGAAATCCATACCAAGTAGATACAATGGCCAAGTGAGAAAGACCATAGATGCTGTTATTATGTTGGCCATTGTAGTCTCACCCTGGGAGATACTTGAAGACTTCAAGAGAGCCTACAAGTCAAAGATGACCCCTCAAACTCTAATGGAGAACAAAATGGTCAAGAAGGGGTTGTTATACAAGAGGCTTGAAGAGATCAAGAAAAATGAACTCCAGTTGTTATTAGAAGGGACTCACCCAGATGAATTTGCTTACAGAGAGATAACAACTGTTGAGTTGAAAAATGGAAAGACAGTAAAGTACCTATCAGAGTACTATGGCCCAGAGTTCTTCTTCGAAGGAGAAGCAGAAGAACTCACTAAGGAGGAACAAGTTGTTCTCCTTGAGGCCTACGTCAGAGAGTCTTATAGACTCATCAATGGGAAGTAGGTTTCATGGTTGGGATAACAGCTCTGTGTCCAGTTCCCCAAGACAGAGTTCCCTTCCATCCTTTGACATTCACATCTACTGAAACCTGTTCCCTGGCCTGTGCTTATCTGATATCTCTGAAGCTGATCAAGAGAGTATTTCTGCCAAGAATAAGTGGGACCTCAATAAGCTTAAAGGTTTTGGCTGCATTGGTTCAGGGGGAGTTTGTTGGACCAAAAGAACCAATGAGCCTGATCAGAAAAACCTTTAAGTCCCACAGACATTACAACAACTGAAGTAGTCTGCAACAGCTGAAGACATCAACTGATAACAAGGTCTGAAGACAAAGTCTGAAGTGAAAGAGCTGAAGACAAAGTCTGAAGTGAAAAAGCTGAAGACAAAGTCTGAAGCTAAAGAACTGAAGACAAAGTCTGAAGACAAAAGCTGAAGACAAAGACTGAAGACCAAGTTTCAGATGTTGTCACAACAGCTGAAGAAGACCTCTTCAGTAGTTGTGATGGTTTCCTTTCAGTAGTTATATTTTCCTTTCAGTTCTTTTGTAATCAGTAGTTTTATGTTTCTTGTAATCAGTACTTGTAGTTTCAGTAGTTTTAGTTTCATCTTGTACTTAGCATACTCTGAGATGTTCTCAGTTGTTGTGAACATTCTCAGTAGTTTGCTTACTTTCAGTTGTTTGTAATAATTCTGTTAGATGTCACTATCAAGTGACATCAGCAGACGTCACATTCCTTTATATAAGGAATGTTGACCTAATTGTAACTGCGAAGCTTAGCGAAGCTTAGCGGCCGCCATACCGAAGCATTTGTGCATGAATGATATTATCCCTTTTGCAGAAAACCCTCTTTCTCTATAACCGTGTACTGTTCCATTGAATATCTATTGTGTTCTTGCTATATTTGTCTAATTCTTGTTCTAATTCCGCTGCGATTCAACTCTAATTGATCAAACTTAGATCACTGACTGATGGAAACCCTAGATTCATAATCGGTCAAATTAAGCTTCAATTCGACCATGATACTGAAATTAACCATAGGGCTTTGATTCCCTATGGTTAATCAAGCGTAATAGTGTGTTTAATTTACCTGGTTAGCTTCGATTCGAGGATGAACACTCTTAGACCGTCGCGATGAATAGGGACAATTAAACAAGGTAATTTGTGTGTGTTTTCAAGCAATTAAACTTACAGAGAGTTGGAAAGGAACAATTGACTCCTTTCCCCTCTGTTAAATAGTTTCAATCGGATCGATTAGCTGTCCAACGGTTCTATATTAATTTCGGATGTTACAATTCGATTTAAGTGAGAAATTTGCCGTTTCAGGTGAAATTAATCATACTATTGGCTTCGAAATGATTGAATGTGCGTGCACATTCGATTAATTTCATTAATGTTGAGTTTTAAGTGTAGAAACGGTTCGAGTTTGATAGGTTCGGTTTTGTGTCAAAAAAACAATTATAACCGCTTTCATAATCAAATTAACACACACATGCATGTTGGAAACAGATTCGCGAACCGATCAGAAGCGTTTTGGGGTTTTTAAGTTGGTTTTAGGGGTGTTTCGGTGGTCGCCGGACCATGGCCGGAGGTTGCCGGAGGATTGGCTGGGAAAACGGGGTTGGGGTTGGGTTTTAAAGAAATTACAACTTTAGTCCCTGTAGTTTTATACTTATTATATTAAATCCAAAGTTCAAGTTTTAGTTTTAAGTGAAATTACAGTTTGGTCCTTGAGGTTTTAAATTTTATTATTTTATGCCCAAACTAATATATTACAAGTTTTAAACTTATTTGTTTTTATTTATTTTCAAGATTTAACAATTATTATGTTTATTATTATTATGATTATTATTTTTATTATTGTTTTCATTATTAATATTATTATTATTATTTTTATTATTATTTTTATTTTTATTTTTTAACTTAATTATTTAATAATAAAACAATTTATAATAATTTTCAACACCAACAAAGATCAAAATAAGAAGAAATTATAAGTAAGCCCTCGTATTTGAATTAAAGACAAAATAAGCCCTTACAAGAGATAACGGAATTTAACGACAAATTAACAATTACACGAGAGGTCACAGTCTCCCCAACTTTAAGAAATTTCGTCCTGAAATTAAAGATGAGACTAAGCGAACATATGTGGATGTTTCTTCTTCATGTAATCCTCACGTTCCTAGGTGAACTCAGCTCCACGTTTGTTTTCCCAACGAACCTTGACGATTGGCGTGGTAGTCGTTCGGGTCTTATTTAGCGTTCGGTCCATAATCTCGACGGGTTTCTCAACAAAATGCAAGGACTCATCAATTTGGATTTCCTCCAAAGGAACGTACAAATTTTCATTGGCCAAGTATTTCCTCAAGTTTGAGACATGGAAGACAGGATGAACCCCGCTAAGCTCGGAAGGTAGTTCCAGTTTGTAAGCCACTTTCCCAACTCTTTTCAGAATCTTGAAAGGTCCTACAAAACGTGGGGCTAACTTGCCCTTCTTCCCAAAGCGAACCACACCCTTCCATGGTGAGACCTTAAGAAGGACCATATCGTTGACTTGAAACTCCAATGGTCGGTCGTTTCTTGAATAAGTTCTGGACCGGTAATGAAATTCTCACCGATATCAGTCCAGCAGATCGGGGAACGACATTTACGACCATATAAAGCTTCGAATGGTGCCATCTTGATACTTGAGTGGTAGCTGTTGTTATATGAGAATTCCGCTAGCGGTAAATGCGTATCCCAATCACCACCAAAGTCAAGGACACAAAGACGTAGCAAATCCTCAAGGGTTTGAATTTTTCGCTTGGTTTGACCGTCCGTTTGAGGATGATAAGTCGTGCTTAAATCCAGTTGAGTACCCAAGAGTTCTTGCATAGAAGACCAGAAGTGTGAAGTGAAACGAGCATCACGATCGGAAATAATATGCAACGGCACGCCATGAAGACTCACAATTTCATCGATATAAATACGAGCCAACTTTTAAACCTTGTAAGTGTCTCGTATTGGTATGAAATGTGCCGTTTTGGTCAAACGGACAACAATCACCCATATACTATCATGGCCTCGGGAAGTACGTGGTAACTTGGTTATGAAATCCATAGATATGTGCTCCCATTTCCACATAGGGATTTCAGGTTGCTCAAGTAAACCACTAGGACGTTGATGTTCGGCTTTGACCCTTGCACATGTCAGGCATTTGGATACATACGATGCGATATCCTTCTTCATCCCTGGCCACCAATATTGGCCACGCAGATCCATATACATCTTATCAGACCCAGGGTGAATAGAATAACGGGTTTGATGAGCTTCTTTCATGATGAAGTGACGGAGATTGTCGCGATTTAGAATCCAAAGCCGGTTCAAGAAATACAACATGCCATTTGGTTTTGTCTCCATTTGTGATCGAACATTAAACACTAGTTCTTCATTCTTCCATTCCTCGGTTAGTGCCTTGTTAAGCCTCGCGGATACAAAACTCAAGGTCACTATCAATCCTTATGTTTTGAAGCATGATAGTAGCCTCGTTGACATCCAGATGAATCTCAGTATCAAATTCTCCCAACGTGTCAAACCATTGCCTTCGATCTCGAATTTCTTGAAGTGAGACAGTCTTATTGTGGATCTTGCGACTCAGCGCGTCGGCTACAACATTCGCCTTTCCAGGATGATAACGAATGTCGCAGTCGTAGTTGCTAATCAAGTCAATCCAACATCGTTGCCTCATGTTAAGGTACTTTTGATTGAACACATGTTGAAGACTCTTGTGATCGGTGTAGACTATACATTGCGTCCCGTAAAGATAGTGCCTCCAAATCTTTAAAGCAAAAACCACGGCACCAAGTTCAAGATCATGGGTCGTGTAATTCACTTCATGAACCTTCAATTGTCTTGACGCGTATGCTATGACCTTTCCTCGTTGCATGAGAACACAACCAAGGCCTTGATTAGACGCATCACAGTATACGGTAAAATTGTCATTTCCATCGGGGAGAGTTAGGATAGGAGCATTACATAGCTTGCGTTTCAATGTCTTAAAAGTCTCTTCTTGTTTGGGTCCCCATTCAAAAAGTCAATTCTTTTGAGTTAGCGCCATAAGCGGTTTAGCAATCTCGAGAAGTTTGCAATAAACCTACGGTAGTAACCCGCTAAACCCATAAAAGAACGAACCTTAGCTGGAGTCGTGGGAACACACCAGTTTTTCATGGCTTCTATTTTAGCAGGGTCGAGGTGAATTCCTTGGCTATTCACCACATGACCTAGGAATTGAACTTCTTCAAGCCAAAATTCACACTTAGAGAACTTGGCATACAATTGTTCATTCTTTAAAAGTTCGAGAACTTGTCGCAAGTGCAACTCGTGATCGGCTTTTGTCTTGGAATAAATGAGAATATCATCGATGAACACGATCACGAACTTGTCCAAGTACGGTTTACATACTCGATTCATGAGATCCATGAAGACAGCAGGTGCATTAATCAAGCCAAAAGGCATGACCATGAACTCATAATGTCCATATCGAGTACGGAAAGCGGTTTTTGGAATATCATTGTCATGAACTCGTAATTGATGATATCCAGAATGTAGATCGATCTTTAAGAATTGCATAGCTCCTTGGATTTGATTGAAGAGGTCATCGATTCAAGGAAGAGGGTATCTGTTTTTGATGGTGAGTTTGTTGAGTTCCCGATAATCGATACACATACGAAAAGATCCATCTTTCTTCTACACGAATAGCACAGGTGCACCCCATGGTGAAGAGCTAGGATGAATGAAGCCCTTATCGGTCAATTCTTGTAGTTGACTGGCTACTTCTTGCATTTCAGAAGGTGCAAGACGATAAGGTGACTTAGCCACAGGGTTTGCACGAGGAATCAAATCAATCTTGAATTCAACTTCCTGAACAGGAGGTAACCCACTAAGATCCTTGGGAAACACTTTGGGAAAGTCTCGTACTACGGGAATATCCTTTAGTTCCTTCCCCTTGGCCTTCGTATTGACTACATAAGCCATAAAGGCTATGTAGTTTTTAGTTAAGAACTTTCGAACCTTGATACAGGACATGAGTTTGAGTCCTTGAGATGATCTCTCACCAAAGACTTTTAGTGTATCTCCCGAAGGTAGAGGGATTCGAATGCACTTCTCGAAACAGATGATTCGTGTGCTGTTTGGCTAACCAATTCATGCCAATAATGATGTCGAAGCTTCCCAGTTGCATAGGAATAAGATTGATAGAAAATTCGTGCTCGTTAAGACTTAGAATGCAGTCACATATTATGACATCCACTACGATTGATTTTCCATCAGCGACTTCAACCGTAAAATATCTTTCTAGCGTAGAACGCGGCTTAGCAAGAATAGGTTCAAATTCTAAAGATACAAAGCTCTTATCCGCACCCGAATCAAATAATACAGATGCATAACGATTATTTACAAGATACATACCTGCTCAGATATAGAACTATCATTGGTACATAGAAAGCAGGTAGGATTTTACACAATAAAAGATCGATTAATAGAAAAGTATGATGTACCATTCACCACGTCATTGTTGGCTTGCGCTTGATTCGCATTAATGTTGAAAGCCCTTCCTCGAGCCGGTGGAACATTTCCCGCGAGACGAGGACATTGTGGACGGAAATGCCCAGTTTCACCACAATTGTAGCAGGCTCGGTTAGCAATCATGGCAGCATTGTTTGGAGCACGATGACAAGTAGCCACCAAATGCCCGTATTTCCCGCAAAGATTACAGATTCGGCAGGGATTATTCCCCGCATGGTGATACTTGCAGGTGTTGCACATCTGCTGTGGACCAGTGTAAGCTCTTGCCACGGGTGCTTGGTTTACAATGAAAGCTTGCCTTTAAGGGGCATTAGTTGCTGTCACAGCAAAGTTGTGGGCTGGTGTAAACTTTTGCTTCTTGCCCTTGAATGAGGACTCATGTTTTACCTCCTTCGTTACCTCGGGAGTCACCTTCACAGTTGGCTTTGCACCCTTCACCGTCAAAGTGCCAGCCTTGATATGGTTCTTGGTGAGCTGGGCGGTGATGTTGATGGTTTCTTCCAGGTTCGTGGGCCTACTTCCCACCACAACATCTTGAATTTGGGGTGGTACCCCCTTGATAAACTTCTCGATACTACGGGGTACAGTATCCACCATGTGCGGTAAAATCATGCTCAGTGCGTGATGTCGGGTGGAGTATGCCAAATGGTTTCCACTATCCTGTTTAAGGTTCCAGAATTCCTCCTCCAATTTTTGTAGTTCACTCCTTGGGCAGAATTTTTGGATCATAATTTCCTTGAACTCTTCCCAAGGGAGTGCCAAAGCCACTTCCGCACCCCAGTTTCGTTTCTTGCTATTCCACCAGGTAAGTGCCCGTTGTTGAAGGACACTTGCAGCACAACGGACCTTGAGCTCCTCGGGACACTCACTATTGATAAAGGTATTCTCCATACTCTCGAACCACTCGAGAAGTCCAGTGGCTCCTTCCTTTCCACTAAAACTAGTGGGTTTCCAAGAGTTAAAATGTTTGAAGGTGCAGGTCCGGTTGTTTCCCCCTTGATTGTTGCTATTCTCACCATGGCCATTGTTATCACCACCACCATTATTCCCATTTGCATTATTACTGTTGTTAGCCATTAGGGTGCTACTAAGTTCGGCAACCATGGTCGGGAGGACAGCAGCCATTTGCTGGGCAATCATCGCGGCAAGTTTGCGGTCGGAGGTAGCACGTCTTCCTTGATGACGAAACATTCTATAAGATAGAAATAAAGAATATATTAGAATTTAGAAATAAATCAGTTCAAGAAATCATAAATTTTGAAATTTACAGATATAAACAGGATGGTTCCATTTGGTACCACACAGCCAATAGGAAAATGGACACGTCGAGGTGACTTAATTCCAATTACCTTGGGGAAAATATGTATGTTGACCTTAGTTTAGCACTCATCCCGGAAATTCCCAGGTAAGCATAGCAGGTCCCGCAATGGGATTTATACAAAATTCTTGCCTTAGCCCGAGGGCCTTTTTTCAGGAATTCCAGAATACAGGTGTTTATGTGTCACACATTTCCCTATAGGCTATTAGAATTAAAACCTCGATGAGATTTTCAAAATCTAGACATATCGTCTAAAGGATTTTTACCCACACGATAAGATGGGTAGAATTCCACACGTAGTAGAGAATAAGTTTAAAAGAGATTAGACGCTGTAGAACTTAAAGGCATAAGAAGAGGATTAGGTAGTTGAGGTATACAAGGTTCAAGTCATACTCCTAAGGCATCATTTTCTAAATAAAAACAAATAAAACATAAAGAAATTATCATGCAACATGTAAGTCATGTAATAGACATGTGAACAAACTTACAAGATTATAGCAAATATTCATGGAAAGGGGTCCCTAGGTTAACCATAGTCTAGGCCACCATTTCTAATAATCTACATTCCTATAGTTATGGGCTCTGATACCAATCTGTCACACCCCAACCTTAACGGAAAAAACGTCGAGGTGTGAGAGTTAAGATTGTTCATGCCACACAACGCTATTTCAAAGTGTAAGTATTATTAAATTCCAAGTTTCATGACATTCATAAATGAAAAACATAAGTTTCAAACAAACAATATAACAAGAATTCAAATAGCATCATGTGACAAAAGATGTCATTTTTTTATTAATCTCTAGGTCCAATCCTAGATGTGTTCAAGTCTTCAAGAGTAATTAAGTGGGATTATTTCCTGAAACATATTAAAAATAATATCAACATATAATGTTGGTGAGTTTTTATAGGTTGAACATACATATAAAATAAACAATAAGTTAGCAATTCATGTCATAGGTTATAGAATAATGTTGTGACATCCGGTAATTTTTTCGTTACCAAACTCCATTAGTTCCGTTAAGTATTGCATACACGTGTCGTGAGCACATACTAGTTGTCGTTGAGCGTTGGTGACTTAATAATAATCAATAATATTAACCTAAAAATAATTTAGTTGATAATGTGATTATTCAGTTGTGCTTATGTGTTTGCGTGATTTAAATATTAATTGTGAATTTTTATCGCGTAACGTGAAAACGTGTGTATTTATTTCGTGTATCTTGTGACTAGTGAAATAATTTATAGAATTATTATCGTTGATTAATAATGTTTGTATTATTAAGTTAAAAACCATTTAAAAAGTATTTAAAAGCCTAATTTTTATAAAATACAAATTATGAGGGTTTAAAGGGTAAATAACACAAATTAATTAAACAAAAAAATTAAAACCCTAGCCTCCTAACCATTGTTCGGCCGCGAATTCACCTTCAAACACACACACACTTCGGTTTTCATCAAGAACAAGCAATTCCATTCGATTTTGGACCGATTTCAAGCATCACAACAAGTTAGAATTATCAAATACAAGCCAATACACGTATAAAGGTTAGATTTTTACATGTTTTTCAAGGTTTTTGACTTTGGCCGAAAGTTCTATTCGAATTATGCAATTGAAGGTCGATTATTGATTGTTTGATGATGTTATGATGTTAGTTAGCTTAGATTGATGCTAGTATACGTCGATTATGCAAGAAAGCTATGATTTTGATGCGTTGTTCATAGGTTACTAATAATAGTAACTTTATTTGCATGAATGCTATGATTTGATGATGAATTGATGTTGTTAATGTGTTTATGATGATAATTGGGTGTTAGATTGATGATATTGATGCTAGAAACCTAAGAACGAATGTTGTAGTTCATAGGTTACCAAAAGTAGAAACTTTTGTTCATGAGGAATGATAAATTATGATGATTTGATGTTGTTGATCATGTGTAGATGTTAACATGAGCTTGAATTGGTATATTGTTAATGAATTCATGAATGTATTAGGTGTTTTGATAGATTTTGGGATGTGCTTTCCCAAAAGGGAAACTTTTTTTGCACAAAATCCTGAATATGATGATTTGAGCATGTTTAGGACATTAGGATCATGCTAGTATGTTCATGGATGGTTTCTAAGGTGGAAGAATGTATTGTTTGGGTTGTATGAATGCTAAATTGGTTAGTTGATAGTTTGGTCTGTTTGTGGGATTACATGGTAATGGGTCATATGGGTATTGATAGGACTATTGGTTGGGTTGTATAGATCATGGTTGCATATTTTGGTTGATGTGGACTCTATGGAATAATGTGATGATTGTTATACACGTGTGTGAATCTGAGGCCCCTACTTAGTAGGATTGGCAGGGTTTAGGGTGTGAAGTTATGAATGACTTCACATGGCATGTTGTGCATGATTTGATTTTGGATATGATGCATGGGTTATGATATGATTATGTTGAACATGATGATTATTTGAGATTCGCATGACTTGTATGAAAATCTGGTTTTATGATGATCTAGGAAGTACATGTGGTAAATGAAGTGATATATGTGAACAACTTGCATTATAATCATGTGTGATGAACCGTATGTTTGATTTAAACGGATTTTCACTTATAGTGTCACCAACGGGTCAAACGGGTCAACTGGGTCAATGTGTCTGTTTTTCAAAACCTTGAGTTCTTTGGTTTATAGAGCACTTAGGGTTTCATCATGATTCTGTGTACACGTACTTATGTACTTGCGTGTTCTAGGTGACCTCTGAAGGTTGTCTTTCCACTCTCTCTTTCAAGTTAAGCTCTTAAGTCTTTGTTGTGCACACCAGGTGAGTTCATGCCCTACTCTTTTACATACTCTCTTTTAGGGGAGATAGCATACTGGTTTTACAAATGCTTACTTTATATGAGTTGTGTATAGTATGATATAGTGCTGAATACCATGAAAGTCCTCACACTTTTGGATTGTTAATAATGATGATTAGCAGGAAATGTTGGGTAGTACTACTGGGTCTGACGAGCCCCACCTGTGCGACTCGAGGTCAAACGGGTGCAATTTTGTCCTAACACAAACATCGACACGACTTGGTAAGTCGTGACGGGAGGCAACAAACGAAACACAGTCAGCTTCAATCACGAAATCACTATGATTATTACTTATGAATATAGACTAGCTATCTATTTCAATGCACTTCTTATATTTTGCAATTGTTACTGTTTTATGATTAACGTAAACTCTTGAACTCACCAACCATTGTGTTGACTCTTTTAGTATGCTATTCTCAGGTTGAGGTTACCATTGCCTAGGAGCATGTGCACTGGTCAGCATCATTGTAGTTGTCAGCATGATTGAAACTTTGTTTTGGTTTGGTTATTAAACATTTAAGTATTTGTTGGTATCACTTTGGGCGCTTGTGTTTGAGCATTTTACATTATATTGTTTACTTTGGTCTTTCTGGTTTATTAAACACTTCAGCATATTTTAAAGATTAAACACTGATTTTGAATGTTTGTTCATATAGAGTCGTTCTGAGTAACTAATGACTGAGATCCTGGTATGTCACACGCCTCGCGGTAAAACCCCACACGTGGATTTTAAGGGTGTGACAGATTGGTATCAAAGCCATTAGTTATAGGGAACTAGGTTGCATACACACACTAGAATATAACCGCACAGTTGTTAGTTACTTGTCACATGCTTCCTTACTGTATACTCATTGGCATACGCAACACGTACTTCGCAGCATGGCATCGTCATCCCGTGATTTGGGTAAGAGACCGGCGCGATCTGAGTCACCTCCTACTTCTCCCGTACCTGATAGGGGATTTAACTGATCCCGACATCCTTATCCTCCTGGCAAGATAGACTGGGATCAGCCTTTCATACGTCCTGAGCTCGATCCTCCGCGGAACTGGGATTTCTACCCCACCTACATAAACCGTATGGCTTATAGAGAGCGTGTACCACCAGTAGCTCCTACTCGACCTAGGACTAGGTCATCGACTGCCTTTGCACTACCTACACTTCTTACCTTGGACATTCCTCTAGAGCAGGCATTTGCAGCCCTAGTAGCCATACTGGACACGGAGCGACGGCGTATCCGAGGACTCACTGATGAGAACTCTACCTTACGATCTGAGATGCGTCAGTTGCGCTACCAGGTAGAGACGCTTCAGGAGCGACTCTCGATGGCCATTGGTGGACATCATACCCTGGCAGGAAATGTTGTAGCACTTACTGGGCGCATGGACGCGCAGGATCACCATAACATAGTGATCGATGATAGGATTGCTGATTTAGAGGCACAACTGGCAGCACTTCAGATTGCTGAAGCCCCTGCACCTTTGGCGGACCCTGATGAGGAAGACCCGGAAGAGGAACTGGAGGAAGCCCCCGAAGAAGAACCAGTAGAGATGGATGAGGACATTGACGGATCTGGGACTGATTCTACTTTTATATGACTTAGACTATATAGTGTTTCTTTTCTTTTAAAACCTATGTGGGAAGGGTTGTTTCCCACCCAACTGAAAGACTCAAATTTTGACATTGATGGAATACTTTGTGACTCATTTACAATTTATTTATCTTTGGTTATTATTTCTGCTATAAATATTGTGGTTGTGATGAAATGCTTATTTCTTATTATTTACTGTACCTCAATGAGATTAATGTGTTGGATGTTACTTATTATTGTATTTGTGAATGTAAAGTGAAATATGGATGGACGTGGAAGAGGACGTGGACGAGGTCGTGGACGTGGCGCCGGAGGTCGTGGTGCCGGTGCCATAAGCATGACACCTGCAGAGTTGGCTGCCCTAATTAACGAGCATGTACAGGTAGCAGTGGCTGCTGCCCAAACCGGACAGCCAGCAGGTAAATGATAAAAGAGGTTTAACCAATTATCCTAGTTACTTGTCTGGGATACCTGACTAATGTATGGTTTGTCGAAACAGGACCTCCACCTTGTACTTACAAGTCCTTCATGGATTGTAAACCTCACACCTACAGCGGGACGGAAGGAGCTGTGGGATTAGTACGGTGGTTTGAGAAAACTAAATCAGTATTCGTGAAATGTAACTGTCCGCCAGCTGACCAAGTGAAGTTTGCGACCGGAACACATGAGGGTGCAGCACTTTCCTGGTGGAATGCCCAGGTGCAAATGCTGGGTTAAGCCATGGCAAGTGAACTACCCTGGGGTGAATTTAAGGAGATTATGACCGAGGAATACTACCCCCGAAATGAAGTACAGAAGCTGGAGATTGAGTTCTGGCAACTCAAGATGCAAGGCTCAGAGATTGAAGCCTACACAACCCGTACTCATGAGTTGGCCACACTATGCCCGGGAATGGTCAATGAAATGCACAAGAGAGTCGAGCACTACATACGTGGACTGGTGCCCGAGATTCAGAGTATGGTAACTGCTTCCAACCTCACTACCATACAGCAGGCTATCCGGACAGCCCACAGGCTGATTGACCAGGCAGTCGAGCAAGGACGGTTACCCAAACGGGGCGTGGTTGCTAGCGTGCCCGACAACAAACGAAAGTGTGAGAACATTAGTAACAAAGGTTCATCCTCCAGCAACCAGCCACAACAACAGCAGCAACAGGTACAACAGCAGCAGTAACCTCCCCAGCAACAAAGGAGGTTTGATAACAATCTAAATTTCAATCAGACATCCTCGGCATCACAGGGACAAGGAGGCTATGTGGGGAAATGTCCCAAGTGCAATCGATGCAACTACCATCACAGCGGCAGGTGTGATAACTTCCGATGCCAACGCTGTGGTAAAGTTGGGCATGCAGCGAAAGACTGCCGGGGTGAACTGATGAAGAAGCCTCAACAATCTCAAGAAACTCCGAAAGGTTGTTTCGAGTGCGGAAAAGAAGGTCATTACAGACGGTGGCAACAACAATGGAGCCAAAGGTAGAGTTTTCGTTATTGGCTCAGGTGAGGCTCTAAACGATCCTACAACAGTAACTGGTAAATTTTCGGTTAATGGTCGTTTTGCTACCGTATTATTTGATACTGGAGCTGATAGAAGTTTTATTTCCACTAAGTTTAGTAGTCTTTTAAGTGATATGCCTTCAACATTAGAATCTAAGTACACCATAGAGTTAGCAGACGGTAAACAGATTCACGTGACACATATCCTTAGAGGCTGCAAGATAGAACTTGCTGGTCATACCTTCAACATAGATCTCATGCCTATCACACTTGGAAGCTTTGATGTAGTAGTCAGCATGGATTGGCTTTCTGACAAGCAAGTGGAAGTCATATGTCACGAGAAGGTTATACGGATTCCTAACGGCGAGGAAATTCTCTCGGTTAAAGGTGATAGGAGTGGTGCAGTGATGGGCATCATCTCGTTCATGAAGGCACAGAAGTTGTTACGAAAAGGTCATCTAGCCATATTGGCACTTGTCATAGACAAAGAGACAGAGGAAAAGAAGATAGAGGATATCCCCGTGGTTCGTGATTTTTCCGAGGTGTTTCCGGAGGACCTGCCCGGACTACCACCTCATTGTCAAGTAGAATTTCAAATTGATTTGACTCTAGGAGCCGCTCCGATTGCGAGAGCACCTTACCGGTTAGCTCCGAACGAATTGCAGGAATTATCCGTTCAACTCCAAGAACTATTGGATAAAGGATTTATCCCCACCCTGGGGAGCGCCAGTGCTATTTGTCAAGAAGAAGGACGGTACATTTCGAATGTGCATTGACTATAGGAACAGAACAAGGTTACGATCAAGAATAGATATCCCTTACCTCGTATAGATGATTTGTTTGATCAACTGCAAGGATCAAGCTATTATTCTAAGATTGACCTAAGGTCTGGGTATCATCAGTTGAGAGTTCGCGAAGAGGACATCTTGAAGACTGCCTTCCGTACACGATATGGTCACTATGAGTTCTTGGTCATGCCATTTGGGTTGACGAATGCACCAGCAGTATTCATGGACCTCATGAATCGTGTGTGCAAACCCTATCTTGATCAGTTTGTTATTGTCTTTATCGATGACATACTGATATACTCAAGGACTGAGGAGGAGCATGAGGAGCACTTACGTTTAATCTTGGAATTACTTTGAAGGGAACAACTGTACGTGAAGTTTTCTAAGTGTGATTTCTGGATACGTGAGGTGCAATTCTTGGGTCACATTGTCAATGAGAAGGGAATACATGTTGACCCTGCAAAGATCAAAGCAATAAAGAATTGGTCTGTTCCCAAAACGCCAAGTGAGATACGACAATTCCTTGGATTAGCGGGATATTATCGACGGTTCATCGAAGGATTCTCTAAAATTACACAACCTCTCACAGCTTTGACCCACAAGGGAACAACATACAAATAGGGTGAGAGTCAGGAATCTGCTTTCCAGTTGCTGAAGCAGAAACTATGTAGTGCATCGATATTAACGTTACCAGAAGGAAGTGATGATTTTGTAGTCTATTGTGACGCTTCCATTCAAGGACTTGGATGCGTCTTGATGTAGCGGGATAAGGTGATAGCTTACGCCTCTAGACAACTAAAGGTTCATGAGAAGAACTATACCACCCATGACTTGGAATTAGGTGCGGTAGTTTTTTCCTTAAAGATCTTGAGACACTACTTGTACGGTACCAAATGCACAATTTACACCGATCACAAGAGTCTTCAACACATCTTGGAGCAAAAGGAATTAAACATGAGGCAAAGACGCTGGGTAGAATTACTGAACGACTATGATTGTGCTATCAGATATCATCCGGGGAAAGCAAATGTAGTCGCTGACATGCTGAGTAGGAAAGAAACTGCTAAGCCTCGACGTGTGCGAGCTTTGCAGCTTACCATTAGCACACAGTTACCTGAAAAAATCCGAGAGGCTCAGACAGAAGCTTTGACAGTAGAAAACATTGGGTCTGAATCGTTAAAAGGAATGGAAAACAATTAGAGGTAAAAGTGGATGGAATTCGTTACTTCATGGATAGACTTTAGGTACCTCTACACGGAAATTTGAGAGACTTGGTCATGAGTGAGGCACACAAGTCTAAGTACTCTATACATCCTGGATCTAACAAGATGTATCATGATCTGAAGGCGCACTATTGGTGGCCTAATATGAAAACAGATGTAGCTACCTATGTGAGCAAGTGTCTGACCTGTTCAAAAGTAAAAGTGGAGTATCAGAAACCATCTAGGCTATTACAACAACCTAAGACCCCTATGTGGAAGTTAGAATAGATTTCAATGGATTTCATTACCAAGCTACCCCGAACTCCTACTGGTTGTGACACGATATGGGTTATTGTGGACCGATTAACGAAGTCTGCTCATTTCTTGGCAATAAGGGAAATGGACAAAATAGAGAAATTAACCCGACTTTATTTGAAGGAGATAGTGTCAAGACATGGTGTACCGGTTTCAATCATTTCCGACCGCGATGCTCGTTTTACATCGCACTTCTGGCAGTCGTTGCAAAAATCTTTAGGTACTCGATTAGACATGAGTACTGCTTATCATCCGCAAACCGATGGTCAAAGTGAGCATACTATACAGATGTTGGAGGACATGCTACGTGCTTTTGTGATTGACTTCGGGAATAACTGGGAAGTTCACCTACTATTGGTGGAATTTTCTTACAACAATAGTTATCACACCAGCAATAAGGCAGCCCCTTTTGAAGCTTTGTATGGGAGAAAATGTAGATCACCAGTTTGTTGGGCTAAAATTGGTGATAGCCAGCTAACGGGTCCCGAGCTAGTACACGAGTCCACTGAGAAGATTGTACAAATAAGGAACCGTATGGCTGCAGCGCGCGACAGACAGAAAAGTTATGCTGATAAGCGACGGAAACCTCTAGAGTTCCAGATTGGTGACAAAGTCTTATTGAAAGTCTCACCATGGAAAGGCGTGATTCGGTTTGGTAAAAGAGGAAAACTAAATCCGAGATATGTTGGACCGTTTGATATCTTGGAATGAATAGGTCCAGTGGCCTATCAACTAGCCTTACCTTATTCATTGAGTAGAATCCATGATGTATTCCATGCTTCAAATCTGAAGAAGTGCCTAACGGATGAAACGATGATCGTACCTCTTGAGGAAGTGCAAGTAGATGAACAATTACGCTTCATTGAGGAACCAGTCGAGGGGATGGATCGTGAGGTGAAGACACTTAAGCAAAGCAAGATACCCATAGTCAAGGTTCGTTGGAACTCGAGACGTGGACCGGAATTCACGTGGGAACGTGAGGACCAAATGAAGATTAAGTATCCTCAGCTATTCGAAAAGACGATGCCAGCCGGCGAAGGTATTGATTTAAATTTCGGGACGAAATTTCTTTCAACATGGGGATAATGTGACAACTCGCTCGAAACTCACTCGATTACTTTGTGCCAATGCAGTAGACCAGGGATGGAACACTCACCATGTAACGCAATTTTTGGGACGAAAATTCTTTCAACATGGGGATAATGTGACATCCGGTAATTTTTCCGTTACCAAACTCTGTTAGTTCCGTTAAGTATTGCATACATTTGTCGTGAGCAAACACTAGTTGTCGTTGAACGTTGGTGACTTAATAATAATCAATAATGTTAAACTAATAATAATTTAGTTGATAATGTGATTATTCAGTTATGCTTATGTGTTTGCGTGATTTAAATATTAATTGAGAATTTTATCGCGTAACGTGGAAACGTGTGTAATTATTTCGTGTATCTTGTGACTAGTGAAATAATTTATAGAATTATTATCGTTGATTAATAATGTTTGTATTATTAAGTTAAAAACCATTTAAAAAGTATTTAAAAGCCTAGTTTTTATAAAATACAAATTATGAGGGTTTAAAGGGTAAATAATGCAAATTAATTAAACAAAAAAATTATAACCCTAGCCTCCTAACCATTGTTCGGCCGCGACTTCACCTTCAAACACACACACACACATCGGTTTTCATCAAGAACAAGCAATTCCATTCGATTTTGGACCGATTTCAAGCATCACAACAAGTTAGAATTATCAAATACAAGCCAATACACGTATAAAGGTTAGATTTTTACATGTTTTTCAAGGTTTTTGACTTTGGCCGAAAGTTCTATTCGAATTATGCAATTGAAGGTCGATTATAGATTGTTTGATGATGTTATGATGTTAGTTAGCTTAGATTGATGCTAGTATACGTCGATTATGCAAGAAAGCTATGATTTTGATGCGTTGTTCATAGGTTACTAATAATAGTAACTTTATTTGCATGAATGCTATGATTTGATGATGAATTGATGTTGTTAATGTGTTTATGATGATAATTGGGTGTTAGATTGATGATATTGATGCTAGAAACCTAAGAACGAATGTTGTAGTTCATAGGTTACCAAAAGTAGAAACTTTTGTTCATGAGGATTGATAAATTATGATGATTGGATGTTGTTGATCATGTGTAGATGTTAACATGAGCTTGAATTGGTATATTGTTAATGAATTCATGAATGTATTGGGTGTTTTGATAGATTTTGGGATGTGCTTTCCCAAAAGGAAAACTTTTTTTGCACAAAATCCTGAATATGATGATTTGAGCATGTTTAGGACATTAGGATCATGCTAGTATGTTCATGGATGGTTTCTAAGGTGGAAGAATGTATTGTTTGGGTTGTATGAATGCTAAATTGGTTAGTTGATAGTTTGGTCTGTTTGTGGGATTACATGGTAATGGGTCATATGGGTATTGATAGGACTATTGGTTGGGTTGTATAGATCATGGTTGCATATTTTGGTTGATGTGGACTCTATGGAATAATGTGATGATTGTTATACACGCGTGTGAATCTGAGGCCCCTACTTAGTAGGATTGGCAGGGTTTAGGATGTGAAGTTATGAGTGACTTCACATGGCATGTTGTGCATGATTTGATTTTGGATATGATGCATGGGTTATGATATGATTATGTTGAACATGATGATTATTTGAGATTCGCATGACTTGTATGAAAATCTGGTTTTATGATGATCTAGGAAGTACATGTGGTAAATGAAGTGATATATGTGAACAACTTGCATTATAATCATGTGTGATGAACCGTATGTTTGATTTAAACGGATTTTCACTTATAGTGTCACCAACGGGTCAAACGGGTCAACTAGGTCATGTGTCTGTTTTTTTAAAACCTTTAGTTCTTTGGTTTATAGAGCACTTAGGGTTTCATCATGATTCTGTGTACACGTACTTATGTACTTGCGTGTTCTAGGTGACCTCTGAAGGTTGTCTTTCCACTCTCTCTTTCAAGTTAAGCTCTTAAGTCTTTGTTGTGCATACCAGGTGAGTTCATGCCCCAGTCTTTTACATACCCTCTTTTGGGGGAGATAGCATACTGGTTTTACAAAAGCTTACTTTATATGAGTTGTGTATAGTATGATATAGTGCTGAATACCATGAAAGTCCTCACACTTTCGGATTGTTAATAATGATGATTAGCGGGAAATGTTGGGTAGTACAACTGGGTCTGACAAGCCCCACCTGTGCGACTCGAGGTCAAACGGGTGCAATTTTGTCCTAACACAAACATCGACACGACCTGGTAAGTCGTGACGGGAGGAAACAAACGAAACACAGTCAGCTTGAATCACGAAATCACTATGATTATTACTTATGAATATAGACTAGCTATCTATTTCAATGCACTTCTTATATTTTGCAACTGTTACTGTTTTATGATTAACACAAACTTTTGAAGTCACTAACCATTGTGTTGACTTTTTTAGTATGCTATTCTTAGGTTGAGGTTACCATTGCCTAGGAGCACGTGCACGGGTCAGCATCATTGTAGTTGTCAGCATGATTGAAACTTTGTTTTGGTTTGGTTATTAAACATTTAAGTATTTATTGGTATCACTTTGGGCGTGTGTGTTTGCGTATTTTACATTATACTGTTTACTTTGGTCTTTCTGGTTTATTAAACGCTTCCGCATATTTTAGAGATTAAACTCTGATTTTGAATGTTTATTCATATAGAGTCGTTCTAAGTAACTAATGACTGAGATCCTGGTATGTCACACGCCTCGCGTAAAACCCTGAACGTGGATTTTGGGGGTGTGACAAATGTAATAATAAATGGATAAACAAATGTAACAATCAAACCTCGACAAATATGGCCACAAAATGATTATACGATTAGCTAAGTGTACTTGGTTCCTATAGTGATCAAGAATACGTGACTAGGAGCCGGCAATACCTCGGCTTTCGCACCAAATAGGCTTGTCAGGCCCATAGATCTATGACATCGCTAGGCTAGCAATAGTTAATGATTATATCTTACAAGTGTTATCACATGATAATTACAAGAGTCCAAATAACCATGACAAAATAAGATGAATTGCACAAGTGTTACAAGAGTAAAAACGTATTTACAAGTGTGTTTATAATAAGATTAACATGCTTCACTCCAAAAGTGTGAAATAATGTAAAATGGGGTATGGAAAAACTCACATGTATAATAAGGATGAATAATAAGAAGTCTTGTATTAAACACCGATGATTTGCTAAGGTTCAACCTAAACGAACGACGTCATAAGTTAGTAACAATTTTTTTTAGTGGTACTCAGGAATTCACGGTTTAAATTTGGGGCTTTTGGATAACAATGTAATATTATAAGGAGGTTAATTTTTATGTCGCTTAGTCCACGATTTTAAATTCTAAAATAGATACATTTTAATATTTAGATGATTAAATAAGAATTTTGTGATAAAATTATTAATAAAAGTTAAACATTTATTATCAAGTAATTATTTATTTACTATTTGATACAATAGTAAATTTATAATTTTAATTGATTAAATTAATTTTATTTATCACAATAAATGCACATTTTTAAATGTACATATATTTATTCTAATATAAAATTAAGGTTGTAAATATATTTCATAAAAATGAAGAATTTAATAAATTTAAAATCTTGAAAATTAAAGGAGATTTGTTACAATTTAATAATTAATAAAAAGTTGTATTTTATAATAATTTTTATAATGTTTAAAAAAAAGAGAATAATGATTTATTAATTAAATTTCTAAGAAAATTTAAAAGAAAATAATTTTATTTGATTTCTGATTAAAAATGATTTTTATATAATTAATCAAAATATTAACATGTTTTTCTGAATTTTTAAAACTAAAAAAAAAACACTTTTAAAAATAAATGTAGGGACTCGGGTTCGAACCCGGGTCCCCTGCATAGCCACACAGTGCCCTGTTTTGTGTTTTTTTCGAAAATCAAATGTTAAAACTAAACTCCCAGAAAATCCCCAATTTCCTATAAACCCTAGATTCATAATCGATCAAATTAAGCTTCAATTCGACCATGATACTGAAATTAACCATAGGGCTTTGATTCCCTATGGTTAATCGAGCGTAATAGTGTGTTTAATTTACCTGGTTAGCTTCGATTCGAGGATGAACACTCTTAGACCATCGCGATGAATAGGGACAATTGAACAAGGTAATTTGTGTATGTTTTCGAGCAATTAAACTTACAGAGAGTTGGAAAGGAACAATTGACATCTTTCCCCTCTGTTAAATAGTTTCAATCGGATCGATTAGCTATCCAACGGTTCTATATTAATTTCGGATGTTACAATTCGATTTAAGTGTGAAATATACCGTTTCAGGTGAAATTAATCACACTATTGGCTTCGAAATGATTGAATGTGCGTGCACATTCGATTAATTTCATTAATGTTGAGTTTTAAGTGTAGAAACGGTTCGAGTTTGATAGGTTCGGTTTCGTGTCAAAAAACAATTATAACCGCTTTCATAATCAAATTAACACACACATACGTGTTGGAAACGGATTCGCGAACCGATCAGAAGCGTTTTGGGGTTTTTAAGTTGGTTTTACGGGTGTTTCGGTGGTCGCCGGACCATGGCCGGAGGTTGCCGAAGGATTGGCCGGGAAAACAGGGTTGGGGTTGGGTTTTAAAGAAATTACAACTTTAGTCCCTGTAGTTTTATACTTATTATCCAAAGTTCAAGTTTTAGTTTTAAATGAAATTACAGTTTGGTCCCTCAGGTTTTAAATTTTATTATTTTATGCTCAAACTAATATATTACAAGTTTTAAACTTATTTGTTTTTATTTATTTTCAAGATTTAACAATTATTATGTTTATTATTATTATGATTTTTATTTTTATTATTGTTTTCATTATTAATATTATTATTATTATTATTATTATTATTATTATTATTATTTTTATTTTTATTTTTTTAACTTAATTATTTAATAATAAAACAATTTATAATAATTTTCAACACCAACAAAGATCAAAATAAG